>PVJD01002914.1:0-181888 GCA_004026545.1 Mormoops blainvillei
CAAGTAGTAAAACTTTAAACTCAGGACTATCTTCACCATACACCCAAGGTTTTGATTAGCTAATGTTATCATTCACCAAGAAAGTTTTAATTCAAAACTGTTATCAACATGTTATACCAACACTTTTAAAATATAGCGTCTCCATTTTATTTCTTCTTAAATAAAAGTAATTCAAAACCAATGTGCCTGCTGCAAGGATGTCACTCATAGACACATGGCAGAAAATATACTTCCTGTTTCTAATTTAATGTGGCCATTCATAAATTAACCTTCAGAGAGTTCCCAAATATGAATTTGTGAAAGCAATGTAATTAACACTCTCAGCTAATTTATGTATAAGCAAGTTTATAATTCCTCTCCTCGATTTCTTATAGTACAAGGAGATTTTTAGGAATTGCTCTGAAAACTGATATACACACAACTTGGAAGAATTTGTCCAGCTTCAAACTCCTCCAAGAATAACAAATATCTCTGCCACATGGAAACCCTTTGAACTTGCCAATTAATACCATAATGTCAGTAGTATGGCCTCAAATGGGGAGTCAAGTGTAGTAATTCTTCTGCTATTAAATCACTGTGTTATTTTGAGTATTTTTTTTTGTTAGTCCAACATTTTAAGCAGCAAATTACAGACATTTCTCTACCACAGTGTCACTTTAAATCCAACAGAAATTCCTTTTGCTCCCCAGAGCCTGAAAAAACTGACTGTCCTTTACCACAAAAAGTCTCCTTGCTGGGGCACTATCAAACAGCAAGAGAAAACTTTCTGAAATTGTTGCTAATGGACCACTACTTTAACTCATGCCAGCTAGAGCAGCAGAAGAAAGATATTTGATTATTATATTAAATATAATCCAAAGTTATTTTAGAATTTTACAGGATGTGCAGTGAAATAACACCACTGAGGTCTGTGTGATAAAGTGTAGCATATTGACACTGGCAAAATAAAATTTAAGTTCCTGCTTTAGACCTAACCATATATCTAGATCTATCTTAACAAACTATAGACTAAGGACATCCAGGGAAGAATTTAGCAGAGCTTTGTGGTGAGCTGTGCAGTTCTTTGCCAAGATATTTAACCTATGGTGACGAGTCATCTGTACCTCCCACAACTGCTATAATGAGTATAGAAAGAAATGCAGCCTCCATGGCAGCCACACCGTTAAACTTGGCAAGTGGAAAGGT
Source organism: Mormoops blainvillei (assembly GCA_004026545.1). NCBI lineage: Eukaryota > Metazoa > Chordata > Mammalia > Chiroptera > Mormoopidae > Mormoops > Mormoops blainvillei. The sequence continues at coordinate 1,186 of PVJD01002914.1, forward strand.
TCATAAATTCAGTAAATATTGCCTGTTATGGAAAAAGCAGCTGGCTTCTGATAAATTTAAGAATGTTTCTAGGGGGTTGTCAACAATTATTTATTGAGCACTTATTATGTGCAGGTGATGTTCCTGACACTGCGGATACAGAATTAAACAAAACAGTGAGCACATCTGCCCATAAGGAATTTACATCCTCAAGGGTATAAGAGGAAGGGCAGATTTATTAGTTTCTGAGCATGTCACCTAACATACCTGTGTGTTATCAGGCACTGCTAAGAGCTATCCTGAGCTACAATAATCGTATACAACCACATCTGAGGCGACATCTAAGATGAGGTTGGTATGCTAAGAAAGGGAATTAATAATGGGGGAGGGGCTTATAAACATCCCCAGAGAGAATAAGTTCAAAAACAGGTCCTAAAGCTGAAACGAGAGCCCAATTTTTTTGTCAATAATTTAACCTCACTTCACCCCATCTCTGTGTGTGAAGTGCTTTTCTATATAGAAATTTAACAAATTCTCACAGCACCCCTGAGATGTGCCTCTAGTACATCTTATCATCCCTCTTTTGCCTATGACAGAACGGAAACTAAACAGGGATTTTAGCAACTTTCTCAAGGTCACATGTATTTATCAGAGCATAAATTTAAACCTAGTCTTTTAATCTCAAATTCTGTATAACACATTACCTTTCACAGGTACGAAAGCTTTAATGAGTTGTTAAGGAATATCTGAAAAAAATTGTAAGACTTCCTTGATAAGAATAGTAAGACTCTCATCATTAGACTTCCTCATTATTATTATCCAGGAAAATAGACATTTCCTTTAATATCTCTATCAAAGAAAAAATAGCAAGCGTATGGACACATTAAGACATTGGGTGTTACAGCCGAGTACTCGGGCTAACGAGAATTTTCCTTGCGTATGAAGTGTAGCTGAGGCAGCTGAGATTTCATTGTATTTATCACTTGTTAAAAGATAGCTTAGATTCTCTCTGTGTGAAGGCAAAAGGGACAATGATTAAGAAGAAAGGGACGGAAATACAGAAGCTCAGAGATCTAAATTCCAGATGACAAGAGAGACATCATAGACCCCAAGAAAATGGGAACCATGGGTATTATTCAAAATTCAGAATCATCCACAAAGATATTAAGTAATAATCAACACTTGTACTTGACGTGACCAATAAACTGAACTCCTTCTTTTTGCTTACTTTCACCATGGCTCAAAATCATGAAGATGGGGCTGAAAAACAGAAAAAATAAAATTAGAGGGAAAAATCAAACACATAAAAAATTGTTATTCTTAATTTGTACCAAAGAGTACTACTTCATGGTATCTTTTGGGTTCTACGCAAAAAAAATTTTCTAATTTGCTTTTTAGACATAAATCTAAGGTGAGTACACAGATGATATACCTTCTCCTTTCGATTAGCCATCTCTGAGGTCAACTCACCCACATGATTGTACCACCCTAATATGTCCCTACCGTCCATGTGGGAGCAGACTGTGATGGTAAGATCATTGTGCCATAGAATTAGATAGCCTTTGAAATATGAAAAGGCTATTTAATTTTAGATTTAAATTCTTGAAATATAAATTGAAGTTTAGTTCCCCAGGCATAGAAAACACATTGTAAGAGCTCAGTAGCCACAGGTGGCCCATGGCTCATGGCTCCTGCATTGGGCAGCACAGAGCATTTCCATATCACAGCTAGACAGCCAGGTTTGGGTGCAGTGACATAAATCTCACATCCTTGCTATCCTCAATCACATGCCTCATGTTTTTCAATCAAAAAATCTACCTGCCCTCACTCCAGCTGACTTTTGACTTGCTATCTTTCATCTCTTTGCCATACTAGTCAGAGAATAAGAATTTAGATGTGAATTTAATTGCATTTGTTCCAACACTATTTTTTTACACATGAGAAAATGCCTGTCTATAGCAGTAAAATCTATCCTTTCATTCAAAAACTGGGTAATTAGTACCTATATATTCTAGGCACTGAGGACAAACTGAACCCTGACCTTCATAAAGCTTAAAAGCAAATGCATGGAACACACAATAAAAAGTAAACAAAAATTGCTTATGGCTATAAAGAAAAATAATGTAGGACAAAGGGGCAGAGGAAGGGGATGGGAGCAAAAACAAGTGGAGTGGCGGCTGTAGCTCCCCCTACAGATGGAAGACAAAGAGAGCTTCTCTGCAGAGGTGATCATTGAAACAAGAACCAAAAATGCAAAAGAACTGTTACGGGAAGGTATAGGGTAAGAGCGTTTTTGACACAGGAAACAGCAAGCATAAAGCCCATGGGCTTGAAACAAGCTTGACATGTCCAAGAAGAATAAATTAGGGTGGAGTTGGATGAGAAAAGTGAGGAAGAGGGGAGTGAGAGAGGTGAGGTCTGAGAAGTAGCCAAGGACCAGACCTATAGGTGCAGTGATCACGCATTATTTGTCTACTGCTGTACAACAAGTCACCCCAGGATTTAGAAGCTTGAAACATTGGTCGTTATCTCACAGTCTCTATGCGTCAGAAATCCAGGTGCAGCTCAGCCGGGCCCTCTGCTTCAGAGTTTGTCACAGGCAACAATTGAGGTGCTGGTCATCTGACGTCTCAACGGGGGGTCCTCTGAAACTGCAACTCAAGAAGGATCCACTCTCAAACTCACTCGCAGAGAGAAAATCTAAACTATCTTTTAACAAGCGATAAACACGATGACATCTCAACTGCCTTGGCTACACTTTATACTCAAGGGAACTCCACCTTAGCCCAGGTACTCAGCTTAACATCTGATTTCTTAACGTGTTGCCAAGATTCAGTTTCTTGCGAGCTGTTGGACTGAGAGCTCCAGTTTTTCCCCAGATGTTCACCAAGGCCTACCTTCAGCTCCTTGTCTTGTAGGGGTCCTCTCCAACGAGGCAGCTTGCTTCACCAAAGTAAGCAAGCCGAAAAGCAAAAGAGTCTGCTAGCAAGATGGAAGTCACCGTTTTGCTTTGTTTTTTGTAAACTAATCTCACAAGTCTGGTCCCATCACTTTTTCTTTATTGTATTTGTCAGAGCAAATGGCTAGTCTAGGCCACACACTAGGGGAGGGAAATACATCAGAGCATAAATACCAGGACGTAGAAGTCATTTAAGGACATTTTAGAAGCCTGCCCAACAAAGGTCTCATGAACCATGGTAATGATAGGAATTTTGCCTTAGGAGTGGTTAGGAGGCATTGAGGGGCTTCAATCAGAAAACTGATAGGATCTGACCTTCAACTCATGACCTGGTTATTATATAAGGAAGAAATGTAACAGGCCAACTGTGAAAATAAAGAGAAGATAAGAAGAGATTGTAATTGCTCATGTGAAAACTGATAGAACTAAGGAGACAGTGAGACTCTGTCAGTTCTGAGATCTATTTTCAAGATAGGATGTAAGGCGGTTGCTGATGGGTTGCATGTAGAGCATGAGAGAAAGAGAAAGGACACTAATCAAAACAAACAAGCAAACAAACAAAAACCCTGAAATAAATGAACCAGTCCCCACAAAAAGATTCCCTGGAAAATCTTCTAAGAGAGAGAGATGTCATGCTTCCTTGCACTTTGCTCTTTTATTTTCCTTACATCTCCTTTAAAACTTCTCTGATGGCTTTCACAAGTCACTTCGTAGTGTTGATGCTTAGAAAAATCTAGAATTTCTGCACTTTGAATATGCTGCAATAGGAAGTCACACTGCTAAGTGCTGTAGGGAAGATGGGGTATAAAAAAATAGTTGTCATTATTTATTACTAAAAGGTGACATGTCTTTTTAAGTTTGTACCCCAGTTTCTCATACTCACCGGTAGATTTACTGTGCCCTCATCATTCCTATTTTTATGTAAAAATAGAAATATTTTTATTCTTCTAAGCAAAAAAAAAGTGCTAATAAAGAGAAAAGGAATTAATTTCTCAAGAATATTAAGAGGCTGGCTGTACATTTTTAAAATTTCAAATTTAATAACAAATCACTGTATTCTGTGAAATCACAGCATCGGTATTAGCTTTTTCAGGGAAAGTCTACCTTACAGCACCTGCTTCCCTGGAACCAGGAAAGAGCCAACAGAGTAAATAAGGTAATGCACATATTTTATGGGCCTACTTGGTTCACTCAACCTATTGTCTTATGCTAACTCTGTTTATGGCCAAATAGTAAACAAAACTCAAATAGGTTATAGTTAATGCTGAACAATACATTTTTTTTTCCCATCTCTGGTTTTAATAGCTAACCCAGACTGCTTTGTGACTAACCAGAAACTGATGATACCATCTTTGCCCTCAGCAAAATGATAAGATTTCACTTGGAATCTGCTCACTTTCACTTCATGCTCCTTTCTTTTATTTCCCCTACCCACTCCCTGTACACCAGGTTCTATCTTAAGTGTGTGTTTCTCATTGGGACTAGGATCACCCAAATACAGTTAAGATCCACAGGAAGAAATAGCTCATAGAGCCTGAGGGCCTCCCATCATTCATCCTTGATGTTACCAGAAAGGTAATCTTGACAGATGACTGAAAGCATGATACAATCCATGTTATATGAAATATGTGCACTCATCCAATCTCTGTGACAATGATTGTATGTATTCTATGAACACACAAATTTAACCCAAGTGAACATATTTTTCCATATGTTCATATTATGTATCTTTGTCAAAATAATGTTGGACTGCTTCTTATAATCATTTTAGAGAGTTTCAAGATGTCTTAACTTTCCTGGGAGGGTAGGAGGGTGGGTAGAAAGAGAGGGAGAGAGAAAGAAGAAGAAAGAGGAGGAGGAGGGATTGGAGGAGAAGGAAGAAGAGGAGGGAGAGGTTTGAGGGAGAGATGAAGAATATGGAAGAACAAGGATGGAACACTGAAGTAGAAAGAAAAACAATGACTCTAGATGTAGTCTTAAAAGAGATCATGGTGAGACCTGCCAATTGACTGAAAATTTACCAGCTCTGGATTTATATACATCTATGTTTGATTCTATGATATAGTTATGGACAAGTTGCTCAAACACAAAGAGATTGGGTGACATGCCTAAAGCCACAGCTTAGGGGGAAAAAACCTAAACAATAGCACAGGCATTCTGACTGCCAGACTTAAGTTTCCAAGGCCCTGACAGAGACCTGGAACTATTATAGAGGGGTTGCCTCAAAGACAACACCTTCACATTAGTGCCAGGCAGGGCTCCTCAAACTATGTGCATCCTTCTTTTTAAACCAATTTCTCCAAAGAGTATAACTTATTCCTTTAATTTTTACTATCAACATTGATGGTGAGCAACTCAAAATTTCCTTTAAGGAACGCATACAATGTCGGGCATGGAGACACAAAACTTAGCAAGACACTTTGAACTCTCCTGTTTCAAACACCTTGTGTGGCTCAGCTCTGTTTTCCATGTGTCCATAACAGGCACCCCCAAGAGACCAGCTTCTCTACACTCCTTTTGGTGTCATTGTTTTCCAGTCCACCCTTCTCACTTAGCTCAAATATGCAAATTTTCTTTGTCATATATTAAAACATTTTTCTTCTTCCCACTTTCTACATTTTCATTTCTCCATTCTGCCACTTTTCCACATAAACCTAAAGAACTTATATTTCCTTACCTTACCCCACACCTTCCCATGACCCTAATATTGAACCGTCTCTTCATTTGGCATGTAGAGCCATTCTACAGGGAGCTTCCTTACAAAATCCCACTCATATGTCAAGATTCAGGCTAAATTTCACCACTCGACTGGCCTTCCTTTATCCTTCCACTGACATTTAACATGTTTACTTATCACATTATGTTACAATTAGTGATTTATATGTCTACATTTCCCACTATACCATCAACCCCTCAAGGAAAAGAATAGACCCCAATTCATCTGCAATGCTTACACTCACAGTCTAGAACTTTGTAGATATTCAATAGATTGTTGTGAATGAAAGAATACACTATGTCAGTTAACGATAACAACACTACTATTTATTGAGTACTTAGGGCACTATATATAAACACTTCTAATGCTTTAATTAATCCCATTCTCATATCAAGCTGATGGAGTCCTATTCCCATACAGTAAATAAAGAAACTGAAGAACAGAGTTAGAGAAATTGTCCAATGTCACAAAGCTAGGAAATGGAAAAGATGGGATTTGAAGCCAGGTGCTGTTAACCATTGGGCAATATATTGGTTGGAGATTAAGGGTCAGGAAACTTTTCTTATGGGACCATATACTAAAGAATTTTGACTGTGGACTGAATGTAGCTATTCAACTTTGCAGTTGTAGCAGCTAAATAACCAGAGATAATATGTTAATGAATGTGTGTGGCTGTATTTCAATAAAACTTTATTTACAAACATGGACAATGATCTGATTTGGCCTAAGACACATGGTTTCTTGAACCTTACAATAGACTCTACCTTATAAATTCCAATATGATTTATGAAAAATCATATTGGAAATATGATTTTTAGAAAAATGTTTTAATATATGACAATACACTTAGATAAGATCTAGGGAGCACATTCAAGCACTTCTTGACCCATTGGGGTCAATCATGGAAAATTAAGGGGCATTCCCTATCAGCAACAGAAGTAAAAGAGCTGCCAATGCTTAGTGGGATGGCTGAAGATTTGTAATGTTCAAAGCAGGCTATGACCTTGCTGCTGGTTGGTCTTACTTCTGGGGGTGCTAACCTATTACAGTTGCTAAAATTTTCCTGGACTTCATAACATGGCTACAGCGGCTGCCAATGCTTCTCTTAGCAAATCAAACCCTATTTCTTACATCCATACCACAGTAAAGAACTTTCCTGAAGTTTTGTCTTGGGCTTAGTGCTTGGTGTGGCAAAGGAGAGGACTCCAAAGTGACCATATCACTCAGCATTTGATAACTACCTGCCTAGGAGATAAATTAGAATGTCTCAGTCTGTTTTCTATCTATTCAGCAATGACTTCCCCCAATGCTATTGTGAGTCATGCCACATGGAAACCTCCGGGCCAGGCTGGCTGGGACCCAAAGCCCACTGTCATAAAACAAAATAAATGTAAAATGTATATAACAGTACAATTGTGAAAAATCTCCATTTGTTTGGTTTGGGAAGGGGCATGGTATCCCTAACAGATTTTCAGAATCCTGAGGAAAAGTAATTAACTCTGAACTTTGTAGTTCAGGCATTGTCCTCACCAAATGATTAGAGTTTTTGCATAATGTTTGAATGAATCGGCCCTGCCTCCTGGCTCCCAGACCTGTGCTGCCAGTTGACATTGCCTATTGCACCATTCTCTGTTCTACAGACTCTGGGCAGCTGAAGCCCCTGTTATTTTATTCTGGAGACTAAGTCCCTACCTGTCCGCTGTTGGACCCAGTGGGTTTCCTTTAAACAGCTACCACTGTATTGAAGGATTTCTGTATTACTCACCCACTTGTCTCTCTGCATTGGCAGATTTAGTTCCAGAATGGACTGGATCAGCTCGCAGCACACCTTGTTCCTCCTCACTTCGTCCGGTCTCCTTGGTCATCCAACCTTGCTCCTTGACTTTGTGCTGCCCACTTACTTGCTCTTCCAATTTGGCATAAAATCCATTCTAACTAAACTCTTAGTTTTTACCCTCACTTTTCTTAATTGGCTCTTGTCTTTTCTTCTGGTTTTGGTATTTTTATAGCTATTTTGACAGCCATGCTCTCATCTCAACCTATGTCCTCTCTTGCAGCAGATTTCCCTGGCTGGGGGCAGTTTTCCATCTCCTACCTCTGCACATGAGAAAAGAACCTGTAGACACCTTCTGAATTGCCCCCCCACACACAACCTCTTCTCTTTTAGGTGTTGTTTGATCCTCCACTGGCCACATTCCACTCCATCTGCACGTTTTCCTGTGCTTTACAACCTTCTGTGTGAAAGGCAGACTCTTCAAAAGACTTTTTTTAATCATATGTTTTTATAATTTTCTGTCTAAATTCTGACCAACAACAACAAAAGAGTCAAATAACCCAGTTCACTCAATATTTAAGAAAATCATTGGCTCAATTTGTGTAATTAAAAATAAAGGAATATCTCATTGTTGCTTGTCAGTCATTGTTTGCTGTCAATCACTGTTTGCCTACCGAGATAGAAAAAATCAGGGGTTTTTTCTTTACGTGTTTTTCTGTAATGGGTTTAATGGCCCATTACAAGAAGACTTTGTTCAGTTACTTGCTTGTACATTAGGGAGGAGCTCCAGAAAGTCCAAATTTTGTGCCCACTAAAATTAACCTAAATATGGATTTTCTGGATAGTATTTTATTTATTTGTTTTATTTATTTTTTATTTGTAACACAATCCAAAACTGATAAGAATATATTTGTTCTCAGCTGATTTCCAAATCGCTTCAGAAAATACCAAATATTGTATTTCATTCTCATTATCCAAAGGCTGCACTGGTGGTTTGAGAGACAAAAGACATCTAGTGAGCACTGCTTCTCCTCTGGGGGAAAGCTCTACCCATCTAACCGCTATTTTAAGATGTCGAAGATGCATTACCACAGGCTGCAATTACTCTCTGAATCCCCATTTGAACTGAAGTATCATCTCTCAAGGGTGTAATCCTGGGGTCCCATTTCCTTTTCCAGGCAAAGTAAACCATCTCTGACTATTAAGGCCACTGCAGGCAATCTCAGACAATCAAAGATCCTCCTCATCATCAAGTGAATAAAATTATCTTTAAAACTAAGCAATTTGAAATTTTCAAAAACAATAACCTATAGTGATAAAAAGAGCAAGCCAGCCACAAATAATCACTAATTGTGGTCAAATGTTGAATAAAGATCGCATTTACTAATGGAGATCCTTTACGCATCAAATCTATGTAGTACTGAATTAAATATTATAGAAACATAGGTATGATCTGTTGAACTTTGAATGAGCTTTTATAAACCAATAGTGGCATGTCTTCATGAAATAATTATTACTCTCTGTATTTGTCTTCTTCCAAAATTAATTTCCCCAATATCTTAGTGCCTTTTTCAATCAAAAAGACAATAGCCCCAGACCTGAAATGCCCTCTCATCTTTTTAGTCTTTATCCATGGTCTTCATCCCCTTCAAAGGAGGTCACAGGAGACCCTGGTATATTCAACCACATTATGTTGAAAGTTAAGAGGGTATGTATATTAAGCACAATCTGCCATTTTGTTGATTCTGTTTTTAAGTCAAATAACAAACATACAGTAAATTTTCTCCTCTATTTAAATTTCCCCCTTTTTTTTGTTTCTTTTATGTCTTCAATGGTAACAAACTTTAATCAAGTTCATTAAAGGGAACAACTAAGCAATAGCTCTCAAAAATAAATTATTAAAAATAATTGCCTTTATAAAGGTGAAATAACTGACCTGCATAGAGTCAGAATTTTTACCTGTGTCCTGTGATTGTGAACATTTATTCCTTTGGATCTCTTCATATTCCTTCAACCTCCTGGAACTAAGAGAGTTTCCTTGAATGATAACTTTGTTTTTCCTGTCCCACAGCCACTATCTGAGGTCAGATGACCACCCTCTCTCACCCTCTCTGCACCTTTCCTAACTGGCCTCCCAGATCCTAGTCATGCCCCCTCTTCCCACATGGTAACATATTCTTTACACTTCACTCCTAATGAGAACTTCAAACTCTCTAACCGGTTTATTGAGCCTTTCAAGTTTTAGTACCTACCCATTCTGGCAGCTTCATCACTCCTTACTCCCTGCTTATTAGAGAACATGCCATGTTCTCTTCCCCTGTCTGTTTGCAGACATTTCAGTCTGCCTGACTACCCTTGCCTCTTCTCATTTCTCGGTCAAACCCTTAAACACCCTTGAGGTCTCAGCATAATTTTTATTTCCTTCCCCATGCTTTCCTAGGCCTCTACTCTGAGAAGTATTAGAGACATATTTTTCTATCACATTTTATGCCATATACTTAATATTCTCTTTTCCACATAAGGGCAGGGCTATATCTGTCTTCCACACCAGCTTATAACCAATACACAACTTAATGTTGAATGTTTATGTTGAACATTTACATTACATTACGGTTAATGTTGAAGAGTGAATGACTGATTGACTAGTTGAGTACAAGAAAGGATGGATGGATCAATGAACAGTTTTTTTTAATGTGTGGAATTAGGATGGCTGTCTGGCAGAAGGTCAGATACAAAGGAACTTGCAGTGCCCTTGCTAGCATCAGTGCAATCATTCCCCCTTATCCACAGTTTTGTTTTCATTGTTCAGTTACCCACTGTCAACTGTGGTCTGAAAATATGAAATGAAAAATTCAGAAATAAACAATTCACAAGTTTTAAGTAATGCACCATTCTGAGTAGCATGATTAAATTTCTTACCGCCTCCCTTCCTTCCACCCAGGACAGGTTTCACTCATTTGTCCAGCATCTCCACACTGTATATGCTACCTGACCATTAGTCACTTAGTAGCTGTCTCAGTTATGAGATCAACTGTCATGGTATCACAGCACTTGTGTTCAAATGACCCTTATTTCACTTAATAATGGCCCCAAAGCACAAGAGTAGCATTTCTGGCAATTCAGAAAAGCCAAAGTGCTTGTTATGTATTGTCAGAAGGTCATCAGAAGCCTTACCACTCCATCATAACACTTCATCTAATCACATAGGTATTTTATTATCTCACACCATTCATTGCAGTAAGAGTACAGTTCAATAAGGTATCTTGAGCATGTGCATGCAAGAGAAAAACCACATGCACATAACTGTTATTACAGTATATTAATTGTTTTATTTTATTATTGTTGCTGTTAATCTCTTATTGTGCCTAATTTATAACTTAAATTTTATTATAGGCATGTATGTTAGGACAAAATATAGCCTATATTGTATTTGGCACTATCTTCAGTTTCAGGTATCCACTAGGGGTCTTGGACACATATCTCCTATGCATAAAAGGGGACTTCTGTATGGATAAATGCTTGATTACTTTCCAATACAGAAAGTTGTTCACATCATTGAAAACTAATATAATTATGACATCAATATTAGTTAACATTTATATTTATTTTAATAAGTCAAAAGGGAAAAAATGAAGCTGTATATGACAACTTCACTCATTCCTCACAGATGTGAGGACTTATTTGCTGAATCAAATAGTTCCTCAATTTTATGTGTTATTCTCAATGTAATGGCTATAGACATGATACCCCTTTGAGTTTAACCTGCATTAAACTTTTCCCTATTGCTTTCTTAAGTCTAGGTAATCAACAAAATAATAAACCTAATCTTGGTGGAGTAAGCTGTGGGAGGAGCTTTTGCCAATTTCTATGGTGTAAACACTTCCATCATGACCAACAGAAGCCTTTGCTTCCTATTTCTATCTCATCAACAACTCAGTTTAACAAAAGCCACTCTTTCGATATTAACTCACATTAGAGGAAGCTCATATAAATATTAATTAGGCACTTTCTATACATTGCTTACATTTGGTACTAAAGTTAGCATATCATATTAAAACAGAAAGGAAGCTGTGAAGTTTCTCACTTGATATTCTTTGGACCCACCCACCCTTAGTAAATCCCATGATAACTATTGCAGTGGTCTAACGGGACCTGCCCTCTTTGGCACTAAAGCATTAATTCCTCCATTGGTAGCCAAAGGCTCTCAGCTGTGTCTCTCACCAGGAATTGTCCTTATCCAAACAAAGCTACTTAGTCCAAGATTACCCCTCTTCCTCTATAACAGCCTGTAGGAAATGACTAGTTACTTAGGAGCTTGTGGACCCAGCCCCCTTTCATTGATTCGGGACAACTCTGTGGGGCTATTCCAACTCCAGTACTCTATGGGAGAGCTGCTGAGGTTTCTGGTGCAACTGCACTGCCTGTCAATTTTTTTTCTGCCCAGTTCTGTTCCTTAATTCTTCAATCACTTTATGCACATAAAACTACACCTCAGGGCCTGTTCCTTGGGAATTCCAACATACTGCAGCCCTCAATAGTGTATAATGCTTATCAACTTATGAATTTTAATATAACCTCATGCCAACGGATGCATGTTGTGAGAAATATCAAAATTTAAAAAAACTGGAGCATAACATAGTAAATAGAACAGATAATCAATTGCAATAGTGTTGACAATTGATTTAATAGGGCCATCTCAGCTCTAAAATTGTGATTTTAAGTGCATCTTTATAAAAAATAAAACCATATATTAGCTTAAATAAATCTCTTCTGATAACAATCGATTCTGTTTTTCAATAGAAATTTTTCAGTGTTGGTTTATGTCAAGGCTTGCATGAGACAGGACATTCTAATTCAAGTAACAGTGTTATACTGACAGTAGTTAGTCATTTGTATTATCAATGTAGTATCTAGAAGTTTGAGGTGAGTTGAAGTTGGTCATACATAGGAGAGCTAGTATAGCTAACATTAATAATAATTAAAGCATGAATATGGCCTTAATTTCTAAAAAGAAAAGGCATATTTAATGACCCCTATTAGCTAACTACCATCTTAAAAAATTACACAAAGGCAGCTCCCGACACAGAAAATACTTGGCATGGTTGAACGATTAATTATTACTCTGAGGTGAAAAGCATTTGATGTTGCATGTTTCCTTTATTTAAATAGGTTTTTAATTTCAAGCAATGAAAAGACAAAGCTAGGTAGTACTCTTTTAAAATTCCACCCCAATTAGCCATATTAGAATGGCTAAATAAGCACATGCTATTCAATATAAAGCAATTAAATCTATTATATTTATACAACCATTTAACACATGCAAAAAGCAGAGGACAAGTGACCCAAAACCAAGTTATTTTTTTGCTATGACCTTGTAGACATTTTAATGGTTTTGCACTCTTTAGGCATCAACTGATGACAATTAAACATTTAGGTAAGTGTTGATTACTTTGTTCATATTCATCCCAATCAAAAATGGTTAAAGGAAAGGCGTTGAAATTTTTCCAGATATGAGAAATCCCATTATGAGACCAAATGAAAATGTTAATATCCCAAAGTAAATTTAAGGCACTCTAAGAATAATTTCAAATAAGGTATCAAATTATGTTGTCATTCTTGACACAAATTATAAAAACATGCTCTTTCAAATTGTTTTTGACAGGTTTCACACATATCTGAATAATTTTTTCGTCCACAGAAACAATTTTACTAACCCAGTAAGTGAAGACCCAACCTCTTTGCACCCCCAAACCCTTCAAAAGGATGGGGTTGGATAAGGGAGAAACCTGGGAAGAAAATGTCTCCTATTTATCAACATTGGAGAATGAAGGAAGAAAGAGGGGCTGTGCAAAGAGGTGTGGGTTGGGGGATTATTAGACCAGCATGGCAGCTGAAGAGGAAGAGGGGGTTGGAGAAGGTGAGGAATCTGTGGAAGGCCCAGGAAAAAGGAGGGGTGCTGGGGCTAGGGAGCCAAAGGATGTAGGAAGTGTGAAGCCAGAGCCCAGAAGTGGGGTCCGTTCTGAGGAAGGGTGATGGACCCTTGGCTCCCCTTCCTCATCACCTGCTTGCCTCTGAACTGCTTCCTCATGCTGCTCCTCCCCAGGACCCAAATGAACAGACTGCTTGCAGATGGGGCAAGTCTTCCTGGTCCCAGTGAGCCAGGGGTCCACACAGTGGCTGTGATAGGCATGAGCACAGGGAAGTACCCTCAGTTTGTCCCCGTCCACATATTCATCCAAGCAGATGGCACAGACATCAGGTTCATCTCCACTCTGATAGTCACGGGTAGGAATCTGCTTCAGTTGCTCTTTGGTCAATCGATTTCGCTGGAGCTGTTTCTGGTGCTGGATATAATGAACTATCATCACTGTTCCTGCCAAAATCAGCAGTCCTCCAATCCCTGCGAAAGGAATGATGTAATAGCCCAAGAGTAATCTATCATCTGGGACTAGGAGCACCTGAGCCCCCTTTTGGTAGAGGAAGAGGGTACGCAGGTACTCAGAGCTCCTCTCACCAATAAACACAGACGGGATCAAGATCTGCTGCCGGATTGCCACACTATTCCACATCATGTTCAGCAGTTGATTGGAATTCACATTGTGTACCACAGCTGCATCATACCCAGCCTTCTGAGCATTCAGGACCTTGAGGTCAAAGGTGCAGTCGAATCTTCGCAGCAGTGCAATAAAGGCGGACCTGCTGTCCAGGGCTAGGGGTGGTGGGGAAATGGGGCTGCATGCATTGGCTGGGTGAGCCTCCACAAGGAACCCCTTAAGGCCCCCCTGCCTGAGGGTGGGTCCAAAGAGAGCTGGGAGGTCTGCAAAGTCCATGCTGGCAGTGTGGTCCAAAGTCGCTCGAATGAGCCCACAGATGGGGGCTGCGCCCCACAGCACAGTGGCCACGACCACAGGAAGCAGGCAGGCTGAAGGGTGCATGGCAGTGGGAGGGAGAGGCTGAGGGGCTGTTTCCCAGCAGCAAGAGCAGAAGCGGAGTTCTGCACCCTCTCTGGCCCTCCTTCCGGATCCTGGGGGCCAGTCACCTCGAGGTGCCACTTCCCAGCTACATAAGGACACGAGAAAGGAACCCCGACTTGGGGAGTGAGATAGCCGACCCGTTTAAGGGAGCTGTGACTGAGACACTAAAAGTAACTTTTTTTCGGTACAGGGAAAAGGAATGGAAGCAAGCACAGGTGACAGAAAAAAAATTCCGGAAAGGTGAGGAGCCCAAGGCGGTGGGCCTTCCCCACCCCCCGAAAAACGGTTTCCGGTAAAGAAAGGCCCCTTTTAGCGTTGGAGCTCAAGGAGAAGGGCTTCCGGTCCTCTCCTCCTCCATCGGATCACCGCAGCCAAGGCGGTACCTTCAGATCTCGCGAGAGTGCGCACTACCTCTCCCTCGCAGCGGCCGAAATCTTACTGGTCTGTTGCAAATCTTACTGAGTCTTCCTGACTCAGTAAAGCGAGGCTCACTCTGTCTTGTGTACAGGCAAAACAAGCTGAAAATTTTCTAGATTATTAATTTTAATGTAGGTGTTGTGGCAGATGATTCTACTTTAAGAATGCTCACCATATTTACAAGTGTGAGTCTTTTATTGTCCTCCCTCCCAAACAAGTTATCTGAAACCTGAGATAATTCTCAAATAAATGCCACCATTATAATACAGGTAACCAAGGGTCACCTATTTTCAATGAATTTAACGTTTTAATCATTTCATCCTAGCGATCCAATACAGTCTTTTAAATAAATGTCTAGTAACATTTCAAACACAATATGGAGATGGGAATGAAATCTTACTTCTTCATGAGGACCAGTTAACCTGCTTGGTGTTTGGACGGCAAGTTTTTCTAGGCTATTGTAGAAATCTGGAGGTTTTGTTGTAGAATTGGACCCACATGAGCAAGGAAATAGCCACAATACAAAACTGTGGGAAACATTTTCTTGTGATCCCATTTACAACAAGAAAAGTATCCATTAGTTCTTAGACTTTATATTTCAAACAGCTGCCCTCTTGCTCTCTTAAGTATTATACCTAGAGGTCAAAGCCTAGATTAGAAAAGGAAATTATAGATCACTTTAAATAAAGATGTAGCAGGTTGGCCAAGTCAGAAATGGAAAGGCTTCATTCTGAGCACATAGCATCAAATTGTCCCTCCAGACTTGGGTGGCAAAAATCTCACATTACAGAATTACCTTGCCATTTTTGTACTTTGGTTCTACTTGCCAAAATGTTCTTCCACACTTATCTCTGTGGTCCTGTATTTTCCAATTTGGGAGTGTCACAGGTTATTAAATGCCACTCTGCCTACTTCAACATAATTCCTCTAAGGTTAAGCACAAAACAGTAAGCTCCAACTACACATATAATCGAAGACCAATGTTAGTCTAAACCACTCCTGTGGGATTTTCAAAGTGGTGTGGAGAGGGAGAGCAGTCTCAAACTGATCCTGTCAGCATTAGCTAGTTGCTGACCTCAGCCTACAGTGATTGAAGAACTGGAAACATTCTTTTTGAGTGAGATGTCAGTGAACTATACTGATACACAAACACACACACACACCCATGGGGAAGCAGAGGTGGTGTCCCTTAACCTCAAGCCAAGGGAAAGTGACTTAGAGGGACTTGTGAAAATTGCAGCTGAGTAAAGAGGAAGGGAGAGCGTTGGTTCAAGTTGCATTTCCACACCCAGAAAAGTTTCTCAGAGTTCAGATATGAATCTTGCTATGCGGAACCCTTAAAAGGGACACCACAGAGGATTTATGTGAAAGAGCAAAGCGACACCAAAACAGAGGGCTGAATACTGGAACCTAGGAACAGGGGAGGAGTCATACGTGGCCAGCCCAGAAAAGGTATTGTCCTCATCAGGTGAACATCCAAGAAGACTCAAGTGAAAACATTGCCAAGGAATTCACCAAAGCACTGTGTATGAAAATGAGTCCATTTGGGATTATGTAATGTGCTGGCAGGCGCCCACACCAGATTGCCACTGCACGAAGGACCTGTGACTCTTCCCTTTAAGATCAGCCTTAGAGAGGTCATGAGCAGTGGCTAACCAGAGATAAGATAAGAGATAGCCAGGTAGATAAGAGATAACCAGAGATAAGGGGAGCAAAGATAAGAAAAGTCAGCAGAGCCCTCCACATCCAACACTTTCAAAGACTGACTTGGACCCTAGGTAGGGGATGAGAGAATATCTAAGGAGCCAGTGGTTTTACATTTTATCAGACCACACTAGAACGATGCACTTTTCATACTGGACTGAATGCGTTTGTGCTTGAAGTGGTTAAAGTCGGGAATGATGGACCCCGGCGTCTTTGATACTGGAGTTTGTCAATTTGGGAAACCTTTTCAAAAAGAAAAAATCATGATTCCAAAATCAAAAATAGAGCCTTGGAGTGCCCTGAAATAGCTTCCCAGTTCAGGGGAGCAAGACTGTCCTTTCCAATTCCATTGTCTCGTGCAAGAATTTATTTCTTTTGCCAAAAACATAATCAACTACCAAGAGGCTATGGCCAACTATTTTATACATACATATATATAAAGTTATATTAAATATATATTTTACACTTATAATATTTCTATATAATTTGTTATACACAAATTTTATAGAGATAATATATATAACTCTTTGTATTTATAATTATACATGTATGATATATAATTTTAAAATAATTGTCTCTTAAATCAAATACAAATTCATTAGCTAACTTGTTAAGCTGTCTTCATTTCTGGCTAGCTATTCCAGATCCAATCCTCATCAGTTGCCACTGATGATGGATGATCAATTCAACGCAGAACATTTAACTTGTAACAGCTATCAGAACTAACTACCTTTGTTTTCTTGCTGTTTTTCATGAGTTGACATATTTAAGGATCTCCATAACTTCAGCAGCTTCCTGACTCCATCTTTAACTTTCCCAAAAGAATCCAAAGATCTCCTCCCCTCACTCCTTTCTTATTTAGTAATGGCCTTCTCAGAAGACTTTATACAAAGGATGTTTAATGTAGAACAACAGGGCCCTTCATATGGTATCAGACTATCTGGGGTCTTGTATAAACCTGAAAATCCATATTGTGTCCTACTAATGAAAACAATTAGTCAATTCAGTAGTGAAATAAAGAGTGAATTTGTTGATCTCTAGACAATGGTGCTTATGTATATTTTTCTCAGTTTTCAAAATCTCATGGTCCATACTGCAGAGAGACATACCATTATTCATTATTGCATTGTCATTCAGTTATCAATCACTCAGTTTTCAAAACAAATGATTTCTAAGGGTTAAAAAAGAAAAATGTTAAATGGGAAGTATTCCATCATCCCAGTTGCCCTATAAGCTCTGCTACCGCCTTTCCTTGCAACCTCACCACCACCCCTTCCTTCCCCACTCCATTCTTTTGGGCAGGATTCAGCAATTTCCAGCTTGTAAGGGATGATTTATGTTTAGACAGTGGTCTGCACCCTGTGTACCTCCTCTTCAAGTACCCTAGCCTCAGCAGAACGACACTGCCCATTGAAACTGTTCACAAAATGGTCCCCAGCATTACGTGTTTCTGGTGATGGTGCTGCAGCAATGACGGCATGAGCCTCCTATGGCTGCACGGATCATAAAAGATCGTTTATTTGCCTGGCTTGTTTCTTCACTTCAACATGTCTATGCGAAATCCTCTTCTTAGTGAGAACTTCACAGGCCATCACTCCCTGCAACAGACACTGTAAACTATCATTGCTTTTGGTTCTTATCATTTATAAATGCCTTGCATATTATATATGTTACTTATTTTCCTTTTTTATTATTTACTGCCCCCACTAGAATGAATGGCTGAAGATCATGAAGACAGAAACTGCTTTTCTGTTTTATCCACTGATGTATCTTCATCACTCATTGGGGGGGGGAGGGAAGCTGATTGATGCTTCTCTTTCACATCTCTCTCTCTCTCTCTCTCTCTCTCTCTCCCCCCTCTTCCCCCTTCATCTCTCTCTAAAATCAAGAAAGAAATATATAATTATTCTTGCTGCTAAGCTTAACTCTTTTTGCCCTCTGTGCAACCTTAACTCAAATTTGGACTCCTTTATCAGCTTCTGTGAGAAATCCAATTGCACTCAGAATATGGAATTTGGATATGATTATTGATGGTTCATTTCAATGGGATCCTTAGGGATCTACTAAAAATAACATCTCACTGAACTGTTTCATGTTCCAAGTGGATGTCTTCCATCCCCAGCCATTGGCTGCCCTTTCCGGCCTTGCCCTCTGCAACTCTGCACCCACTTCCTGCTCTTTTTCCCTCCTTTACTATGATGAGGAGCCCCTTTCTATCCCCTAAAACCTGGATATAGAAAGTATAATTTTAGCAAAGCTGATCCCCCTACAATAAATACCTTTAAGAGCTGCTAAAAATATTTTTCTCCATGTGCTTACACTACAGAACAAGATTAGAAAAATTACTGATTGAAAAAAAGGAAAAAAAATAAATAAACATCAACTTCTCCTAAAATCAACAATGAAATCAGTGACCCCCATACTTTAAGGGTACATTTTCTGCTTGTTTCTCAAAAGGGAAGCCCAACTTTATGTATCTGGTTGCTGTCTTCTTTATGTTTTGTCTCTACTGCACCTCTTCTGTGGTCTGGGTTTTAAACATAAGGCCTATGACATAGCATTGATTCCACTGATTGGCTTGCTCACATTTTAAACCATATAAAGTTCAGAAACCATCAAAAAATCAAAATAACAGTTTTTACTATTACTAAATTGTGTTTAGAAACTTGGCACTGAAACATACAACATTAGGAATTTATAGGGATATGTTAGTTTAGATTTTTAGAACTAATGTAAAATTCATTAAAATGGCATTATTCAAAGAATGAGAACACAACGAAAGATTAATTTAAAACACAGGTTTATCTTTAGGAATTAGTCATTGTAGGGAAAGTATTGGTCCTGAACCAAAAACTTAATGTACAAAAATTTTATGAATGTCATTTATTATTTGAAAGAACCATCCCTGGGAATAAATATTGTTTCTCTAGTTTAAAATTTAAGTTCCCACATTGATGAAAATTACACACCTGAAATTGTAATACCAAAACAAAAACAAAATCAGTTGATGTTTACTAATGATAACCAACCTAACAGGTCACAATTCAAAATGATTGGTTTTCAGTAAAGAAAGAAATGGAAGAAATGGAGATATAGAACGCTACAGATAATTTATTAAGGGCAATGGTACTATTTCCTCTATGTTAACTTTATTCTTACTTTAAAACTACAAAACTACCCTTCCACTTTTCTCTTTGACTCAGGTATTGCCAACATTGGGCTCCCATTTCTTACATGGTTTCTAAAATAATGGTATTTTGTCACCCATGACTTAAAGACAATGTGGTCCATACCCTCTAAGATCTTAAACCTTAAAGTAACTTAAGTGAGTGAATATACTTTCAGTAAAATTAATGTATCCATGCCACATGTCAAAAACCCCCTCGAAGGAATTAGATAAGGCTCAAAGCCAACAGGCTAAATTGCGCATCCATGTCTCCGCACAGATGTTCACCTCGCTACATCTCAGACTAGAACTAGAAGATGTAAGTGATAATGAGTATGACTTTTAATTTGAATTTAAGAGTCTCAGTTCAATAACATTGACAATAAATATAAGCACAAATGGTTTTCAGGAAGCAACAAGATCAATCCCAAAAAGAGTAATGGTCTGCAAAGTGGGGCTTGCGTGTCCAAGGCAGTCCTGAGCCAAAATCAATGAGCTTGACCCAAAACTAATGAAAGTGTGAAAAAGAGAATAAATGAGCCAAATCTTCCAACCCTGAAAATGATACAAAGTCTCCGTCAACCAGAAGCTTTGGCTGCTCAGAAAGCAAGCAGCCTCTTTATGGTATTAAGGGGACCCTACATGTTCACACAGTCACCTCAACGGTGGCTCTGATGCACAAACATGCTGATAAAGACTTCCTCTGACTTTTGTCCCATTTAAAAACTCATTTCTTCTCTTTTTAGGAAGAACCATTGATAACTTCCTCTTGCCTCTTTCCATTGGCTTGCCTAAGCAGGAAATCCTGGACATAATCTCCATACTCCCATATTTCACGGAAAAGCCCAATGATGAACAGTCTCAGGAGAAGCTGCGCCCCCTGTCCAAGATGGAGTTTGTCTCTTTCTGGACTCAGGAGGAGCTAGTCAGTATTTCTTCTTGTCTTTTAGATAATAATTTCATGTTCTGCCACTCGGTTAGGCGGTGTTTTCTAGGACAATGATTCCACTTTATGTGGTGATCCAACCAATAGAAGCATCAGATGAATCACTCAGAAGTAGGCTGAAAGAAACTTTTAGTGTTTGGGGAGGAATATTAAGGCATGAGAGTCACCAAAAACCCTAAGTGTGGGGTAAACCAGCATTTACAGAGATATGGTTGCCACTGGCAGAAACCTAGCAGCTTAAGCAAAAACAGAAAGATACTGATTTATGGAATTAATGGAACAAATAAAACAATAAACTTGGACAGGAACTGGGGGTGTAGGTGCCAGTTGCATGGACTTGTACAGTGTGGGATTCTATTGACTATTTCCACATCTCTCTCTATGTCAGCCTCATTCTCCCTTACTGAAAAATGGCTGTCTTCCCACAGCAAGAACCATGGCCCTTGATATGTCTCAAGTTCATCTTCTTTCTGTATACCCCCCAATACAAGTTTAAGTAATAGGCCTGTAATGCCAACTCTAAATAATGGAGATTGCTGTAACAAGGTTGTCTGGGATGTCTCATAGAGAAACTTCCTGATGCTTTAAGATTTCCGGTGCATGTGTGAAATACATTATATGTCATTGTCCTTATTTGACCATTACTCTAGTTAATACAGGAACAAGAGCTATTCCTATATTTGAATTTTACTCATGTTTTATGCTCTTTTAAAAAAGCATAAAATTTTATGAATCAAATGTTTGATTTTAAGTTGAATGCTTTTAGTTTATTAACTTTATGTATAGATAAATCACAGCTTATTATTCCTCTTTCCATAATATTATTTTTTAATTTTTATATATTACTGTAAATGTACTTATTTATTAACTGAAATGTTTATTTATAAAATGTAAGATTCCAGCATTGTGTATTTTTTAATGTTATTATCAACCAATCATTAAAGTTAAATTTAATCACCAATAAGAGATTTTTTCAGTATATATATATATATATATATATATATACATTTTTAAAGATTTTATTTTATTTTGAGACAGAGGGGAAGGGAGGGAGAAAGAGAGAGAAACACCAATGTGTGGTTGCCTCTCTCACGCCTCCTACTGGGGACCTGGTCTGCAGCCCAGGCATCTGCCTTGACTGGGGAATCGAACCAGCGACCCTTTGATTTGCAGGCCAACATTCAATCCACTGAACTACACCAGCCAGCGCTATGTTTTCAATAGTAAAATAGATTTTATACAACACCCACGATGTGGTTTCCTTTTTTCTAATGAGTACTAAGTTAAATTTAAGTCTGTGGGACTTTTGGATTGGTGTTTAACTAACTCGGCTGTATTCTTTAATTTCTGTATTCCAGTTAAGGTATACTACAATCATGGTCACAAGAAAAGTTATATTTATGTGATATAAATAAAAAATACTCTCCTCAACTCACTCTTTATAGACTCCACCATCCACAAGTTCCTACTCCCTTCTTTCTTGTGTGAATTTAAAGAAAATCATTAAGAAGCCTAAAATTATTATATGCCCGCTTCCAAAATTTTAATTTCCAGGGGAAACTAATGCAGGTTTGTTACTATTCTTAAAGGAATTACTCTGTTTATTAGTTTCTCTAATTTTTTTTAAATAAGAAATTTTGGAGGAAGGAAGGTAGAAAATGGAGATGTACTCATGTTAACATATTTATAAAAGGATGATTCAATTAATTTCACAGATATTTCAATAAATTGTTGTTTGAGAATTGAAGGCTGTCAAACCACTTTTTACAAACTCATTGTCTGCTGGACTGTCAAAGAGTCAAGGGGCTCCTGGAGACCACAGAGAGAGTAGGCATATCACCCCTGCTCCTTGCCTCAGAGATCGCCTTTACAGTGCAGGGAGAAAAAAAAGAAATCTGTTAGCCAAATGCAGATAAACATTCAGACATATGCATCTTTTTTTAATGTGTAGAATCTTTTTCTCCTCACATTCTGTCCTCTCCCTCACACGTGGATGCCACTCCATGATTCTTATGGGAATACATGCATACTTCATGGAAAGTAATTGAACTCAATCTACATTACTTTGAAAAAGGACTTCAAAAGTATAACTTAGTTTTTTTCTTGTTTTAAATGTCAGCTTTATTGAGGTATAATTGACAAATAGAATTGTAAGATATTTAAAGTATAAATTGTATATATCAATGTACAGTTTGTTGTACATATAGTCTATGAAAGAATTGCCCCATCTTGTTAATGAACATATCTATCCTCTTATGTTCATTTTTTTTTCCTGAAGATACTAATGGGTAAGACGATATTAATGTTCAAAAGCTGCTGGGAAAACAATCTTGCTTAGCTGGTACTCTCCACATCCTCTCATTCAAGTCAAGCCAACGTGCATTTATTAGGCACCTATTGTGTACCTAGAAGATGGAGAAATAACAGGAGAGGTTCCATTTTCAAAGGAAGGCTTTATAAGCTGAAAGCAGAACCTTCACAGTGACAAAAAATCATCTTATGGATTCATTCCCTAATAGTGAGAATAGACTGTAACATTGTTCTGAAAGATGAACAAACAAAACAAAACAAAAACACATTTGTAGATATAGACAACAGAATGGTAATTACTAGAGCTGAAAGGAGGTGGGGGAGGTAAAATTAGGTGGGGGATCAAACACATGGTAATAGAAGGAAACTAGATTTTTGGTGATGAACACACAATAGAATATATAGATACTGAATTATAATGTTGTACACCTGAACTTTATAAAATGTTAATCAATGTTACCTCAACACATTTTTTTAAAAAGAATTAATCTGGACACCTAGGGCTGGCTTCATGGGTATGTGACATGTGCAGTCAGTCACACAAGGGCTTGGAATCAGAAGAGCCCTTAATGTAGTTTAATGTTCTGCTCTTGCCCTCTTGAAATTCTTAATATTTTCAACAGGGGACTCTGTGTCCTCATTTTGCAATGAGTCCCTCAAGTTAGGTAGCTAGTTTTACCAGGGATATGCTGGTACCCTGTCCCTAGAAAAACACAGTAATTGTTAAGAAGGAACATGGTTTGGTTTTTTTTAATAAATTGTGCAGAGGAAACTGAAAAAGGAAGCTATGAGAATGCAGAGGTCTTCTGCAGATATCCCAGTACAAGGCAATGAGGCTTCCCCATGTGGACTAGTTGTCAAACATGGCACTTAAGAGTCACAAGACATGGGCTCTAGAACCTGCCTTTTACTGCATCCAAAGTCGGCCTTCTGAGGTTTGCTTTCCCCACAGGCTGCTAACATGACCTCCAGCCTCACTGAGGACTTTTCTAATAATGTTTAAATATAAAATTCTCAAAAAAAAAAAGAAAAATATAACTGCAGAAGATAATGTCTATATATGTATATCTAGTCATTCAAAAACACATGGAACTTGAGAAATAAGGAAGTGAAGCCCACAGAAAGAGAGGAAAAAACTAAATCTGCCCCAAGGAAATAAATACAGTTTGGGGACTAGATCAAATTCTACCTAATGAACAGCTGATCCAACCCAAGGAAAAAGTCCAGCAGGAAAAAGAAGGCATTCATTAAACTATTTCTTGAATCAAATGATCCTTTCCTCAAACATTTAACAAAAACTATAGTTAAAGTTTCTGGTCACCATTAACCACATATTTTCTGTCCCCCCTCTCATTTATAAATCCAACAGAATCTTTTATTCATGGTTTTGGCTTATTTACATTCAACTCATTGAAATGTTGTTTGTGAAGAGATATGTGAGCTCTGGAAGATTTCTGAGCCTTTTAAAGACAATTTATTGTTAGAGCTCGTCATACAGTGTGATGCCAAGTCTATAAACTCCACGGACCTATATCCTAAACTTAGCATTAGGCTTCATTCCATTTCAAAATGGCCTTGAAATTGGCAAGATGTCCATTTCTCCCTTGAGTCTTTTTAATGTCCAAAATATCTTGAAGGGGATAATAAATATTAATATATGTTCGGCAAAAACATTACAGTAGAATAGATACTGCATTTGGTCTTTGGAGTTAGTCATCTGCCCTACTGAAAAACGCTGAAGATTGACTTTTGTGCCTCCTGCCCTAATTTTGTTGCTCACTCCAGTGGAAGATTTCTGGCCATGTTAAATGTACTGCCAATGGTGGACGCTCAAACGTAAGCATATGATCTCTAGTCGGGCTGTTTAATCAAATCCTAATATCCTCATATTTGTTGCTCTCTAAATATACATTAGCAACTACCAATATATTGCCAGTGTTACTGATCTTCTTAGTATGTATCATAACTGTTTCAGAAACCACTACCAAGTTATACTTCAAACATTTTAATCTATCACTAACATAAAATAAATGTTACTGGTTTTATATAATCTTAAA
This sequence comes from Mormoops blainvillei, assembly GCA_004026545.1. Classification (NCBI taxonomy): domain Eukaryota; kingdom Metazoa; phylum Chordata; class Mammalia; order Chiroptera; family Mormoopidae; genus Mormoops; species Mormoops blainvillei. Next base: position 26,188 of record PVJD01002914.1, read on the forward strand.
TCAAACTTCAATAGTGTAAGAACACCCAGAGTTTATTAAGTTCTAAATTAGGAAATGTCCCGAGTAACCAACTGTAATTTTTTTCTGTTTGTCAGTGAAATGTCATTTCTAGTTCTTTTTTTTTTTTTTTGGAAAATAAAAAACTGCATTCATTCAGACCTTCGGTCCAGTATTAAATATCAGGCCATCTGTGTACTGTATTGTCGTTTGTATATTTCTAAGGAACATTACTGCTCTGTTTGCCTGTTTATGCCTATTTCTGCTCTTTAGGTTGTTAATTTGATTTTTAAATATGTTTTGGCACCATTTTAAAATGTCCTAATTAATTCTATTTACTTCCACATCTTTATCATTAAAATGAATGTAAAATGTGAGGGTTAAGTTCAGGATTAGAGAATGCAGTTTGGCAAATAATTTTTCCCAAATTACAATTCTTTTTGTCTACCAAAGCAAAAGAAACATTGATCTCCCAATACCATCCTTCTACTTTTGCTGGTCACTCATCCTTAGCACTCCTCAACAAAACCTATGCTTTCCTTCACATTTTCTTCACATTTTTGTGATCTCTAAGAAACAAAACCTGGTTTGGCAGTTGTACTTCTTCTTCCAAATAATGGAAAAAGTATTGAGAGGCTGAGAATAGGTAAGTATGTCAACAGAACAGTGAGTTCAGGGGGCCAGGAAGCTTTCTAACTTCCTCTTCTATCACTGTGTAATCCCGAATGTTGGCAATTACTTCAATAAAAGAAGAAGCTTTTACTCAACATTAAGATAAGAATTTATATTCAACTAGGCCAGAATGGGGTATCAGAGTATCTGAAGCCGACAGTACAGAGATTATAAAATACTTTATTATGTGCATCATGTTAGGTTACATCACTGCAGCATAATATGAAATGCACCCACCACAAACGGTCTAAATGCTGCTTTTTGGAACAGAAAAATTGTAAACTACCTCAAAACTGACCAGTTTTGCCTAACATCAGCCTTCAGAATAAATTTAAAATACAGTTTGTGCCAAAATAAGTGGATACCTGTTATAGCTGTTATACCCACTCTGAGGCCTGACTATGCCCCAGGAACAACTTGCTCCTTCATAGAAACTGCAAGATTTATCAAGCTCACCACAGACCGCAACTGAAAAGAATATTCTAGATGTTAATTCTGCATCCTCCTTCCCAAAGGGCCAACAATGTGCTTCAGTGTTCAATGCACCACTGTAAGTGTGAAGCCATTTAGAAATGAAATCTTAGTAAAGCAGAAAACAGATGGCCTTCAATCTCAACTTTGAAAGCCAATAGGATATTTGCTCTCCAGAGTGAGGGATGCACCACAGAGCACACAAAGTAACTTCCATGACTGGAAGAGGAAAACACTAGAACATCTATTTTTATTTTACTCTTGAACTTTTTAAATTCTGTTACCTGTGTATTTGTAATATACCCAGTGATACATGCATAGAGTTTCTAATTATGTGTAGAAGTATATACATACATATATATTTATGTGCATAGGTGTAAGGCTATACATATGTATGAGGAAAAGGTTGCCGGGACCATTCTTAACAGGACAAAAGTTTTATATAAGGATAAGAGTTTTCCTGGCAAACTTGAACTGAAACACTTTTTCCATCAAAATTCAAAACATTTACAACCCCTTCCCACTACAATATCTCAGGGCATTTATTCACACTTGGGAGAAGTGTTCTACACTGATTTTTTTTCAAAGGAAATTTCAGGGGAGAACATTGTACATTACAGAAGAATAACAGTCCCATTCTTCCATAGGATCTTGAATTAGCAAATAACAAAAATGGAGCAGAACAAAACGTTATTGGACAACCTTGTCAATAAGGAAGAGATGAAGGAGCTGAATAGGTGAGAAAATGCAACTTTTGTGTCATTGCAACCATGGAAAAGATATGTTGCTATCACATAATGATAATGCCAGGAATCTACCAGTCTAGTGTGGAACACACACAGCCAAGGGGTATGAGCAGGTGAAACAAACAAGCAAAACAAAAGAAAAGGAAGGCCTAGGTCAAAATCAATACAAAAATTCTATTCTAGCCACTCTTTTCAGGCATACTTAAGGCTACTGGTAGCACTCCTACAAAAATACGGGGCCATAGCTCCCCTTGACACGTCCAATACAGTTGGTGTTGGTGTTGTTAGGTCTGTCATCTGTGTTTCACTTTTTTGTAAACAACAATTTTTATCAAAAATTTGGACAGGTTTAGAAGAAATTTCAAGTACAATTAAAAGATATCTGAAGCAGTTGGCTTCAAGTAATATTTGAAGTCATATTCCCATGCAGATAAGCTAAGTGGTACTTTTTGATGAATCATTTCTGAAGAAGGTTCATTGATATGTCATTGAGTCACATATTGGAAAACAGCCACATATCTTGATGAAATATGATTTTAAAAATGTGTTTTACCCCACTATGTCATCCTATCTCTGTGATGCTAGACTAGTGTATATGTTATTTATTTTTGTCAGATTTGGACCACATGGAACCATAAATCTTAGTCATTTCATTTCATCATTTTTTCATTACTTAAACTCACAGCTGACAAACTATAGCCCATGGGCTAAATCTGGTCTGCTGCTAGTTTTTGTACAGCCTGTGAGCTAAGAACAGTTTTCACATTTTTAAATGGTCAAAAGCTTAAAGAAATAAAAGAATATGACATGATAGGTGAAAATTATATGAAATTCTAACTTCAGTGTCCATATAAATAACGTTTTATTGAAACACAACCATGTTCATGCCTTTCAATGGTGTCTGTGATGCTCTCGCACTGCAGAGGCAGGGTTGAAGAGTTGTAATGCTGACTTAATGGCTCCCAAAGCTGAAAATATTTACTCTCTGGTTCTTTGCAAGGAAGTCTGTTGAGTTTTGACCTAAGTGGACCAAAATCTGAAATCTTTTTCTACCTTATATATAAAGTGAGGCTACACTTGTCTTTTCAGAGTCTATTTTATTCTTTTAATGCTTTTTTACAAATTTATCTCCTTTTTTATTGTGATTAGGCAAGGAAAGAAAGGCAGATTTATCTATGTATGTAGAACTACTCTAACTGCCCACATGGGTCATTCATTCTAAGGCCCACCTTTACCCCAGTTAATTTTACTGGGTAATTAATATTGCTAATTCCTTCCACAAGTGTACCACCCTCTGCAGCACCTCATCTGAACAGATACAACCACTGTTGCACCTGAGCCAGACCTCTTGATTTAAGTCTTATCAAAATGAGCCTAAGGGCATGGTAAAATAAAATTAGTTTGGCAAAAGAGAAAAAATTCCCTCTGAATGCTGGTATTTCTCCCCTTTCCTGAATAATATACATATAACAAATTTCTCCATGGCAATCCTCAGTAGAGGGCAATTTCAGAAACACTGCTAGTGTGGAAACATAGCAGAAATATGTCTCTTCACAATCAACATGATCTAATGGGACATCTGCCTATTACACAGCAACCGCATCGCTTTAAAAAAAATCACAGAGGACATGCAATAATAACAGCACAAAAGAGATATGACAGGACAAATAGTTAAAACAGGCTTGGAGTTGAGCCTTTTTCTCTTCCTTATGATTTTCCTTCCTCCTTTGATTTTTCTCTGCCTGGAATGTTCTCTTGTCTTCCTTTCCTGGCCATGTGCTGCTTCAAATCTGAGCTCACATCATCACCTTCATGCCTTTTGTCTGTTATTACAAAGCACTTTGCACGTGTCTTTATTAAAACACTTTTAATATGACTTTTGTTTTGTTTTTAACATGTCTGTATCTTTAGCTAGAGTATTAGCTTCCTAGGGGAAGAACTCGGGTTTTTTACACCTTTGGTGTTGGGTGCATAGGAAGTACTCAGTATAAAACTGTTGCAGGGATTTAACTTCTTTCTGTTTTACCATTTGAAATGTCCCTCAAGAGTCAATCATTTCTCATTATCATTTCTGCTCGTGACATATTGATTGTGACTGTACTCAAAAATATTTAGCATAAAATTTAAAAGGCTGATCTATTTCAATAAAGTAATTTATCATTAAAAATTAAAATTTTACTTACAAGGAATACCATAATGACCAGTTGTTAGAGGGAAAACCTCTCTGTTTCTCTTGCTCTCTCGTGCTCTCCCTCTCTCTCTCTCTCAGTCCTTTGCCTGCCACCATCCAAGCCTCCTCATAACACCACCCAGTTCTGTTTAGAAATTACATTTCTCCTGTGTGCTGTATAGTTTGGGGTAGAGGCTGTGCTCACCCTTCACAAAGGTCAAAGAGGCAGGCCATTTGTCACCCACCCCCATGCAGTCAGGAGGCCTGAGCAGACCCCTCACCAGGACCCTTGACTCTCCAGGGCGTAACTCAGGGTGTGGGGACTGGATAGAGTCTCCTGAGCATGGTGACAGCATTCACTCGGTCCCTGCTGGGTCATTTCTGCTACAGCTCCAGATCCTGGACTATTGGTTTCTCTTGGTGTCTGACCATTTTCCAGGCCCAGACCCCCAGCATTGCTCTGACTGTCTAACTATATTTGTTCAAAAACTTTCTTTTTGTCTAAGATGACAACTATTGATTCCTCTGGCTTGCAAATAAAAATCCTGATTGATAAAGGTAGTATCAGGCAAGACTTTTCAGGTTAAACCCAAATTTAGCTGAATGTGGAAAAAATGCCAATGTATTTAGTGAATAATTATCATCATTATTAATATCATCATAATCATCATCATTATTTGTATTTAGTGCCCCTTTACTATGTGGCATTTAATCCTCACCAAAACTCAGTGGGATGAGACAGCTCCCATCATTATCATCTTCTATGGGTAAGAAAACTGAGGCAGAGAGAGGATAAATCAATGTTTCAGGGTCACATGGCTCATAAATGGAGCTTGGCTTCAAATCTAGGCAGTCTATGTTTATATGTTGTATTCTCAATAACAATAGGAAGAATGGTATAATCCTAATTATTATTGTTGCTGATAATAATACCTAATATTTATTATGCACTTACTATATACAAGCACTGATCACCTATTCCTCACAATAGCTTATAAAGTAATTTCATAATGTAAAAATCCTCATAAAGCTTAAAAAGAAATAGTGAGATTTAACTACCAGTCTTATCTCTCAATGCTAGTAATTGGTAGCACCAAGTTTTGAACACAAGCAGCCCCCGGCCACACACTCCCTACTAACCACAATGGAAGCTTTGCAATTACAAGACTCAAGCTTTAAAGATATTGTTGCATAAACTAGCTATGTTATCTTAATTTTGACTTTGTTTCTTCACCTGTATGATGGAAATAATATTTACAAACCTCCAACATAACTTACGAGGGAATATGAGAGACAATTTTTAAATGTTTTAAAAACTGTTATTCACATGAACAGTTACTGGATTTTTCATTTATATATATATATTCTTAAATTAAATTTTATATTTTTAGCCTCACCTAAGGACATGCTTATGGATTTTAGAAAGAAGGGAAGGAAGGGAGGGGGAGGTGGAGAGAAACATTGGTGTGAGAGGGAGAAACACTGATTGGTTGTTTCTGGTACGCTTCCCAGCTGGGGACTGAACCCACATCCTAGGAATGTGCCCTGACCAGAAATCAGACCCATGACTTTTCGGTTTTTACAAGACGATGCTCCAACCAACTGAACACCAGCCAGGGTAGTTACTGGATTTTTTAAACTGTACTTTTAGAAACTTAAAGACCATATTGTTTATTGTCATTGAAGTGAAGTAGCTAAAAGAAATGCAGGCACGAATGAGGCTTATTTATAAAATGTCACCAATTGCATTTTAGAGAGCTAGAACATTCTAGAATACATAGGACAGCTCTTAAAACCAAAAATTATCTTGCGCAAATGAGAATAGTGCTGAGACTGAGAATCCCTGGTTTAACCATTGTTATATATTCTTTTTTTTAGTAATCATTTTTTTATTACAGTTGAAATACAATACTATACGAGTTTCAGGTGACCAAACACCACATAACCCACCAAGTGATCATCCCAATAAATCCAGTACCCATCTGACTCCACACATAGCTACCAGAATACTATTGATTATATCCCCTATGCTGCACTCCACATCCCCATGAGCATCCTGACCATCCTGTACCAACCAATTGTATATCTTAATCCCTTCACCTTTTTCACTCATCCCCCCAACCTCTGTCCCATCTGGAAACCATCAGAATGTTCTCTGTGATCATTGTTATCTAGACCTTTGTTCAAAAAGAGGCTTTTGGCTAAGAATAGTATATTTCTGTTTTGCTTTGTCTTTTACATGAAAAGGTATCTGGATATTTTAAAAGACACATATCCTTTCAGCTGCATGTGGATAATTGGGAATTGCCTAATATAGTTGCTTTTATGCTGGGATTCTTACCCAGGTGGCTACATATAAATGCTACCACTAAATCACCTGATACATGATTGCAAATTTCAATCAGGTACATTGAAAGGAAATTCAAATAAAAAAATTAGTTTTTCTTTCTCAAACATCAGGACAAACACAAAAATGTTTGGTAAAGACACTAAAATGAAGGGGGGAAAGTAAGATGAAGAGAAAAGTGAAAATATTTTCCAACTTTACTCCAAAAAGCAAATGAAAGAAAATAGAGCTCATTCAAAAATAAGATTCTTCTCCTGACCCAAGAACAGCCTTCATAATCTAACCTCCAATTTGTTCTCTCAGTTCACATATTCCACATGATCAGCACTGTGACTGCAACACAAAGATATTACGGTTTAAATTGACTGCCTGTTCTCCACCCTCCTATCCAATATAGAACCGTTGTTGGAATACTGATGATTCTACCGCTGTCCTTGGTCCTGAGATGCAATTTTCTAATCCTCATCCCCAATGACAGGGTTGGTCCCAAGGCCTCTTTTAACCCTAAAGCACCAAGATGCTATGTTAACAGACACCACTTAGGCCATCACCTACTAAGGCTGGGCTTCCAGAGAAATCTCTGAACACACATAGAATAAGATCACTGTTTACTTAGGTGCATATATCCTCTTTCAAAACATACAGAGATAAATGATTCTTTTTCCTTTGCTTTAAAATCTAAAACTTCATTATGTAATTGTCAAGGTAAGCATCAGCATAATTTGGAAGCTATGTCAGAGATGAATGTTGCAAAATTAACTGTCTCATTACCATTCTACATTATAATAGATGTTATATCTATATGATAAGCTTAAACATTATAAAGACTTTATTGTGACAAAATCATAATATTTTATTGAAGAAATTAGTAGTAACACTAACACATTTAGAGTAATAAAGATATTATACAAATACCTAAACTTTACTCACTTGGAAATAAGATTGCAAGTGAAGACTTTTTTTTTTACAATAGCTGTTAGCTTTATTGCCAGATATTAGCTTTCATGTTACTCTGTGAAATAATTTTGTAGAATAATATGACAATTAAGAACAGTAATTCTGCAGGAAGACAGCCTGTCTTCCTTAGCTGTGTGATCTTGGATTTCCCTCAGTCTTCTGCATCCTAGTTCTCTTATCTGCAAAATGGGGTTAATAATGGTAAATCCATAAGATAGTCATGAAGATTAAGAGACATGATTCATAGAAATGCTTAAAATAATGTAAATTCAAAGACCTTAATAATTCAGTCATTTATTATTATTAGCTTTATGAGCATCCATAGTAGCATTATTGTTTTCCATTTAGGGCACCTTATGTTGCTTCCAGAACTTTGCCTCTGTTGCTGAGACCTCTCATAACATAATGCTCTTCAAACATTGCTGTCTATACCCAGTGATTGCTATAGAAATCCTGTATCTAGCCTGGAAATAGGATATCATCAATATTGGTTTCAACCCACATTTGAAAACAAGCTCCTTTTTAATTTCCTATGTACAAGGGAAATCAAGTGACAAATTTTAAGAGGCTGTGCTGGAGCTTAGAGGTCATGGATAAGTTATAAAGTAAGAAAAATAATTTATGACTCTCATAAGCCTAGACCCATCCTATATCTTTTGAACACAGCACATGTTGGATACAATAAGCTAATTGAACATAATGTTAGGGAAAGAAGCAATATAATAGAAGAAGTGTAAGATCTGTGTGACCATAGATAAGTCATTAACCTGCACAAGCCTCACTTTCTTACCTACTAAGTAAGGAAGTTAGAGTAGATGAACCATGAATATCCTTTTAGTTTGAAATTCAGTAAGTCTAACAAATCATTTCCTTTCACTCATTTGTACTTGAGAACTATCAGCTATATTAGTTAGTGGAGGGAAGTAGTAAAATGCAAGGGTAAAAAATTATGTATAATGGATTCTGATTGTCATGGTATGGGGCATTTATGTCAGTGACTTCTTATTATTTTTTAAATAATGTTTTATGTTGCAATTACAGTTGACCTACAATATTATATTAATGTCAGGTATACAACATAATGATTAGACATGCATATAACTTACAAAGTGATCACCACAGTAAGTCTAGTACTCAAGTGACATCATACATAGTTATTACAAATATGTTTTAGTTATACTCTTTTAAAAATTAATAATTTTAGCCCTGGTTAGTGTGGCTCAGTTAGTTGGAGCATCATCCCACACACCAAAAGGCTGAGAGTTCAGTTCCCAGTCAGGGCATATACCTAGGTTGCGAGTTTGACCCCCAGCTGGGGCACGTAGGGGAGGCAACAAATCACATGTTTCTCACATTGATGTTTCTCTCTCTCTCCCTTCTTCTCTCTCTAAAATCAATAAGCATATAAAAATTAATCATTTCACATCAGGGTTCAAATGAAAAAGATGAAATGTGACCTGGAGGCAAAACAGTAAGAGAAACTAAAAATAATTATTAAAACTCTGTTTGTATAATAACCTTCTCATAAGTCATTTCAAAAATCTATAAATTATAAACTACTTTATCCTGAGACATTGATGTTCAGACCCATTCTACACTGATTTTTTAAAATTTCATTCAATTATGAGGAAGCCACTGTTTCTTGAAAAATCTCACCATTACTATTTTATTAGCAGAAGTAAAAATAAAGACAATTGATAAAAGGCTTTGTTTAAAACGATGTCTAATATTTTCCACTTCCCACACATTTAATCTAAAGACATAGTTGCAAGGTCATAAAATAAAGATAAATGTGACATCAATTTCGATAAAATAAAATTATAAAAATCATATCTATTCACTTAACCTCATTTATTATTTAACCAATATTTTATTAGTTTAGCAATTGTCCTGAGGTCATAGAATTTTTTTAAATTTTTACCATTTAAAGAAAGGCTAGATTTTCCAATTTCATAAATGGTTCCTGTAGAAGTATTTTTTTTCTCTGAATCTCAATTTGTTACAAGTTATTCAGAGCAAGCTAGACTGCACTAACTACTGGTTTTCATTGTCTGTATCCAAATCATCAAATAGAATCTGGACTTTTTAAGGTACACTATAGTAAAAAGCATTGCCCCCTTTGCCCTACCTTTTTAGTAGAAATTTGCATATTGTTACTTGAGCTACTTTGACATTGTACTTTATGTTATTTAAACTCATCACTTGGCAGGCAGTCTTCTCCTGTGCTGGGTGACTGTTTCCACTACTTGATTTTTATGAATGTGAGAAAATCATTTTGTTAAAGGAAGTCTCATTTTCATTAACCAGTTCCAACAAATGAAGTGGTTGCAAATGTGTTATGTGCAAGCTATGGGCACTAATAAACTTCATTTTCTAGCAGGAATGAAAGCACACATAGTAGTCTTTTTTCTTAACTGGTGTTAGAGCAGCATGCTCAAGCAAACTAAGAGGACACTGTAAGGCAAACCATTTCCTGGGGAGAGACAGTGCTCCCTCTTAAAATACAAGCAAAAGGGTAAGAGTTCTGAAAATACAAACATATCTTAACCAAACAATTTTGTTCTGATCATATTTAAGTATCTGCATTACATATTGTTTGCCTTCCTTGATCTGTTCTTTAGTGTTCCTATAGTGTTCATCTTAGAGGAACTGTAAGCAAAGTGTTCAGATTTTCATGTATGACTGTAAAACATCATTTTAGTTTGTCACTAAATAATTGTCTACTGTGTATATTTACATCCAGAGAACATTGTGGGTAATATTTTTAACATGTTCTTTACATAATTTTAGGAAATTGATTTTCTATTTTTTGCTTGACCTCACTCTCAACACTAAGCTTCTTCCACATGTAACTACTTTTATAAATTGTCAATGTTCTTTTTAATCACAGCAACAGAAATTTCTTTCAAAATATCCTTCTCTGACATTGCTCCCAGAAAAAAAAAAAAAGGTGTCATGGTAGATAAGGAATAAAAAGGAAATTTTTTTTTAATTCTTCAAACACCAAATACCTTTTAGAAGTTCTACCTAAAGATAAAGAAAAAGTAGTTAAAGACATACTACTTCTAATTAGCAAAGTCCTCCCCCTTCCCACATTACTGAAAGAGAAAACTCCATTAAATATTTGTTGACACAACAAATAGACTGATGGGAACTGACAACAAGCCATTTATGAATATCAGATTTTTTTTTAGACACTGCTGGTCACTAATAGAAAGAAGACAAGGGCTACTGACTTTCTTTCCTGCAATGTCACAACCACAGGATAGCTTACAGTGAATGAAGCCTCAAATGAAGTTTAGCCATAGATACAAAAAGGAAAAATAGTTACATATCCATTCACACACACAATCATGTACCTATTCTGCAAAGCAGATCAAGTTTCTACTTTTCTGCCTGGAGGCACAAGGACCCCACTTTGCCTAATAAGTTTACTCAAAGCAGGTGTGACAATATCTTAGCAGCAGGATTAAACTAACAGGCTAGGCAGAATCAAACAGCAACTGCCACAGAACTGGTGGGAATTCTAAGCCCGTAACACTATCCAGCAAGGTCCTCAGGCTCACTAGAGTCTTATACCCTGTTCACACAAGGGGAATCATGCCTAAAAGTACTCCTATTAAAATTCCAATGTTACAAAAAAAGAAAAAAATCCTAAAATGTGTATGGAACCACAAAAGACACTGAAATCTAAAGCAATGCTGAGGGTTAAAAAAAGAACAAAGCTGAAGGCATCTCATCCTTATTTTGAACTATACTGCAAAGCTATAGTAATCAAAATAGTATGACACTGGCATGAAAACAGACTCAGACCAATGGAGAGAATCGAGACCTAAGAAATAAATCCTTACATGCATGATCAAGTAATAATTTGACAAAAGAACTAAGAATACTCATGATAAAGGATAGTCCCTTCAATAAATGGTAGTGGGAAATTGGATAACCACATGAAAAAAAAAAGAAATAGACCCCTACCTTATACTACCCAGAAAAATTAACTTGACATGAATTAAAGACTTACACATAAGGCCTGAAACCATAAAACTCCTAGAAGAAAACATAGGAGAAAATCTCCTTGACATTCATCTTGGCAATATTTTATTGGGTATGACACCAAAAGCAGAACAACAAAAGCAAAAACAAATGTGTGGAACTATATCAAACCAGCCCTGTACAACAAATGAAACTATCGGCAAAATTAAAAAATAACCCATGGAATGGGAGAAAATATTTTCAAACCATCTACCTGATAAGGAGCTAATATTCAAAATATATAAGGAACACATACAACTCAAGTGCAAACAAACAATCTGATGTAAAATGGTCAGAGAAACTGAATAGACATTTTTCCAAAGAAGACATACAAGGGACAAAAATATACATAAAAAGATACCCAATATTATCAATCATCAGAGAAATACAAAATGAAAACCACAGTGAGATATCACTTTGAACTGTCATCAAAAACAAAAGATTTAACAAGTGTTGGTGGATGTGGGAACACTTGTGCACTGTTGGTGGGAATGTAAATTGATGCAGCCACTATGGAAAACATTATAGAGTTTCCTCAAAATGTAAAAATTGAACCATATATTATCCAACAATCCCACTTTGAGTTATATATCCAAAAAAAGGAAAACAAAATATTGAGATAGTTGCATTCCTATGTATTTTGCAGCATTATCTGCAGTAATTAAAACATGGAAATAACCTAAGTGCCCATCAGTGGATGAATGGATAAAGAATATTATTCACCAAGAGAAGGAACATCTTACCATTTGTGACAACATAGATGGGCATTAAGGGCGTTATGCTAAGTGAACCAAGTCAGAGAAAGACAAATACCATATAATATAACTCATATAAAGAATATAAAAAGTAAAGAAAAGCACACAAAAAAAGTCTATTAGAATCTAAAAAAGGCAATGTCACAGAAACAGAAAATAGAATGGTGATTGCCAGGGGCTGTGGAATGGGGGAAAGGGGGAGATGCTGGTCAGAGAGCACAAACTCTGAGCTAAAAGATAAATAAGTTCTGGAGATCTAATATACAGCATTGTGACTCTAGTTAACAACACTGTATTATTATATACTTGAAAATTGCTAATAGATCTTAGATAGATCTTAGATACTCTCACCACAAAAATATATATATATGGTAATTACATGCCATGATGGAAGTGTTAGCTAATGCTATCTGTGTTAGTGTATCAAATTAATACATTATCACCTTAAACTTGCATGATGTTACATGTCAATGATATCTCAATAGGGCTGGAAAAATATTTTCAGCCAATTCATTCTTGAACATGAATTGTTTTACCAATATCCACTATGCAATATTTTTTCACTTTCTAGAATTGATCAGAAATAAAATTAGCTGGCACACTCTTACCAGCCACATGTGGAAACTTAATTGGGCTTTGATTAGTTTTTCAAGCACTAACTAGTCTCTTCTGGAATGTGCACTGCTGGTAGAGTACTACAAACGTTAACTGGTCTGAGGAAAGAGTATACTGTGTGCCTGTGTGTGCATCCCACTCTCATTTCCAAGGAATCAGAATAAATCCCTCACTCAGTGTAAGCTGTGCATTCAGTGGACCTTGATCTAGACCTGACCTGAGAGATGTGAATTCAAGGTGACTGAATTAGTCCCCTTCCCTTCAAAATCCATACCCCAAGTACTGTAAATGGCACATAGGGTCAACAAACGTGCCTTGAATTGAACTGAACTGAACTGAACTGAATTGAATTGAATTGAATTGGCCTGACCAGACACAGAAATAAGAGTCTCCCCACACTCCTTTAGGCACCAACTCCAGAACTGACAGTCATCACAGTGGAGTCTGATTTAGTGTTGATAAAGCTGACTCCCAAGGGCCCAGGACGTCAAAGTTAGGTTCAGACAGGAGATAAATTATCCCATGGGGGACTGTGAAGACAGGCCTTTATTCAAGGCTCAGACTTTCCTTTAAATAAGATTTTAGTTTTTTAAAATGCCATCAAATACTTTATGATCATAAGGCTTCAGATGCCATATATTCCCTCTTATTTTTTTCTCTGCTCCCTGAAAAAAAATGTTTTTAAAAATTTCCAGGATTCTGCTAAGAAGAAAAAAACAAAAGGTGTTTTCCAAAGAGGAAAAAAAAAACCTATCCAATTTGATAGCTCTTGCCGTAAGGATGTTCAAGAGTTTGGTGGCGAGCACACCATACAATACAAAGATGACCTATTAGAGAATTGTACACTTAAAACTTCTGTGATTTAATAATGGGAGTGAAATTAATGTTACCCCATTAATTTCAATACAGATGAAGAAAATTAAATTAAATTAAATCAAATAATTATGCCATAATACTTTGTTACAATTAAAAAAAAAGAATTTGGAACTTCTCTCCAAAGCTTATTGACTTTTACTGCTGACAGACGATTGAATGGTGGCAAGTCCTTAGTGTTTAGTTGGTGGGACATTTCTCTTCATCTCCCAAACTACATGACTACTGGGAAACCTGCCAAACTTGAGTGTTTCCTGCCAGATCTGGTCGATCTCACTACTAACTTCATCTTAATTGGAATTCTATTTCTTATACCTGACTATAGGGATGGGTCATGTTTGGGGACAAAAGCTTCTCTAGTTGCTCACAATCTAAAGAAAAAGACGTTTCACTCACCCTATCTTCACAGTATTTAGCAGCAAAAGCAATGTGACTTCAAAATCAATGTTCACAGTGCATGGTGCTTTAGTGTTACTGTTGACATCCAGATATGAGACAAGGATCCCCTAACAGAACTGAATGAACCTGTACCCACACCACTGGTTTGTACTACCGCTACCTTCCTTCCTATCTTGCTTGAAAAGATGACCTTAAACTCGTACCTCAGCTCACATAATTCTCTGTGCAGAACACTAGCATTAAATAACAACACAAGAGTCAACTTGTATGTTAACTGAAGGATTCGTGATTGTATCTTCAGCACTTAGCACTGTGCCTGGCATGTTGTCAGGACCCCTGATGGGCCAAGGAGGTATTTAAATATCATGCACCTACCCCTGCTAGACAAGTTCTCAGTCTGACAGATGTATTCTGCCACTCCATAGGTTCTAAGAAAATGAAATCCACACTATGGGATAACTTCATTAAGAGAGGAAAAGGGCAGCTCTCTCACCATGATTTAATATAAGAGAAGATGAGTATAACAAAGGGTTGGCTATTCCCAATGTTCTGCATTTAAATGGCAAGGGCAAGCCTACATAGACTAAAAATGGCATAAGTGCTCCTGCCAGCAATTTGAGGCAAAGGGATCAATCAGAGGGAGAATGGCACCAAAGCAGGCTTCGCCCAATTCATTGCCATGCCTTGTGTTGGCTCTGGTATGAAAATAGCATCAGGGAATTTTAAAAGCAAAAGAAACAACCAATTAAAAAATAAAGAGTTAAAACATAACAAAATAAGATTTTCCTCATCTAAACTGAAAGTGTAAATAACTATGATTAACACAAGAGAATTTTCCTAACTCTTCTACTGTTCAAATAATGGTTTAGCTATTGGTATACCTATTAATCATACTACAAATAGATAGATCGATAGATAATAGAACAGACAGAAAATGATAGACAGATAAGCTGCCATAACTTCAAAACATGTTGTGGGGTCAGTACCATTATGTGGACCAGAAAGAAAATTTGCTTGAATTAAGTTCTTTAATGGATCACGCACAAGAGAACAAGCAACAGTGAGTGTCAATCTGGAAGCTTGTTTTCATATTTTGGTCTCACATGGCTTCTCTTTCCGTTCTTAACTGTCAAAGTAATGAGATGAAAAGACAAAAGCTAACCCTTTTAGCCTAACTCTGATGTGCTCAAAGTCTGAAGAAGGAAAGGAGTCACAATTAAAAGTCACAGGAAAAGAGGAGCATACTCAATTGAAAGAAGTTATTTTATCCAAGGACATAAGAGTTAGCATATAAAGAAACCTACTGTTTGAAGAACGATTTTGCATTCAAGGCTTTTAATATGTGACTTTCATTAATGTGTTGAGACCTATATATTTTAGAATGACAACGAAGACAAGTGTGGGAATTAACCTGTACTAAACCATTATACCTGAACAGTGTATAGTGTTGTCAGGTAAAAAACAGTATACCCTGTTAATTTTGAATATCAAATAAATAATGATATTTTAGTCTATCATAGATACTTCATGGAATGTTTTTATTAAGAAATCATTTGTGTTCATCTAAAAATCAAATTTAACTGGGTATGCTATTTTTATTTGCTAAATCCAGCAAATTTCTAAACACAACAAAAATATCATTTTGTTTGTCACAGAATTATAGTCAAATGCTCAAATTCTAAAAGATACTCAGACACAAATATAGTTTCCTATAATTCATGGCAAAAATTGAACCATGAACACTGTCTGTATTTTAAATTCATAGCAACAAAGAACATTAGTAAAAAGTAATCAGAATTCCTCCTCTCTAGTACCTGGCAATGTTAGTACCCTTGTTTTTTAGAGTGAATAAGCAGTTACAGGTATCAAGTTGCTTCATGAAACTCTAGGGTAAGAAATAAGGTGAAGTAAATGTGCCACTTACCCAAGAACAAAATTCAGGAGAGGATATAAAAGAACACAGCAAACTAAATAAATTTTATTAAAATATTTTTAAAACTCAAAATTAAGGCAATAAAAATTTTATGCGAACAAAATATCAAAAATTTAAATGAAGACAAGACCTGATCCAGAGGTCTGAAGAAAGCTGTAATTTCCCCCATTGATTAGTAAGCTCACACTGCACACTTTCAGCTTGCACAGTTATTTATATGTCCACACTACCAGGCAGAAAGAGGACTATCTGCTTAAGATGAAGGCTAGCAAACATCCCATATTTCCATCTTGGAAGACAGCACTTTCTGGCTAAGAGAGGTTAAATGGGCATTGCAGCTGAAGACTCAATTTTAGAAGTCATGGAGTCACTGCTTGTCCATAGGGCATGTTCATACAAATTAGAAAAAAAGAAAATATGTTCCATCTGTGATGGCTACAGTGGAAATGCTGTCTGTTTAGATATGGTGCCCCTGTGTACTGCACAGCTGGTGCTGTACAGGTGGCCTGTGCTGGCTTCCGGGGATCTCAGTTCAGCTTACAAAGACGACACAGGCAGCTCAGCCGGGGAGATGAGGAGAGAGCCATTACTATCAAAGGTGCGGACAGGGAAAGTGTCAAGGGGAACAGGAGGGTTCATCAGTGTCTTAAAGTTTAACAGCAAGGGCTGGGATCAGCGAGAGACAGGTGGGACAAATTTTCTTACTCTTTGTTATAAATGTACATGAAAATGAAAAAATAGTAAAACTAATATTTGTTTAATGCACTGTAACTTAAAACATTAAAAACATGTAGAATTATAATTTTTATTTCTTCTTAAAAAATATCATCAAGGGCAATTTGAAGAATGTTTGCTTTCTCCTCATCATACAGTTTATAATATATGGAGTGAGCATCGTTTCTATGCCTTGGTAAACTGTCATGTTTCTTTCAAAATTTGAATCGGCTTCCAACATTTTTTCTTTTATGCTTTCACACCATGAAATATCACCAAGAATTCCTCTAATGTGGTTTTTTTGCCAGCATCACTTCCTCTGAGACGTCTTCATTCTTTTCATCACAACCATGTTCTTTGTTTACGTCAGTAAGTTCTCCACCATCGAGCTCCTCTGGCTGCACTTCCAGTGTCCTTCAAATGGAAGGTGTGTCAAGGTTACTATGGTCAGCTAGTCCTGAGACCCCACTTAATTCCTATGAGAATTTTACTCCTGACATCACTTTTCGTTTCTCTGCTGGGCTTTCATCTTTTTTGGCCAGTTTCCTCTTCCTGCTACCTGGTTTTGTGAAATGTCATATGGGTTTATCACTGAAATCAAAAAGAAAACACAACTACATGCCTTGCTCTTGGTGCATGGACCAAACACCAGCAGCCTTTGAAAAAAGTGACATGATGTATCATTGATCAAGACACCCGTCAGTTATTTATGTATTGATTTGTGGACTAAAGACGTAGTAGTAAAATGTATCCTTCAAGCAATTACATAGTTAATATACTGTGGTAACTGAAATTTGAGCCACATTGTAGTAATTAAAATTCATGCATATTTAAATTACGAAAAGTAAGGACTGCATATGTTCTAATCTCTCTCTTAATACCCCTTCTGAAGTTAAAAATGAATTAGCCAAATATAAAACAAGTTACATAATTGGATTTAGCAGATTTTTCTCCTATTCCCATTCAAAGAATATTTTATTCAAAGTATATTTTCATAGTTTCTCATTCTGTTTCTCCTTCCAAAATAATATACATTCTAATAAACTTGTCTATAATAATATACTCACAGAGTCAGACAAAGGGAATTCTTAGGTCCCATTCTCCCTCCCAGACAACATGTGTAGGTATTATCTAACTCCTCAGCATCATGCTGAGGTCAAGTTCACCCCCACCTCTTTATAGCATGTTTCCCTGTATAGATTGGAGCCTGGAAGATTTCATAGTCTCCCCTGAAGTAAAACTTCTGCACGTGACCCACCATCTAAGCAGATACAGCCACTGAAACTCGGAAGATAGTAATCAACACCGAGAGCCTCAGGCTCACCTGTGGTCTTCTGTGGTGGTAGCAGCAGAGGATTTTTCAATGTTCAGTTCCTAGTGTTATTAATGCCAAGAAGCAGTGAGAGCAGCAGTAGTGAATTTCCACTGGAAGAGTCCCACGTCATGGTGTAGCGTACAAGTTTGGTTATCCGGCACTCCTGGAAATTATATCACCAGCCCTGTACCTCATAATAAATCCCTTTCTGGTTAAACAAGCTAGAATGAAAATTACTATTTGTAACAAAGGCCCTGAGAGATATAGGTATTAAATTGCAGACTAGCTTAAATGATGCTACAGAGCCAACCGCTTTCTTTCCTGTGTAGATTTTCTAGAGATAAAAACAACTACTGCAAAAGAGAAATTATATCAGATAACATATTAAAATAGTTATACCCAAAACCAATGAACTATAGTCTATCTTCAACTCATCAATTTCTTAAAATTAAATCAGTGAGTCAGAAAATTCAGACATCTGTGAGTCAAATGTGCTTTTGACTTTCCCATTTGATTAAAAATGGACTTTCTAAACACCTAGATTTCCAGCTTCCTGCCCAAGATAATTTCCTAGAACCCATATCTTCTATTAACACCATGACTTACAAAGCAAGCAACACAGAGCAAAAGACAGAGAGGAAAGAGAACAAATGTTGTAGGAAAAAATTTAAAAAACCAACTTTGTCCCTTCCACAGAGGTGGACCGCAGATAGTCACCAGAGAAGAAAATAAATACATAAGTGTGTTTTAAAATGTGACAGAGACATTTCTCTCCAGTTAAAAGCTCAAGTTTATTTTTACAGTCTCAAGTATTGAAAGTGTCATATTCGTTACTATTTTCCCTATTGCCATAACTAATATTTAGGGTTAGATTTATGGAGCTGAGGGTCCTACATTGTTATCCAAGTTCTGGTTCAAACTACCTCCATGTGTTTTAGTCTATCATTGAAACTGGAGTCTTTACTTCCAGCCTATTAAGATGAGAACTGTGTTCTAAGTGTTCTCTAAGATTTCTTTCCATGCTAACCTGACTACTTTCTATGATTTTGAATGTAAAATTTATGTATGCCAGGCCCAAAAATGTCATCGGCACTATAAACTCTATTGTATGCATCCAATGAGAGAAAACAGACACCATGAGAACAGAAACACTAAGTTCTCCACAGGATTTCAAATAATAATAATAATAATAACAACAACAATAATAACTTATAATTTAATCCTGTTCTTTACCAATGGTATATTTTCAGCTAAATGAGTCAGTTTTCTCCTATCTGTTGAGTGATTATTATCTAGCAAACATTCCCAGTACTTTATGTGTATGATCTTATTTGTCACAATACTGTGAGGTATTGTTCATTTCTTTCAGATGAAACAACTGAAGCAGAAAAAGGATAACTAGGTTGACCCAGGAAGTAAAATTTCTGAGAGAATATCTGTGATTCAAACTTAACAATTTGACTTCAGAGTCTACGTATTTAATATCCGTGCAATATTTCCATTCCTAGAAAACCAACCTTAATTTATTCCTGAAAGCCCTACCACCAAGTGAAAGCAATTAGATAATAAAAAAGTTCCATTTATTTTAATGGGAAGGATTATGATATAGTCCATCCAACAGTGGATAGTTGAACAGTTTTATAGAGGAATGCATCAATTGAACAAGAACCAGTTTACATAGGTTAATAAAAAAGCAAGTCGAAAAAGGTTTAGTATGTATTTACATAAAACATGGAAAGAAAATACAGAATAATTGACATGTAATATCATAAAATTTCAATGCAGCCACCGAAGGAGACTGTTGGGTGATGGCCAATGGAGAAAAGGAACAAGTTGACACTCTTTGCAAGGTGCATTCTTCTTTCTGCACTATTTTGTTCACAAAAATTTTCAATTTGGGGGTATGCAGATCATTTTTATCTTACATTAAAATTAAGCTTAATGTTAAACATAGAAAAACAAATTTAAGAAAAAAATAAAAGCCAAGCATGACATTCAGAAATACATAAAATCATACAGGTGTACAACAGACTAAAGAATCAACAAAGGTGTATCCTTTTCATTTTCCTTGTTTTACCACAAAACACGAAGGAAAACATACTAGGTCTTTCTAAAATTGGCATATATTTCAAATGCATTTCATATGTTATTATATCATTAAAACCTGATATATTGAATAACGACTGAGTGTGTTTTAGCTTGAAATGTTAATGATGGAGTATAAACAACTTATAGCGTATTTATTTAGTGTGTTTTGGAGTGAGAAGGTCACATAATGACCAGGTAAAAAGAGTTATCTATAAAATGGTATAGCTTTATAATAATTACTATAATGAAGACTAGTTACCCTGAAGAGTGGTTATGTGAGAAAAACCTACATGGTTGCAGAGCAAACATATAATCTCATCTCTGAGGTTACATCTCATTGACCTGACAGATAACTGCATCTTAGAAGTAATAGTGGGATAGATTTACAGTATGTGATCTTGGCTAGACTGAGCTATAGTCCCTAAATGCTCTTTCTAATTTGTTTCTGGTAGGGATGAGCTGCTGTGAATGGATTTTGCAGATGTACTTAAAGTCTCTTCTCAGTTAACTTTAAATTCATTCAAAGAGAGGTTATCTTGGGTGGACCTGACTTAAGCGGATGGAAGCCCTTCTAAAGATGGCTCAGCCCTTCCCTGAGCCAAGGGGCCCAGCCAGAAGCAGGGCCCGCAGTCTCTCCCCGTTTTCTCTGCTCCTTCTTCCTCACTGTCTGTCTGTGAAAGAGGAGCATGAGCCCACGGAGTCCCAGCCTGCTCGTGCTCGCCCCTTCCTGGCGGCCTGCCCTGTGGCCTTTGGGCTTGCTTAGCTGGCTGCACCATTAGGTACCCAATTCCTGACAACAATTGTCTTAAAACATGTACCCACTGATTCCGCTTCTTGGTTGAACCCTGACTGCTATGTAGAATATACTTGTATTTCGAAATTGCAGTTGGAAAAACTGCATGGATGGTTACACACACATTCTAGAAGTTGAACGAGTTGGTTTCTGGGGATAGCATATTAGGCTACTTCTATTTATTTTTTACCTCAAAGAGTAAGATAAAGTAAGAAAGCTTGACTGATATTTATAATACAGATGAAATCTAGTGTCCTCACTCAACCTCTATGTGAGAGGGTCCCTTGTCACCATCAGTCCTGAGGTGTCCTGAGGGAAGACTGAAGGATTCCATAGCAGGAAGGACCTGGCAGTGGGGCCCTGCTCACTCACTGCCAGCAAATCACAACGCACTGGCATTTGGGGGTGTAATAAAAACCGTTATTATAAATGTATGGATTTATGGAATATATAACGTTAACTAGATTAACATTTACAGAATGGATACATAGTTTAAGGGATTATAACAAATTAATTGATTTGAGTAAATACCAATAATTCAAGTACAAGTGTAATATAGAAAAGTGACAAACCCAATTCTTCCACACGTGGTACAAGTTCTTCTTCAGCCACAAATCCAAGCAAAAACAATCATGCAGTACTGACCTAACAGATGTGACAGGGAATTTGTGGGGGGAAGAAGGTGGAATTTCATTGCCTGGACTTTACATGACAGAACAATAAACCCTATCTTGCTTATACCACCATAATTTGAAATTTTTTGTCACACGCTGTCTAACTTAGCCTTAACTATATACACAAATATTTACATAATGTTTTTTTAACATTTAAGTAGTATTATAAAATATTGCACTACAGGATAATAACATATATTCGCAATCTTTTCAATACTAGAGATATAAAACCATTCTTTTTATGGCCACATTTGTTTGATTAACACACTATGTATAGAATGTATATGCCATATTTTATTTAATCATTCCCCATTGTTAAATGTTGTTTCCAGCTTTGACTATTATAAACAAAAGCCCCAATCAATATCCTCGGTTGTGTGTCTTTTTTCATGAAAGACAGCAATTCTCCAGACTTTGTTTCCTGTCGTAATTGCTGAGTCCAAAGGTATTCAAGTTTCCATTTCTCAAAGAAATTCCACGTTGCCTTCCTAAATATATTCTTAGTTAATTCCCCAACCAGTAGTATGCCAGTTGTTTGTGGAAATAATTTGTATGAATATGTCATTTCCTAATTCTATAGTCCCCTGAAAACTTCTCTTTTTACGGACTAAAAATTCCCTGTATATTTTTCTTTATCATGTGACATAGCTTTAAGAATTTTCATTGTTGTAGTAGCTCACAATAGTGTTAACCCTTTCAAATTGTGCCAACCAAAACTGTTCAAAAGTTGGAAAACTTTTTCTACCAGGATTTAGATAGTAAATATTTTAGACTTTGAAAGATAGTTCATCTTTGTTGCAACTAATCAACTCTGCCATTATGGTAAAAAAGGCAGACCTAGGCAGTATATAAACAAATGACTATATTCCAATATAACTTTATTGATAAAAACAGGTAATCAGTCAGATTTCACCCATAAATTGTAGCTTGTTATAAATTACAGTCATACTATAATTTTCCTTGATTCTAAAAAATGTAACTGATGGCTAGTGAGGGATTATATGTGCGTAGGGGAAAATTAAATCTAATATACAGTCCAGTACACAATGTGTGCACACTAAATGTTTGTTGAATTAATAAATAGGATAATTATGTATGAGATATGTGAATAATTCAGCATCTAATAGCAAATGAGAATACATCTGAAAAAAATAATTACCAGCAAAAAAATTGGTAAGCCAATATCTATTCAGAGTTCTCACTAAGATGCAAGAACAGATGTGTTATCTGAAACTGGAGTGGCAACTCATAGACGAAAATATGTTGAGATGAATGCAAAGATGAAGATAGGAAGCTGTCTGAAGAAACTCAAAATGCGGTAACAAAATATAAGGCAATAAGGTACAGAATTGAGAGGTATTCTATCACATAATTTTGTATTTTCTGATTACGAGCCGATCATTTTCTTTCTAATTGAAAATTTCTTTGTAGTTTGGCAAAGATTAATATTCATTCAGATAAGCTTGAGTTGAGTGACTGCCATACGCCAGGCACTGAATAAGGAGCTCTCCACCATTGTCTCATTGAGTCGAAACCACCATATGAAGTCATTAGGGTTTTTCTCCCCATTGTACTGTGTTGGCCAAAAAGTTCGTTTCGTTTTTTTCTGTATGATGGCTCTAGTTGTGCTTAGCTGTCTTTAGCTTCATTGAGAACAATTTTGTTAGATTCTATTGTGACAGCTGTCATATCAGTGTGCATTTTTTAAAAACTTATCAAAATTGGTGAATTTTTGTGCAGACATTTTAATATTGAAGATGGGAGAAGGTACACAACATTCTCAGTGTATTATGTTTTGTTATTTCAAGAAAGGTAAAAACACCACTGAAACACACATAAAAAAAGATTTGTGCAGTGTATGGAGAAGGTGCTGTGACTGACCGAACATGTCAAAAGTGGTTTGAGAAGTTTCTTGGTACAATTGACATTTTTGGCTAAATAATTCTTTGCTGTGAGGCTGTCTCAAGGATTGGAAGATGTTTAGCAGCATCCCTGGCCTCTACCCACCAAACCAATAATGGGAGATAGCTAACGTATTCAAAATATCCAAATCAATAAAGTTATTCATGAAAATGAAAAATGTGTCTGTTATTTTACAGAAAAAACTAAACGGGCTTTTTGGTCAACTCAATACAAATCTGAAATGAGAGGTGAGGACAGGTAAAGTGGCTGAATCAATGTCACAAAGCCGAGGTACTACTTAGGGTAGTTCTCACTGCTTAAAAAAATGAAACCAAAGCTCTTTGCTGCTTATTAACAACCCCTTCATTTTCTCGCATAATTCTCTGAGATGGCCGGTGGGTCTTCCTGCTTCCCTGATTGCTACTGGGGCTGCAGTTATCTGAGGACGTGACTGAGTCAGCTCCTACACATGCTGGAAAACTGCCCTGGCTGTCAGCTGCACCTATCACCACAGAACCTCAGTTCTTCTCCATGTGGGTCTGTCTCCAAGAGGCATGAGTTTCTCACAGTAAGGCGTCTGAGTTCCAAGAAACAGATAGTAAAAGGTGTCAGAATTCTTGAATCCTGAGCTGCAACATCTTTTCTGTCACATTCTATTAGTCAAAGCCAGTTAAAACTAATGCAGATTCAAGAAGGCAAACAAGCTCTGCTTGTTGATGTGCGGAGTGACAGGTGTGTACCAAGAATGAAGAAATGATTGTAGCCATCTTTGAAAAAATCCATCTCACAGCAATTCATAATACTATACAAGCAAGAAATATGTAGAATACAAGTTATGTCTCACTTCAATGACAGTCTGAAATGAAGGGTTTCTGCTCATCAGGCAACTCTTCTCCATGCAATAATCCAGGCACCAAAGCCCTCCCCACAATTTACAGGCTCACAGTCATTTTCATCTAGCAAGGGGAGAGAAGGAAAACAAGGAGAAGAAACCCCACTTCTTAAAAGCCTCAGAAGACGTGATATACATTACTTCTAAAGACAATCCATAATCAATAATCACCTAACCACATCCAGATATCTGTAAGGCTAGGAAATTTTTGAGTCACTGGCTAGACAGTAATTTCCCATATCTTTCCCTCCTCCTGAAAAAACCCAACTTGGCTAATCATTTTGCCAATGTTAGCAAGAGGGAAAGCTAGGAATGGAGCTTAGATCTGTAAAATTCTAGAACACAGGTTCTCTCCATTATGCCTAGAGTAAAAAGGAATGCCTACTATAAAAACCTTGTGGGAGGAAGACAAATAAACCAAGTAAGAAATACGCTATAATAATTACTACAGTTGCAATACTGTGGAAAAGGAATTGGACATAGAAGAAAATGGAGAGTGGCAGAAGGTAACATTAGACAAATTAAAAGAAGACAGATGGGCAGAGATGCTATACGCAATGATGAAAAACTATTGAAGGGTTTTAATGAAGGATGGTAAGACTTCAAAAATAGCATCCTGTTCATACAGTTCTAAATAAAGATAGAAAAATGGATTATCAATGATATCTTAAATTATTTTTATTATATCAAAGGTCATCCTTCTGGGAAATAAGATATTCTCATGGAAAGGATTTAAATTATCTTTACTATTGATGTCTTTGACATCATTTTTCTCATAACCTGCCTATGCTATTCTTTCCAGTGTGGAGATCATTCTTCTCAGTAGAAAAGACAAAAGAAAAATAGAACTTGAAAAGTGTTCATTTCTGACAAAAACAGAGCTTATTCTTTTTTTTGTTTGGACATAACTTTAGATATCTTTTTACATATCCATCAAAATTTTAGCATTAATTCTAATTGAAAGGGTCAAGAAAGATATCACAAAGCACTTGAGATAGGCTTGAAAAATGAAGCTAATGGGCTACTAGTGATGTGAAGGGCATGCAATTATGAAATGCCATGTTACCTTTTCGGAAAGAGTGGGAAATAGACTTGTTCAAGGATGAGTGTCACAGGAACATAATAAAAATGTTGTAAATCTCTTCTGAGGCCATAGCTAGGAGTTCCAGGAATTACATACTTAGAAGGTGTACTTCGTTATTATAAAAATGTAGAAGCCATTAAACTAAAAAGAAACTTCTACACAGTGAAAGATATAATCATCAAAATGAAAACTCAACCTACACATCAAGAAAAGGAATTTGCAAACTATCTATCTGATAAGGTATTTATATCCAAAATGTGTAAAGAATTCACACAACTCAATAGCAAAAAATTAGCAATTTTATTTAAAACGGGCATAGGAACTGAAGAGACATTTTTCCAAAGAAAACGTACAAATGACTGACAGATACATGAAAAGATGCTCAACATCACTAATCATCAAGCACATGCAAAGCAACCCACAATGAGATACCACCTCTCACACCTACCAAAATGGCTATTATCAAAAACTAAGAGACAACAAGTGTTGGTGAGAATGTGAAGAGAAGGGAACACTTGCGCCTTGTTGGTGGGAATGCAAACTGGTGTAGCCAGTGTGGAAACCAGTTTGGAATTTCCTCAAAAAAACTAAAAATGGAACTGCCTTTATAGCCAGCAATTCCACTGCTGGTATTATATCCTAAGGATCCTGAAACACCAATACAAAAGAACTTATGCACCCCAATGTTCATAGCAGCACACTTTACAATAACCAAGGGATGGCAGCAGCCTAAGTGTCCAACTGTAAATGAGTGGATCAAAAAACTATGGTACATTACACAATGGAATACTACGCAGCAGAAAAAAGAGCTACTACCCTTCACAACAGCATAGATGGAGCTAGAGAGCATTATGCTCAGTGAAATAAGGCAGGCGGTGAAAGATAAATACCACATGATCTCCCCTATAAGTGGAGCCTAATCAACAAAACAAATGAGCAAGCAAAATATAACCAGAGACATTGAAATAAAGAACATACTGACAGTAGCCAGAGGGGACGGGGGAGGGGGATAATGGGGGAAAAGAAGGGGAAGGGTCATGAAGCAACATGTATAAAGGACCCGCGGACAAAGCCAAAGGGTGGAAGGTAGGGGTGGGTGGGGCAGGGGAAAGTGGTAGCGGGAAAATGGAGACAACTGTACTTGAACAATAAAAAAAACTTGCCAACTTACCAGTTCAATACTCCAGAACCTTCAACACAATACCAACTGAATTGTCTACAGCAAAGGGAAAGTATTTTCTTTCACAGTAAAAAATTTCCATCTAACAAATTGTTTTTCTACTGCTGTCAGTTGACATTTATTTATACTCTAAAAGATCACTGTACAGCAGAAAAAGCACATAGTTATTGTGACTATATAAAATTAACTTTTTATGTCCCCCAAATCACAAATTCCTACAGATCGAAACTGAAACTACTGAATAAAAAGTGGAATTTGGACATGATCATAACACTAAA
Organism: Mormoops blainvillei; assembly: GCA_004026545.1. Lineage (NCBI taxonomy): Eukaryota > Metazoa > Chordata > Mammalia > Chiroptera > Mormoopidae > Mormoops > Mormoops blainvillei. Next base: position 53,075 of record PVJD01002914.1, read on the forward strand.
CTCTTTAAAAGTTCTTATGAAATTTGAAGTTACTAAAAGTCACATGAAATAATTCCCTGCATATAAAAATCTACTGATTTACACTTTAATGAAAATTAAGTATTATTTTAAAAAGGTGACTTTTAAAAGCAGATGAAAAGAAATTCACTTCAGAACACAGGTCTGGAGTTCTGAAAACTCTTCTGGTCTTTTAAAAGATACATCCTCAGAGATTCTTCCATGACCTAGAATTTGTAGACACTTCATTCCTCCTATTGCTACCCCTTTTCTTTCTTTTTTATCCTAATTTACAGCATTTGTCAAGCCCAGACAGAATGAAAGTAATGTAAATAGGCAGCTATGGGCAGATTTTGTTATAAAAATAGAAACTAAGGGCTTGAAGCTGTATCTGAATCTTGTTTGCTTGGCAGTGATGTAGATGTTCAGACAGGACAAGCTTTCACTGGAAGGTATGGCTATAAATAAAAATGTTCCCAAAGAGGAAGTGACAAAATGGCATCTCTTCCTATGTGAGCTCACAGATGAGTTGGATCTTTTCTACCTCTGTTAATCAGACTTAAGTTGGGTTACCTAATTTTTAAATGAGAGACATTTAAAGTCCTACTTATAACCTAGAGCAAAACACCTCACTATTAATCTGAACTAACTCATTTTATAGGCACCTAGTCAGAAGAATTTAAAGGCAGTTTAGCTAGTAATTGGTGAGATAAAGGATTTGTGGATTACAAAGACACCTTCTATTGGTCCGGAGCCCATTTCTGTCACTTCAAACTCAGACCAAGTAGGACAGCTGCCCTGTTCTGTGTTCTGGGACTTTGTAGTTTCCCCCGTGGCAATAATCATTGAAACTGATTTTTATTGAGATAAAAACTGGTTCAGATAAATGATCTGTCAGCGATTTTTAGGGGTATCCTTGCCTGAAGGAAATTATGAACGATAAAAAATGAATAATGATATCACTCTTCAAAGGGGAGAAGGCCATTCTTTTCAACTTGAAAATGTATGGTACACATATAGTTTAAGGACTAGAAAGCTGAAAAATGATTGTGTTGACAGAAAAAAAGAGAAGTGGTACCAGAGGTTGATAACAGTTTAAAACAGCAAAGTAAGAGGATGTGACCAAAAGTTCACATTATCTAAATAAACACCTTAAACCAGCTGAGTGGCAATGAGGAAGTTGGTTGAGAAACAGTGACCTTGCTTTTGCGTCCAGCCTAGAAACTCCGTGAGAGATCTGAGATAAGCTTCCTCACCTAAAGCAGCCTGCCCAGCCTTTCAGAAAGCATCCCTCCCTTTTCATAAGTGTTAAAACCTCACATTCATTTTTAATACAGCATTGTATACAAAGTTATTTCTTCATTTTAGAAATGAGAAATAACACATGAAATGCAATGTTTCAGACCATGCACACTACACTCGGATAGTGCTTTGCCCTTCTATGAAGGTCTTCTAAAATCTAATAGTCAATGGGTGTGTCTTTCTAGGTGATCACAGGTGTTAATTTAATTAGCTGCTGTGCCACTGCTCATTGCCAAGAAAGGTAAATTGGTTGGAAATTGCTAAAGGTAGATTCTGGTTGGGGAACCAACCCCATAGACACCAGTTTCCCTGCAACACCATGGCAGGATTTTCATCTCACCAAAAGAAAATCTCATGCTATCACATACCCACTGTTAAAACCCCCATCTCCCTTCTGTTGACTTGAGGATGAATTCCTGACTGGACACAACCCTTCACAGCTGACCCTAATTTGTCAATTTGATCTCACTTCCCATAATCCGTATCTTTCTAACAAAATCTGAGATCCAACTAAAGTAATCCTATCTTTCCATTCATAACTTCAACTGTACAGACTTATTATGTCTAGTAGGAATAAACTGGCCTCCTTTGTTTCTTGTTGCAAAACATATGCTTCTTAGTCATGTCCTTACTCAAAATTCACATCTCCTGTTGTGAATTTCACAACTCCTCTAAACAAAATACGTACCCTGTCCTCTATCCCTACAATCTCTACCTATACCACAGTTAAGGAGTTGAAATGGGCCTCCCATTTCCTGACATTCAGAGTTTAGTGTCTTCTCTTTTATTATGGACAAAGCATTGTGCTAAGCACAGAAGAAATACCAGGATGAGAAAGACACAGTGTCTGTCCTGAAGATGCTAAAAGGTATGTCTGTAAGTAGCAATTAATTTCAGGCAGAACAAAAATCCCCAAAAGTCTAATCAATATATGCTTGGGTTCAAAGATGAATATAATTACATTACATTGTGGAGATGAGAAAAAAACTTTACCTTGAGGTGAGCCCTGAAGCTTAAGGAGTGGAGGAAGTGTGTTTGGAAAAAGTGGTGTCCTCTCATCTGCCTAGAGCTTGGGGAAGTTGGGAAGACAGGCCCATAGTCTGTGGATGAGGTCTTCCCCTTGGCCACAGTCCTGCATTCCCGAGGGAGGAATTTAAGTCTCATTTTCATAGCAACTAGAAACTTTTAAAGTCCATAGAGCAAGGAAATGTCAGAACTGGGTCAGAGGTGCCCTAAATTCAGTAAAAGGTCCCTATGAAATTTTTAGAAATTAAAAGTTATCTATGCCAGATCTACGAAGCAGAAGAAATAACATAAGCACTGATTTACATTGCTTCATTAAAATCCAGTTTGTAGCTAAAAAGAATGATGGTCCCTAAATAATTCCGCTGGCTTCAGCAGAGAGAGTATTATGAAAAAAATTAGAATTTCATAAATTGTACAACTTAACCACTAAAGTATGGATGAAATAACATAGGTGCATGTTTGAATTAGGATAAACAGAGACAAAGGTTGTTCCTACATTTCACCGATAAAACTGTGCTGAGTCAGCATGATTAAAAAGTGAGTTAAGTCAAAATAAACTAAACCAATTAACACCACATAAGTGAAGCAATGGGTACTGTGAAATTTTTCTTATTCGAATTTTTTTGTTTTCTTTTCAAAAGGAAACCAAGGTTAGAGAGTCTCTTCATGCTCATGATGTTGGGAATAGAACCAAATCTAAATTAATTTACCTTCAAATTCCTGCTTTAATCATTACATCATTAAACATTTATAATCAAAATGTTATGCAGGAGTTAATATAGTAGTTTATTTTAATAAACTTAAAAGAGTAATTCCCTTTTCAAAAGAGCAAAGTAATAATTTTTAACCTAACGTGGAAAAATGTTTAGGTAGAAAATACAACTTAAGAAGGAAAGAAGGAAGGAAGGAAGGAAGGTAGGTCTGAAAGAATTAGGAAGATTTCTCAGTAACCAAGAAACATTCCAATTTTTCAAGTTGTGAACTGATGATTTTACAGCTACCCCATAAAAGAGATTTAGTCATAGGGTTCTGGGAAATAATATATTTTTCATTCAATCAATTACACTTCAAACCTTAACCTATTTTTAACATTAACCACGGATGCTTATGTTCATGACAAATCTAGAAATAAATCTAGTTCTATGACAGTTCTTTTGATTTATAAATGTTGGTTTCTGCTAAATACAAGGAAAAATAATTATATTAAATCATTGGTGCTAAAGAGGACAGGGTTAAAATTCTATTTATCCCTACCCACTCCCCAAATTTCAGGAAGATATGTTAATTCTAACTCAGGATTAAACTAGAAAATTAAAAAGTTAACAAAAAATTTTATATCACACTACCCTCAGCACACACACACACTCTGAATTACGTTTTATTTCCAAGATGTGTTAACCTCCATACACAAGAACAGTGGTCAGGGCTTTCTTAAGGCCGAGATAAGCCTTTTACTAAAAAGTGATATGTCTGCGCTCTAACTACCCACCATAACCTGCCCAATTAGGAATTTATGATCAAATTACCCTGTGAACCTCCTTTTTTTTTTTCCTGTCCACAGTTCTTTCTTTGCTAAATGTAGAGGATTTTTTAATACTATATTCCTCTCTCAGGTAGCATCTAGTCAGGAAAACAGAGATGTTGCCAAGAAGTTCCACAGAAGGAATCTGACTTGGGAAAACTAAGTACAATTACCGTGTGCAGGAGTTTAAAGGTCCAACAGAAAGATGCGGCATGCAACATATTAGCAACAGCCAACACTCCCTTTAGGTCAGAAGGACAGAGAGACATGTGATGAGGTTGCCACAGCCCAGAATCGCCCGGGGAAACTATGTGAGAGATGCCTACAGGGCTGAGAGCAGGAGGAATGTGTGTCCTTGGGGAAGCTATAGCCTCAGAGAAGTCACCACCTGAAGCATAAGGGTGAACAAGCAGAGGGGAAAAAGAAAGAGACTGAAATCGAAGAATGAGCACATAGTAAGTTTACTTCCAGGCAGTGATCCTGATATGACACAAAGGTAATATGGGGTGGAAAAATGGGGTGGGGGAGGTTTATGGAAAATAACCTCACAGGGTGATTTGATCATAAACTCCTAACAGGGCAGGCCAGGCATATAACTTCTCTAGAAAAAGATTTTAAACCAGCCCTGTCCATTGTTTTTGTGCATCTAAGTTAACACACCTTTAAAATATCAGAGTAGTACCCCTCGAGGAAAGCACTAGCCCTTAAGAGAGTACATAACCTTGTTAACTATTCTGTAATCCAATCCCTGCCTTCTTTTCTCCTGTCTTCCTTACACACCCTCCTTAATTTCTCTTTTTATTTAATCTTTATTGTATTATTTCCATTACAATTTAGTCCACTTATGCCCCGATCCTCCCAGTTATCACCACACTGTCGTCCATGTCCATGAGTCCTTTTTCCTTCTTGCCCAATCCCTCCACCCCTTCAACAACCCCCCCACTAGCTGTCATCCCATCATGCTTTCCATCCATGAGTCTGTCCTCATTTTCCTTGTTAGTTCAGTTTGTTCATTAGATTCCACATACATATGAAATCATATGGTATTTGGCTTTCTCTGACTGGTTTATTTCATTCAGCGTAATGTTCTCTAGGTTTGTCCATACTGTCACAAAGGGTAAAACTTTCTTCTTTTTTTACTGCCGACTAGTATTCTATTGTGTAAATGCCCCATAGTTGTTTTCTCCACTCATCTACTGATGGACACTTGAGCTGCTTCTATATCTTGGAAATAATAAATAATGCTGCAATGAGTATGGGGGTGCTTATGTTCTTTCAAATTAGTGTTTTGGATTCCTTCAGATATATTCCCAGAAGTAGAATTGCTGGGTCAAAAGACAGATCCATTTTTAATTTGTTGACGTATCTCCATATTGCTTTCCACAGTCTTATTTTCAAATGCATAAAAAAAGCTGCAAAACTGTTATTTTGTGGAGTATTTAAGATCTTGCTCCCTGACATATGTCATTGGTTTGGCTCAAATAAACTCAAAAATATTCTCTCCAATTTCTTACATCAACTATAATATTTTAGGGGCTAAGTCTTCGACTGAAAATGAAAATGATAATCCCTTTTCATAGCTGCAAAACACACATAATCTAGGTCCATACTATAAAATTATAACCTCTAAATATTATGGATTGGATGATTGAATAGGGCTAATCAGTTAGGCATTGAATCACTTCTGGGTTCCCACTGAGGTCTTTTCAGGAAGTGGTCTCTGCTGTATTTTCAAGATTATGGCTATGGGGTCCCGTTTGTTTTCTCTGTGAGTGTAGATGCCAGACTTGAGGTGATGGTGGTGTAGTAGCTCTTTAGCAGAAGTAAGATCTTCTCCAATGTCAGCAGGCCAGACCAGTGTATCAGGATTTAGAACTGGCTTCCTACTTCCTCTGATCCTCCAATCTCCCTCTAGTGCTCCCATTGGCCTAACATTGAGAGGTGCTATTTAGCTAGGGAGCCTTGGGAACACACTGGCAAAGGCCAGCTCTCTGAGACACAGGACAAGCAGGGAAAGCATGACACGTGGATCTGAAAGTGAACAGGCAAATGAATCGCTGGCCCAATTTTCTAGGAATTGGAAGAAAATTAGGGCAATTGGAGTTTAGAAAAAGAAAAGGTCATTTTGTGCTAAGATAATCATGAATTTTTCTGGTAAAGCTGATCTTTGATGTAGGTCTTGAATAGCATTTTATAAACACAGAAAGAGGGGAATATATGGTAGAAAAGTAAAAGCAATAAAAGTTACAGAGTCCAAGAGAAAAATCTGAAGATAATGACTTAAGAGGTTGGCAGAAATGTTGGGAGCTACTGGTGAAGAAGGTTGAGATACTGGGGAGAGGCTCAAAATATAAATCAAGGTGCAGACTTTAAACCCAACCAATGTACAAAAGCAATAGCAGAAAACCAGGAATCTAGAAAAAGAATGGAACAACTGAAGCGGTGTAAAGCCCAAGCAAATGTGTCAGATAAAAAAAATTTTTGAATTGCTGGTCAATTTAAACACTCACACTGTAACCAAACACAGGTCCGGCTGCCTGCCACTTCAAAAGCCAGTACTCAGGAGACAAGTGCTGATGCAAAGAAAAGTAGTTTATTTTCAGGTGCCGGCCACCTGAAAGATGGGAGACTCTTGTCTCAAAGCCCTTCTCCACATGTCAGGGCAGGCAGAGATTTCCTATGACAAGGGAGAGGGAAAGCAGGGCAAAGAGATCAAGGAAGGGGGTTGAAAAATTCTCTACGTGCAGAAGCGCACACTCCATTCTGACAAGGCAAGTGATGGTCCAGTGCTTGTCATCCTGGTCTGGTCATCCTGGTTCCATGGTTGAAGGTCAGCCGATCTCCTGGAGCTGGGATGCCTGAAGGTTAGAATCTGGATTTCCTGATGTTATTTCCTAGGATTCTTACACAAACATGCTGTTTATCTACAAGCCACATGTTAGAGTCAGCATTTTCAGAAACAATGTCAAAGGAATGATACAGTGGGTTACAATTCTGCACGGTTCCAACCTCTCCTCAATCTCTTTACTTGTTCCTGTCCCCACAGCTAGGCCCCTAATCCAAACCAACATTATTCATCACAGAGGTAACTGCATTATATTTCTAGTCCCCCCACTGCTCCTTTCATATGGAACCCATATTTTATTCCATCAAGCAGCCAATACTATCTTTTAAAACTTGAACTAAATCTGGTCATTCCTCTGCTTAAAGTGCTTCACTACTTCTCTACTGCATTTAAGACAAGAATCCTGAACACGCCCTACCGTGCCTCCTGTGCTTCCTGTGATGTGATCCTGCTTCCCTTACCACCCCCTCCCACGTTGCCCACACTGTACTTTCTCCTGTTCTTTCTGCTCTAGCCACACACAATTTGTTGAAAAGGTCATGCCAGGCAGTCAAGAAAGAGGAAGTGTGTGAGTCCTTAACACAACTACCATGAAGGCTTCCCTTGGGTGGCAACAGGCTGCAGCCATTGGCTGGGTTTCCATACTCTCACACCATGGTCATGGTCACAGGCAATGCAGGGCACTCCCTCAATGCTAACTTGATTCTCTCAGGGGGCCTCCAGGTGTCCACATACTCAAGAACCCGCTGACCTCTTGCAGAGCCAAATCCCATTGAACTCTCTTTCCAGCTTCTAGCCAGGACACTCTTATCTAGTCTCCTAGCAAGACTCTTTGGATCATCTTTATACTTTTCCAGTCCATTGTTATGGCATGCACTCTATATCCTGCCTCCTTCAGGGATCTTCCTTTTTGATTCTCAAGAGCATTTCTTCTCACAGCAAAGTCCAGCTGTTACAAATGTTGGCTAATTCTTTCTCTTGCATTTCTGGTACAACAATCAATTCAGCTGAGGCAAAGTTGAAGCCTCCTTGGTCAGAGGAAGAATCACATACAAAGAAATGCAGAAGAGAGAAGAACAAAGATTATTAGTTAACATTTCAAAAACTTATCTCTCTGTGAATGTAAAGGTCCAACCTTATTTACCCATCCTCAAAATGGAGAGATCTGTCTTTTCTGCCTCATGGGATTGTTTTGACAGTCACAAAAAAAAAGGCATGAAAATATGTAAGTGAAGTCTCACCTTAGGCAGGGATTTGACTCCTAAAGAGCAAGGTAAAATTCCTACACAACTAAAATCATCATACAAGGTTTTGTGCCTAAAATCCTGTGCTACCATTCTTAGGTACACTAAATGTTGTGAACCACTGAGATAGATGGAAAAAAGAAACAAAAGGAAAATCTATGTGTATATTTTCAGACATTCAACCCATTTTATATTTAAGAAAACTGTCAAGCCCCAGAGAATGACTAGAAAATGGGAGAAAAGTTTTAAGTGTTTTCTTTTGCCTACCAAATTTAGCCCCCTTGAGTTGATAGAAAGTCATGATGATATTAATAGGTTGGCAGGGGGAACATTAAAGAAAATATTGACACAGTCCTTTACCTTCTATTATGGCCACAGCTACCAGGAGACACCATGGCAAAGTCTTATGGCAGTGTGCCAAAGGGGTCAGCTCACACAGCATCAGTGCTGACGGGGACCCCAGTGACTGACTTTATATCAAACTCCATCGGAAGATATCTATGCTCTTACCTGAAGACCCCAAACCAAGGCCTTCTGCTCACAGATGCTGGTGTCAAGGTCCAGTTCTATCACCCTGGAGGCCAACTACCCCTCAAACTATGTGAAGACATTGGCCCCAACCATTTAACAACTTTCTACTCTTAAGATCTAATTTTCTGTTGGATTTAGACACCAATAACTCACTTCTCACTTCAGTGCCAGAACAATTGTGACAGCCCATAGGAGCTTCTAACAGTGTAGACACAGCTGGCAGGAATTTTCCTGTAATCACAACCACCTGATGCAAAGACCTATGGAATTTTCTGATGCCTTTTATCTGGAATATTTTGGATAAGTGTAGGCATGCTGGAGGTAAAACCTTTATAGAAATTGTATTTCAAAGCACTGGCCAGACCTTTCAATACTAGAAATACCTCTTCCCATATTGGTGGGAAAATATGGACATGCATGTCATACCTGCAGCAATCACTAGTCTTCTGTTGTGCTATGTAAACTGATATCCATGACATACAAATCAGCGATATCACTTTACCTTAAATAGCATTAAATCCTGCTTACTGCAGATCTGGTGGCCTAAGAATAAGATTCCCCCAAATCTCATAAATTTTACCTTAGCCAGTACAAGCAGGATATGGGCTCTGAATAGCTAGAAATATTACCTACACATTCCCAAGAATAAATGGCTAAGAGTTTAGGGAGAGGGACGAGGAGGGTAGATGTTGCTCTAAGAGGTAAAAAAAAAAAAAAATCTTTGTGAAAGTAGAACTGTTCTGAGTCTTGTGGTGGTGACTACACAAATCCACACATGTTATAAAATTACATGGAACTTTATATATATATAACTGAGTACATATATAACTAGTTAACACTGAATAAATTCTTTGGATTGGACTAATGTCAGCTTCCTAATTTTGATATTGTCTATAGTATACAAAATATTATCATGAAGGGAATTGAGGAAAAAATGCATGGGAACTTAAATCCAAACCCTAAAGGCCTTTATTTTTGTTAATTAATGGTCATAGGTGACTATATTCAGATTAATTCCTATAATACCAGAAATTAAATGAACATCCTTTTCATTATCTCAGCAGAAAAGCTTTAGAATTTATCTCTTCTCATGTTTTGCATAAAGGCATAAAAAATGATGACTCTCACAGATTTATAACCTTTGAATTATGTGTTTGAGTGATTTTTAGTCCATCAATATCCTCTACCAGTCTTTCTCAAAGTGAGGTTTCTGGACCACCAGTATTAGCAAGGACAGGGGATCTGTGCTTTAGCCACAAGCCCTCCAGATGCTTTCAAAGATGCACATTAAGGTTTGAGAACCACTGCTACCCACCATCATTGCTGTAAGATATCTGGCAAACATTCACATTTCCAAAGAAAAAGCAAACCCAAAAAATGCAAGATTTTAATCTCTGGTGAAGTGTCTTCTCTGTTGCACTTCCCTCCACAATGTGTGACCTCCTGATATTCCTTGAAGAGGCCAGTCCATCATGCCAGGTCATAGAACTCAAATTTGCTTATTCTTGAGCTATTTTTAGAATCTCCTTCAAGAATATTAAGTGTAAACAAAGTTTCTTTCACTGACATCCAATTCTGTTTGATTAGTGTTGGAAAAATTGGTGTCTTGGTGATAGAGATTCTTTCCACACATTTTTCACCTATCCCTATTTGGCTCTAGAAGTTCTAAAGGAAAGCTGATGATTGGCAAGGTTAATACTCTGATAATTCAAATCAAATGAATAATCCCAAAGTCATTTCTATTTATCCTAGAGTCAAGTACATAATTCTTTATTTGTTTATTTTGGTGACAGTAAAGCTTTTCCTATCTATACTCTTCTTCAGAAGGTATCACCAAGAGTTCACAGTGCTGGGAAGGTTATAGTTAACCTGGAGCATACTGAGTTCTGTTAACATGAAAAGATGGTCTTCAAATTAGTTACAATTAATCCCCAAAATATATTTTTATATTTTCATCCAGCCAGTGTCCTACTAGGGGGAGTCACCCAGCTATTGGCTTCAATAATCTTTAGTGTTCATGCCAAATGTGTAACTCTTCTCTGCAGATGCCACCTAAATTGATGTATCTTGCTTGGATAAATTAAATGTTGTTCACATTTTCTGATCAAATAATCATACCACATTGTCCCAGATGCCTTAAAGTTAATTACTTAAAATCAGGCATACTTAGAATGGTAAAAGGGAAGCCTTAAAATGTAGGGCTTTCAGCGAAGAAATGGAACAAGTACCACTGTGGGCCCAGACCCATGCCTGTCATTAATAATATTCAAACAGCAAGACATAAAATTTCTGTCTCAGGAATCTTATGATCCAAAGGGAAAGATGAGAGATGGGTTTATCCTGAAGCTTGGGCAGCAAAATGCAAGGGTCCCTCATCTGCCCGGACCTTACAAAGAGACCTTGTACTTAACTTTGAGCCCATGACTTTGAATTATTTTCTTTTAATGAGCCACTAAAATTGTGTAAACTTCAGACTCCCACAACACTCAAATTCACCCCTGTATTACAGATTGTGTGAGTGAGTAAACATATAAGCAAGATAATTTCAAGTACCGGCAAGTCCTGTGCAGGCACTAGAAGCTGATTTGATAGAAAGTGACAAGACTATTTTAAACTGGGAGATCAGAAAAGCACTCATGAGCTAAGGCCTATAAGAAAATGCCTTAGAGGGATTTGGAAGAGGAATGACTGAAAGTTTTTAAACATTACTTCTCATTGAGTTTATTTTCATACTTACCATGTATTAGATGAAAACTTATTCTTGCATTAGAATGATGTTAAATTTGGAGAGATTAATAACTTTGCAACAGTTAAGCCCTGCTCATATTGTGTTTTTTGCAGGTATGTTCAGTAAAACTCACAAAAATTGATCTCTTTTGTGACTTGCAGATTTTATCATCAATACTCTAGTGTTTGTTCTAGGTATTTTTATCCTAATATCTCATGACTCTTCTCCTAGAAATATTTGGATATTTAAAAATCAATACATATAGATAGATGGTAGGTAGATAGATAGATAGATAACAGATAGAAGAGAGGGGAGGAGAATATTTTAGCAAACCTAGTAAACTATTTGGAATTAAACCACAATGTGTGTATTTGTATGTGTATGTATATCTGGTTTTGGCTTTATCACTGCTTTCATTATCCCTATAGTCATGCATCAAATAAGTACTTTTCAATCAATGACCCTCATACAGGACAAACTGTACATCTGATGGTAGTTCCACAAGATTATAATGGAGATGAAAAACTCCTAGCACCTAGTGACATTGTGGTCATCATAATGTCATAGCACAACACATTTTTCAAGTGTTTATAGTGATATTGGTATAAACAAACCTACTGTGATGCCATTTGTATACAAGTATAACACATACAGTCACAGTGGTAGGCTATATCATCCACGTTTGTGTAAACCTCTGATGTTTGCACAACAACAAGTTGCCTAATGATGCATTTCTCAGAACATATCTCTGTTGTTATTCATATGACTGTATTATCTAATATGTGGGGAAAATACACAAAAGATGTATTACAAGTAAAGGGTAGAATTAAGGTTCATGTAATCGGTAAATGGCTTTTATGTCTTATGTAAATGAGATAATTAGGAAGTAGGGGATGGTTACGTTCTAAAGACCACTTCTCAGCTCACATAGCAATAGAAAAATATTAACCATGGTAACTTACATTTATTCACTTCATAGCTTCCTTGTATCTTTTCATTCTAAAATTAGAGACACATAATGATGTCCTCAGTGAGGAATGTTAACTAGACATTATGGTGATCATCTTGGAATATATGCAAATACCGAATCATTGTGTTGTACACCTGAAACTAATATAATGTCATATGTCAATCAAACCTTAATTTCTAAAGAAAATTAGATACTCCTTCTTATAAGTTCTAAAAGTTAGTAGTCTTTTTTCACTCTAATTTTTTTTTCTGTGTAAAATGCTTATACTACCACAACTCTGTTTCTGAGTTCTGAGTCCACAGTAGGCATTTATAGTTACCTAATGTTAACTCCCAAATCATCAGGTTCAAGCCAAGATCTATTTGAAACATATCTATGTTGCTAGAATTAATTAAGTAAAAGTAAGGTCTCAAAGAGATATTTATACACCCATGTTTATAGCATCATTATTCACAATGGTCAAAAGTGAAAGCAATTCAACTATCAATTGAGAAATGAATGGATAAGCAAATTTAGTTTATACATTCAAAGGAACATTATTCAGGCTTAAAAGGGGAGGAAATTCTGACATATTACAACATGGATGAACCCAGAAGCCATCATGATAAGTGAAATAAGCTAGTCACAAAAAGACAAATGCTGAATGATTCCATTTATATGAGTTTCCTCGAGTAGTCAAATTCTCAAAGACACGAAGTAGAAGGTGGGTTTCAGAGGATGAGGAGAGTGAAAAATGGAGAGTTATTATTTAATGAGTATAGAGCTTTAGCTGTGCAAGATGAAGAAAGTTCTAGAGATTCTTTGCAGGGCCATGTGAATCGACAGAACACTACTAAACTTTACACTTAAAAATGGTTAAGATCATTATATATATTTTACCACAATTAAATTTTTAAGTTTTTTAAAGGGAAAAAAAATTTAGTGCCACTGGTACTTTGAAGCCAAATTCCCACCACAGAAATGATGACATTGTCCAAAGAGAAAATGGAATAATGTAATGGAGCAAATCTGGACCCCTGAGTAACTAATGGTGCAGAGCATTGTTCTTCCCCCATGTTGAATACTTAATTCAGTCTATTATCTGGGAGATAAATAAATGTGAATCATCAAATTATACTATATAGAAAGAATTTTTCTATCTCAGTTTTAGTCCCAGGCTTGCCACTGCTTGACTGAATAATCTCAGACAAGTTGCCATTTTCTAAATTCTAAAATGAGAATATCTGACTAGATCTGTGATTTAACAATGGTGCTTCAAAGTATTCAAATTCTCACATTTTAAAAATTATTTTGGAAGGCAGTTTTGATGGGAGAGGAAAGAATAAGGGCTGGGGAAGAAGGACACATAAGAGTTATCAGGCTGTTGGTTTACAGACCCCTCCTTTACTCTCTCATCAGCCAGTGCAACTCTTTACTCTATATATTAAGCATTCAAGGAATATTTGAACAAAGAATTCTGCAACTAAAACCATTTATCAAAAACTACTAAGCTCTAAGATCTCTAAGACATTTACTTTCTGTAATTCTATACTTGCAGGAGTTAAAAGTTGTTTCTCAGTAATGATGGATTTTTCTCTGAAACATCTGTGTTCTTTTTCTCATTTGTCCATTGTGATCAGTGACACATATCTGATAAGTGATCTAAGTTAGTCATAGAATCCATAATTGCAAACTGTAATATTACTTGTGCAAATTAACTAGGTTATCCAAGGATCTAAGGTATGATCTTGACCTCATTAATGTGGTACTTCAGCCATCTTAGCTTTAAAAAGTAAGAAATAATTTGATGTATTTAATGAGTTCATCAATATCTGTTTGGCATCATTAATGTTTATTTTAGAAGCATCTTAAAGGAGTAATAAAACTAATTGTTCCATCATATATTAATATATCTTCTTTTTTAAATATTATATTTATTTATTTTTAGGGAGAGAGGAAGGGAGGGAGAAAAAGAGGGAGAGAAACGTTGATGTGCGAGAGAACACTGATGGGCAGCTTTTCACATGCCCCCCAGCTGACGACCTGGTCCACAACCCACGCATGTATTCCCACTGGGAATCAAGCCGGTGACCTTTTGGTTTGCAGGGCAATGCCCAGTTCATTGAGTCACACTAGTCAGGGCAATATACTTTTTACTCAATACCCTACCCCATGGTTCTTGTAATCGTGTCCATTGTATGTCATTCTGCCTTATTGGCAAAGTCTTTTCTTTGACACATCGACAGTTAAAATCTAATCAATCTGGATACCCAAGATTACTTTCAAGCGATATGTCCAAATTTCATTCCTCTTGATTATACACTATAACACATATAAACTTATGTCTAAGAATCAACCTTTACACTCATTTAAATAAGTAGATAATCTTACTTGTAACAATCTCTCAATATTCACTCTAAATGTAGATACGCTCAATTATCTTTCAATAAGTTCGCTTTAAAATATCTAAACCAACGTGACAGCAAAGCTCAGTCAAAAATGGCAGCTCAAATTCCCAAAACACTCCTAGCCAATGCCCTAGGATTTAATCCTTAATAATACCCGATTCTGTATCAAATCATTAGTGTAAAAATCACAGTTAAAATACATACAGGGTGGGGCAAAAGTGGGTTTACAGTTGGTCATATGGAAAGTAATACAATAATAAATAATAATATAAGAATAAACTCTGTGTTTCACAAACTCACAAATGTAAACCTACTTTTGCCCCACCTTGTACAAAATATAATAGTGTTCACTTATTTCCTAAGTTTTGTATCATGGAATTTCACGTTCTTTAGGACACTGAAAATGACTTAATCAGTTGTCATAAATTTCAGACACACATATCAGAAAGCCCATCACAGCACACTAGTTTAGAGGTTTATTTTTCTCCGAGCCTGTTAAGCCTGGAGACAGCAGCCTTGGCATGGGTGCGGCACTGCAGGAAGGTCAAGGTTGCCTTCGCTAGAATTCAAGGCATTCCTGTCCTGGGCAAAAGAAGGATAAATCACCGCAGGTACCATATCCATGCTCAAGATAGAGAATTCCAAGTTTTCTCTTTATGAAAAGTAGTAGGTCAAATGACCATCGCCACATGATTGAAAGCACAGATAGAGGGGCGCAGATTCCAGTTTCTATATTTGCCTCCCTGTCCAGCATGTTCTCCTAGAACCCAATAAAAGAACTGTTGCTGAATCGAAAAGGTTTGGTTTGGTTTGGTTTTTAGAGCTAGGGCTTATTTACACTACGCTATATGTTTCCCGATGTAAAGTTGCAGGAACTCAGTAGCAACGCAATGCTGGGAGACCGCAAGGTTCCCAGTCATCCCTGGGCTGCAGGTCCCTGTGCTTGCCGCCACCCCTAAAGCATGGGTGGTCGTTCCCCTGATGGGATTCGGAGTCCGGTGGCTGAGAAAGCCGTAGGAGATTATCCAACTGGGTGTGTTCCCATCACCTGAGCCCTATGTAAGAGACTAAGCCTCCCTCAAGTCCCACAGATGGCTGATCCCAGAGGACTGCTCAGAAGGCAGGTTCTCTGTTACAACTTTGAAGGAGGAAGGACACAGACCGAGATTTCTGACCTACAGACTGCAACCAGTAAGTCAGTGAGGATGTGTGTGGACGTGGGCTATGAAGTGATAGAAAACAAACAGCAAACCTGACCCTAGCGCTTCTCAACATTCCCGTTGCAGCTCGCTGAGCAGACAACCTGGCATCAGGCCCTGCACCTTCCAGCGCGGGGATGAATAAACCCAGCTTGTCACCCTGTAATAAGCTGAGGACACAGGTATGTGTCATCAGCGTGTCGTCGCCCTCACGGGTCCCGGGACCAGCGACACCCACAGTATCCCGGGGCACCGATTAGAGGAACTGCAGAAATCCTCTGAACACGAAGGCAGGATCAGGAGCCGGGACGACTCAGACCCGCGGGCAGCTCCGAAGAAAGGGTCCCAGTAATCTCCTCCTGCCCCCAAGAAACTGAAAAGAAATGCCAAGGAAAAGAAAGAAAGACAGGAAACGAGAAGTGGACGAGGAGGACATTCAGAAGGCAAAACTCCTGCTATCTTTGTCGGAGGAGCAGCTGAACAGCTATGAAGTGTATCGCGGGTCAGCCTTTCCCGGGGCGAGCGTGAAAAGCCTGATCCAGGGTGCTGCCAGCACTGCGGTGTCGCCGAACGTGGTCATTGCCATGGCCGGACTGGCCAAGATCTTCGTCAGGGAGGTGGTGGAAAAGGCCCTGGACATGTGCGAGAGGTGGGGGAAAACACCCCCACTACAACCCAAGAATCTCAGGGAGGCTGTGCGCAGGCTGAGCTCCAAGAGGAAAATCCCCAACTCCAAACCCAGAAACATCTTGTTCTAGGCCAGAGTCAGCGAGGGCCTGGTGCTGGCAGAGTGAGACAGGTTGTCAGCTTCCTGTGGCTGAGACTCTGGGCAATGCAGCTTCTCTATTTCAGGTCATCAAGAATTCACTCAGGACAGATGTTTTCCTCAAAACTCCGATATTGGTCACAACTATGTGAAGGCATTCAGCCTTGGCTAACTAGGAGCACCTTTTAGGGCGTCTTGAGGCATTTAACTCGGGTTAGCTGGACGAAGAACAGTGCAAGGAAGAAACCTGGCATCTTCTGGGTGGGAACTGCTTGGAAAGAGAAAAAGATCTTCCAAGGCTGCCATGAGGGTTTCTAGTTGGATCTGGGAGTGGTTATGACTTCGGAGGCTTCTTCCCTGTGGTTTTAGGGAGGTGAGACAACCAGGTTTCACTTGTAATTCTCTACCCTGAAAGACACTGGGATAGCAGAAGTGAAAACGCTTGTCCTTGTAAATAGTTGTTTATCCTGTGCTTTTATTTGAGTGACCAGCCATTAAACTGTGTTTCAACTTGCAAAAATAAAAGTCAAATCATAAATCCTTTTTATCTTAGAAATGACTGTTCTCCTTTTCTTTCCCACAGTGTTTTATGTCTGAGAGTGACCTTTGACCCAGTTAGAGCGCTAACATAGCCTCTGGCCTCATAAGAGACTAGAGACAAAATCAAATCCCCAAAACACTTGTGTAACAGCCACCATTACATTATCATATAAGTGCAATTTTTAATATTTGCAACACTGTATGATATGCCAGTGTTTCTATAAGCACCAGAATTTATTTCAAAACACTGTCTGAAAATACACTTCTTTTGCCAATTTACCCAGAATCCCTAGAACCCCAACACCTGAGTCAATTACTCAGTAACAAGTTGTCGATATGAACTAAACAGGCTTATCAAGAATTGAAACTTATTCTAATTTTTACTTGTACATGTATTGTACTACAGAACTCTTCATTCTAAAGTCTGAGAGTTATTTTCAAATGGCCATCACCATTCATAGCATAGCTCCGATGTCTACAGTGCTGTATTAGTCCGTTTAACCTGGTCATGTGGCCTCTGACACACCCAGTACAGGTAAAAGAATATAATAAGCCCCACTGGGAAGTTCTAAGGCTGAATGGATACTATCTTCCGTTGTTCTCATCCTAAAGCCAAAATAATCCCACACTGAATGTTATTTTATTTCTCCTCACATTTCCTTTTTGCCTTTATATGGGGACCCATCATAGACAGAATCTACAATTATTCTGACGTTTTGTTTACAGTAAGTTTTGAGACTATAGCAAGAATAAGCAAGTTCTATTTAATACCATAATATCCTGTTACACTCTCATTTACCAGCTTCCTATATCAGTGGTTATAATGAGCTAGACCACGAAACAAAAAGAGAGATAGAGGTTACAGGTTCTTGGAAGGGCCCATTGAGCTGAGAGACTGTCTCAGGAAATAAAGTGATTAAGCAAGAAAAGAATATGCAAGGGATTCCACTTCTCCCAGCCTTTATATTGCTCTCAGCTCATCCCCCCTGTCGCCTAGCCAGGGTCAGTGAGGAAGTTTTGGAAGATGTTTTCTGGGTAAGTATGTCATGCCTGTGGCTTTCTGAACCATGGAGGGAAAGGGAACCTAGCCCAAGCTAGTGGAAGTGGGGAACAGTATTTGGCCAACAGTAGTGATGGTGTCCACTGGACACGCAGCTGAAAGATCTTACGGCCAACTGTAGGACTTAACGCTTTTAGTCGGGTCAGAGTATGACTCGGCCACCGATCACTGAGGCAAGTTCCCATTAAGGCCTCAGAGGTCAGATCAGGACCAGGGCTTCAGGATTATTCTCTTAGATGAGAAGAGTGGGATGGCTGAAAAGATGGAACATCTTTATGCGTTTCGAGGCTTTTCACTGTATAATATCAAATATCCAAGGCTCTCAAAAAGGAAATCTATATATAATCTGGCACCATTCCAAGAGAAATCTCTTAAATGCTCCCACGAACGGTTTATCATGTGCCGTTAGCAATATCGGTGCCCCCTGGAGCTCTGCTACGATCTCACAATGCGTGCATGGAGACATCCTAGAAAAATGTGATCTCTAGTTGGTGCTACTTTGGTAAAATGATACATAACAAAGAAAATAAACTTGATTGTGTATTTTTCAGTGTTTTAGTATCACTCTGGGATAAGAGCAATACCTTACCACCACCTCCTAAAAAAAGTACTCAGTATATGCCCAGACAAAATTTATCTGATCTAGCTCCACTCTACCACGGGCATATTATCTAAGAAGTAGACTTCAAATGTGCAAAGATTGTGGCAGCTAAATATAAAATGTACACAAAGTAGACAAGTGTAAACTATCAGTGGATAGGTTTATGTTTTCTATGAAGGCAAAATCTGGGGGCTAACTAGATAATCATATATAATGAAGCAGGGGAAAGGCTTTCATAAAATGAACTAAACACTGGTCATATGTCATAGTTTCCTAAGTCACCTGAATATTGGAGAAGCCTAATGAAATTCCATGTTAATATCAATTTACAGATGAAAGGAACATAGTGCTAATTAGAGGAGGTAACCCTCAAAACTTACAGATTTGTGGGAAAATAGGAAAAATATACAATGGATAACTTATCTTTTATTAACTAAAGAGTCATCGCTGTCCCTTGGAGGCAAAAAGGAGGGATAAAGTTCCTTGCTGTTCCAGAGTTCTTACCCCATGCTTCCCCCACAGGTATTTCTTTGACTTACACTGTCTGTCTTTACTGGCTGTATTTTCTGTCACTGACCTTGAAGCAAGAACCAGATATTGCCTCTCAGATGCTGTCCTCTACGTACCGTCTGGAGAACAATAAAAAAGACAGAGGGTGAGCATCGAGATCAGCCACTAAAATTAAAAACTAACACATGTATTTCCTATGGCCTGACTATAGACTTCCAAATGCACAAAGCAAATATACATGTTCAAAACTAAGCACAAGAATTGAACCTTCACTATCATCATGAGAAATTATGAGCCAGATTTGAGTTCGACACCACCAAAGAGAAGAACCAGAGCAGTTTTTGCTATAGCTCTGTATGTATCTATGATTTCAGTTACAATTTCACACTGGCAGATAAAGCAACAATGGGAAAAAGTGGTAATATGAGACATGAATTGAATTATAGTGAGGAGAGAAATAGAATCTAGAAATCCAGATTTCTTTTCCTGACTTGGAAATTCCTCCTTATCTGGATTGAGTGCAACAGTCTACGTCTCCAACTTTACTTTTCCTGAAATGCACCAAACGCATCGGTCATGTACTATTCTCCTTCATTTTCAGTGGTCCCTGGGCCTGGAAACCCTCCTCCCCTTTCTTCTAGAGTATATGATTCATTCACAGAAGCCTAGCCAATACCTGTCTTTTCTAGAAGGGCTTCCTGACTCCAGTATCCATTGTTCTTCCTATAGTACGCCATGTGTAACCACGGGTTAGCATCGGATTACATTCTGCCTTGTTCTAGCAGTCACTGGTTTCATGTCCCACATTATACTGAAAGCCCGCCCCAAGCTGGGAGCCAAGGCATCCTCCAGCATGGCGGCAAATGGTCAGCACTGTAAACTGCCTTGATTTTTTGATGGTCAAAGTGTAACTTTATTTTTTTGCCCCAGGACTCAGGTTGCTAAAGAGTTAATGCATTAAATTTAGGAGGTGCCATTTCCCAGATTCTGTAAAGATGAAACATTGCACCAGGAGCATGACTTTTACCAAGACAAGCGCTCATTCCTGTCTACCAAGGCATGTGAAAACCAGAGGAATAAATGCAGCCGGAAAGCTTATTTCTCCCATCAACCAAGCCTGAGAACAACCACAGGCCTAGAATTTTGTAGGTCTTATCTAATCTGGAAGCAGAAAGGGAATATGTAGGCCATACTCACTTGCCTACGCCATTTAATTATAAGTTGTTTTAAACGGATTTATATTCTAAGTAACTTGCATTCCCCACATCACTAATTCTAAATTTATTCCGACAGAATCCATAAATCTATGTTCTGACTAAATAGCTTAGTAGTACCTCTCATATGTAAAGAGAGTAGTCCCTACTTGAAGCAAATAATTGAAGCCATATTTTTAATGCTTTCTTCAATTTTATTTATTGGCCTCTAATCAATATTACATGAAATATTAAAGGGCCTACATTTTAGCCCTGGCTGGTGTGGCTCAGTGGATAGAGTACCAGCCTGAGAACCAAAAGGTCGCCAGCTTGATACCCAGTCAGGGCACATGCCTGGGTTGCAGGCCAGGTCCCCAGTTGGGGGCATCTGTTTCTCTTCCTCTCTTTCTCACTCCTTTCCCCACTCTCTAGAAAAAAATAAGTAAATAAAACCTTTAAAAAACTAATAAACCCCTATGTAAATACAGGGGTTCTTTAAGAGGTATTTCAATAATTTAAAGTGAAATTGGTCGAGTGTTTGGTGTTTCTTTGGCTTTCTCTCTGCAATTTTAATGAATATAGGACACTATAGCAAGACCTAGAGTTCATGTGAAAATACGTATTAAACAAAAGTTCATGTAATATTAAAATTGCTGAATATGTTCATTATTATAAATTTAAGAGTAATCTAATCAGTTAAATTATTGGAGCCTTGACATAGAGTGAACAATAAAAATATTAAAACAGTCTTCAAAAACAGTGTTTGATTTGAATTTATAATAGTCAATTAAAATATTCAAAGTTCTGAGTATTTCTGATGATTTGGAGCTAAGTAGAAATTATACTTAACTAACACGAGGGGGAGATAGATATGATAGAACTACACCTGTGGAATTCATGCTTAATTCAAAACCTTTCCTTCCCTTCTCCAGCAAGACAGAATTACCCCAGAGCCTTGGCAGGTCACACAGCATGGCCCTTTTCGACCTTCAGGATGATCACTGAAATCATGTAGGCGGATTATGAGCAGAACAGAACTTCAAGTCAAGACATAAGAACAATCCATGGATTGAAAATGAACCCCTGGAGATGGGAGAAGCAAACAGAAACATATACGGTGTTGATAGACATTGACTGAGTCTGTCTTACCTTTTTTATGTGTTTTCTCTTAAAAACAATGTGGCTCTTTACCTGCAGACGAGAGAAGGGCCTAGATCAATGGCCTCTAAATGAGCAGAATGGGAGGGCACATATCCTGGGAGGCTGACAAGACTACCAATTGATGCATGAGGGGAAAAAAATGTTAAAACTTTGATTTATGTTTATTTTGGTCTAAAAAAATTAAATATTTACTAATATTGAATACACAAAATTACTATCATATGTGAATAAAGCCTATAAGTAAGTAGATTTATGGAGGGTTATTCAAAAATGTTTTAATGATGAGATGCATGTGATGTTCTACTGGCTATAACTCTGCAAAAGGGAAAAATGAAGGAGACTACTGGCTTAACTGCCTATCATATATTCACTGAGCTGACATACTTTTCCTTCTGTAGATTACAATATGTATTCATCTCAGCATGATCTAATAGTCCATATTCCAGTTTCATCAGTTGTCCCAGCAATGACATAAATAGCATATTTTTCTGGTATAGAATCAATTCAAGATCACACATTGCATTTATTTGTATGTCTCTTAAAAAATAGCCACCTAACAGTAAATGACCAACTCAATATCTCTCTCTTTCTCTCTCTCTCTCTCTCTCTCTCTCTCTCTCTCTCTCTCTCTCTCACACACACACACACACACACACACACACACACACAATGAAGACAAAGATTTCTACCAGAGTTCATACAGTTGTCCCAAATAAAAGTTAGAAAAACGGAAGTGGACTATGTGAAGTCCTGATATGTTGGAGCACTTATTTTAAAAATATGGCCTTGGATCTCATCTAGAAACTGGCAATATAGATTTACAAACCAGAGAAGTGAGTACCTGCATAATTAAAACTATCCAAAGGCTGCAAAAAGTAAAGCAATATATAATATATTTAACAAATCTATATCAACTATGACTGGTCTTTTAATTATATTGCTGTTGTTCAGATAGGGGTCTCAAACTCTGAAATATTTTTTTCTTGAATATCTTTACATAAATGGATGCTGTCATTCAGCTTTCTCATATCCTTCATCATTTTTATGTTTTCTAATTTTTTATATTTTGACCATCCTGTTAGGTTATTCCTTTAAATATTACAGCTCACTGTATCTCAAACTCATCTTGTCAAAGGCATCCTATTTGTCAAAGCAAACCAATGCAGATATACATTCACAAATATATCAAGATACTGAAGAATGAAAGGAATTCACAAGGCCAATCGATAGCAAAACAGATACACTTAAGTATAAATATTTTTACATTTTAGTTCAAAGTTCTGCTCACTGAACCACGAGGCTCTGCTAGGACATCCAGTACATCGTTACTGATCAGCAAGTACCAAATGCTTAACTGCCAGTAAAAACAACTTTGTGTTCAACCTGAGAATGATACCTAGATCAAAGCAAAGCTGCTACCGAACATCACATTCTTGTTTTGTCTACTGTTCCCAAATCCTAGGCTGTAGCTGGCCAACGAAAATCAGCTTTGGTGGTGGCTTAATTATGTTTCTATCATAGCCACTGCTCCCCCAGTAAGAATAGCAACCCTGACTAAAGCAAATCAGTGTTACCATTCTGGAAAGAAGCTCTTGAATGTGGGTGACTGCTGGTGTCAGTATTGTTTGCCAGGTGAAAATTCAATGTAGTGCCACAGAATTTCCCAACAAAGACATGTTTGGTTCCCTCCTGACACAGAGGGTTAGATATGACTCATCAAATATTTATTAAATTTCACCACTGTTCATTTTCTTTGCCTACATCAAGTCACATCTTTCACCCTCCAAACCATCTGTCTATATAATAGGATTTATCCATTGAAATAGATACAGTCAAAAACATGTTCAAACAATATACCTTTTTTTACTTTTCATGTTTGTATATATGCCTTATTCTAGTAACTATTTTATTCTCTCACGGCAAACAAAGAAAGGGTATTTTGAGCAGGAAATTAATTTGATGTTCATAAAACTCTGGAGCCTGAAAGACCTCAATTCTAAATTGTATAGAGAGAAAACCTGAGGGCCAAAGAAGTTGTGAGACTCTCTCGTGTTGCACAATGCAGACTAATATCTGAACTGAGGTCCTCAGACTCTTCATTTAAACCTATCATCTTCTCCAAGGTGCTCCTCCTTGTAAAACTATCGACAGCAAGCATCCGCTACCTACCACTGCTCAAAAGACATCGACAAGCGACATGACATGGGAGTGTTAGCTTTTATTCTAATTATTGGCTGTTTGCTTTCCGTGTATTGATTAACAAAGATAAGAAATATTGCAATGGTTCTTGGAAACTTACCTATTCTTAAACACAAAACAAGTAAACAGGTAGAAAATTTTCAGTAGAAGCTAGATAATTAGTTATAATCATAAACAGCATTGCTCATAAAGGTAGCAGCAACTAGAACCCTTAATAGTAGATTGGCCTTTTAAACTAACTTAAATATTCAAGAATATTTTCATTGATTATCATCAGGATATCTGAAAACTATATGAGATAAAGACTATTTTTAAAAATGTTCTCATCAGTTCAGGTTAGGTTTTTCCACCAAATTAATTAGAAAAATAAACTATTAGTTTCCCATAGTTCTTAGATTTTGAAATTGCAGGTGAAGGATTGACACAACAGGGACCAAATAAGAGTGAACTTATGGATCAATCCATTGTTCTGTTGGTTAAATAACACCAGAATCTGAGGACTCTACCATGCTCATGCCGTAAATAACATCCAGGAACTAAGGCTGAGAAAGTAGTTTCTGTCTCCCATCTCATTCACATGGCAGGGTCCACAGCCACTAAGTAGAATAACAGCAATAATCACCCCCTATACGTAACTCCTTATACCATGTTTTCCTTAGTCAAGTCATAGTTAAATTTCCATGTCTTAAACACTTATATAACATGAATCTGTTGTGTCAGTGGAAAGCTCATTCTTGTCATAACTTTAATATTCACTGGGTCTTAGGAATCAGGAAAGGATTCATGTATTTATAAAAGATTAAGAAAATTAACAACCGAGAGGATAAAATTAAATATTTATGTTTCTTTTTTTTTCAGTTTTTTTCTTCTCTCCTTTACTCTTCACTCCCTGAAAGGGTGCTATTTAAACAGAGAGTAACCCATCAAAACAAGACGCTATGCTAAATTACCTCCTTCAAGTATACAGGATTAAACTCAAGGACACTGAAATTTATAACACAAACAGTTCTGAAAATTTAACTTAAGGAAAAGAGTCAATGTTGGTGGCACTCAGTTCCTAGGCAAACTTGGCAGTCCTCCTTTCACTTCCCTTTCTGAAAACTTCTCGTCTCACCTCCTGTCTATGGTGTTCCTTTCTGCCAACACTGTCATCTTGCCCACAAGTTGCCAATGTCCTTCAGCTTCACCAAAACAAACAAAAAATATCTCTCTTTCTAAATCCCTACCTCACGTCCTTTCAAGAGCTTTTAACTGATTAAAACAATTCTTAATTAGAGTCTGGCCAAATTAAAACACACACACACACAAAAAAAAAAACTTCCTGGAAATAATCTGTAATTTAAAAAAATTCTACTTAAAATGATATTCGCTCCACTTTTTATAGAGGAGCATTCCTGAGTTCTTTGCTTGTTCCCTGCTACCCCAATGCATCCCGTGCTGCGTTTCCATTCACACCCATAAACATGCTCACACTGTGTTTAAAGCAGAACTAAATAAAAATAGTCATTCTTTCCAGAGAATACAATAGCTAGCCCAACAAACCACAAGTCACAAATAGGAGGTAAGGAGAGCCTTTTAGATTATATATCTGGCAAACAACTTGAGCCAGTTCCTCCTGCCCCACCAAAAAAAAAAAAATGCCTTTAGAATGGTATTTCCTACTAAAATTATCTCAAATAATAAACATAAATAAAAGCTTGAGTCTGGTATCCCCTGCTAAAATTATCTCAAATGCCAAATGTAGAGGAAGATATCAAATGGACTTTTTTCACCCAATTTAGGGGTTTTGATCAACTTCTCTTATCACTACATAAGTACTCACAACTTCCATCCAGATGGCCAGCTTTGCTATTATCATAGCTAAGTGGTTCAGTTAATACATTCCCCAATCAATATTTTGTTCACAAACCATCACCTCAGGCTTTATGATCTAATTTATTTCCTCCACTGTCATCAGTGTTTTCTGGTAAGTTTCATAATTCTCCAGAGCTTGTGCTTACCTAAACAATAGCTCTATTATTAATAGCTTTTAGAGAGATTAACTCCCCGCTATCGAAAATCCAAACAAATAATGGAAGTTAGTAATTCAAGTTGATTTTATAAGATATTAAACACATTGACATGTGGTAGACATTCAGTAAATATTTGGTGAATGAGAGAATGAACTAATGAGTAAATTAATTGGCAAATATTTCTAAGTTTCAACAGAAAGGACTGATGTTTCGAAGCGGTTGCGCTTTTCATACCTGAACACCACCCTCTTCTTTAAAAGCACACCTCTGGTTTTTCTTTATAATCACAAATACGTTCCATTTTTGAACTATGCATTTGAAAATGACTTCTCCCCATTTGCTCAAAAACCTTGGTCAGACTTTTTGCAAACTGCATAGTCAGCCTTTCTCAAAATCACATATCAGTTCTGTGCACACACGGGAAAAAGATGCTGGGCACATAGCTTAAGCTTTGAAATCAAGTTTTATTCTTGTACTGATACCATACAGCCTGATCCTTCTTTCCCGGTGTTTAGCCAGAATTATTCATCTTTTCTATGCAGACCCATAGATCCGGGGCTCTTCGTTTTCCAAGCTTCTTCTCTGGGTTTCTGATTGTTATTGCCTGACTTCCCTCTTTCTTAACCTGCCTAGACCCACTGTCCGGCCTGACTCCTCCGTGACCAACTTTTTCTCTGGACCAGAAATCTTGACCTAGGTCCAAATTTCAAGACCAGCCTCTTCAGCCTATTGTGTCCGTTAGCCATATACACTTAGTGTTCTAGCTGGAAAACCAGTGGAAAACCACTCCCTAAAGTTGGTTCCCGAAGTTAGTTCCGGAGCAAGCCTTAATCTTATACCTGCAACGCAGCTGTGTCTGTCACCACACTACAGTTTTTCAGGCTTCCATGAGCTTTGCTTTCTCTGTCTAGTGAGCTACTTGTGTGTTCTTTCTGGACCGCATCAGCGTGCTCTATTTGCCAACTACAACTTTGTCAATTTTGAACTAGTAGAATGGTGAAAACGAACAAATAATATGTATATAAATAAGCAAAAAAGTGTTTTTTTCCCTTGGGTCAAAACACCGCATACTTATGAACTGATGGGTAATACTTACCAAGAACTGTTCAACAGACCTCTCAGATATGAAATTAATTCTTCTGCTGACAGTAAGTAGAAATAGGATGATGTTGAACCTCAATCTGTGTGCAGGTATAAAGGCCACCTACTCACCTAACGTTCTACTGGCACATACTGGACCTTTAGTGCAAACTAGAAAAACTTCCCATGCAGGGGGATGGTGATTCACAAAATGACACCCACTTCGGGTGTTGGATGTCTCAGAAACTGATCCAATCCTAACAAACAGAACACCAGCTACCCCACCTTACGTGAAGACAAGAACTACCTAATTATAGTTTAATTGCAGTGTGATACCTAGAGATTCAGAATCCAACAGAATCAGGTTTTTCTTATGTACAACACAGGTTATAGGACATGCGTGTATATGGAGTAAGCCCCCTGAGACCCCTACTCTCCCTTAAACTCTGATTACTGATTGCTCATTGTGGTAGATTATTTTTAGAAAAGGCACAATAATTGCCCCATGTTGAATGCTGAAAAGGAATGGTGAGAAGTTGATTTAAATTTTTTGTTGTTTTTCTTTTGATCATCCCATTCCTAACAAAAGACAGACATGGTTGCAAAATGTCGTGAAAGATACAGACAGACACACAGGGATAATATGTGCATCCTGTGGGTTTTAATGTGTGTCTACCTGAGATTTCCAATCACAAAAAGAGATAGGTTGCAGACTAATCAGAGATGCTTTATTTTACATTTTCATAGTTGTTATGTATTTTCTCCTCAAATTAGAAATATTCCTGGCCAGTGAGAAGTGGGAGGTTGAGGAAGGAATGACATAAAAATTATACATAAATGATTTCAAGTTCTCAATTTTATAGTTTTCCAAACCGCTTGGAACCTTTCCTCATTTTTAGATAGAACAGACTCTGATTTGCACACAGATTTTTAAAAATAAAATCTACCTTCCAAACTGGATTAGGGAAGAGAGAAACTGTTTGATAAATCAGACTATTATAACTGGAACAACTTAACCAAAGCATTTAACTCTATTTCTTATTTGGAATTAGAACATGTAAGTGTCTTGTTTTTCACCTACAACTATTGCTGTGGGAAAGTCGCTTTGCAAGTTCTGCTCACATTTCATCTTTGAAGAGTCTCAAGGTAAAGTCACCCATGTGACCCTATCGTACACTGTCAAAAAAAAGTACACTATTCAACATCTATCTTTGGATTTTGAGACATAATAAAGACTAAGGTGAAAACAAATACTTAAGAAAGTCTTCCCTGCAAAAAACATATCAATTATTGGGAGAAAGAAATACCCTAAAATCAAACACCATAATTAGTATAAACAAAAATTATACATTGTATGTACAAATTACTTATCACGCAAATAATTGCCATTTCTCATTGCTTTCATGATCAGTTGCCCCACTCTAGTACACTAACCCATCTTATTTTTCCTGG
Source organism: Mormoops blainvillei (assembly GCA_004026545.1). Taxonomy (NCBI): domain Eukaryota; kingdom Metazoa; phylum Chordata; class Mammalia; order Chiroptera; family Mormoopidae; genus Mormoops; species Mormoops blainvillei. Next base: position 81,400 of record PVJD01002914.1, read on the forward strand.
ATGTGTTTTCTTCCTGTAAGCCAGCTTAATATTTCTGTGTTTCTATGCTATTTATGCCACTTATATGTGCTACTGAGAATATCATTTAGCCCTTCTATTCCAAGGGATCTAAAAGAGAGGGAACGACTTAACAGAGGAACCCTTAAAAGGAATACACAAGTCAAAGAAAATACCTACCAAATATTAATGCTTAAAATGACTGAAAAAGGAAATAAAATTGGAAACTGGAAAATATTCGTTACTAGAAATTATTCCCTGAATGTCCCAATGTAAAGGGTTATCACCTGTTACCAAAATTCACTAAGGTTCAAGTTGACACAAGGAATACTTTGGGAATGATAAAAAAAAATGCCTAATAGCTTGATTGCGATGGTCGCCTTACAGGTATATTCAACTGTCAGTACCATTACACTGTACACTTTAAATGAGTACAGTCTACTGAACATAAATTATACATCATTAAAGTTCATGACAAAAAAAGAAAGCAAAACAATTACTTATGGTGCTTCGGTGAGTTAAGTGTGCTAAAAATAAATGATCTGTAAACAATTGTCAGTTTCCACATTTCCACAAAAGCTATTGTTTTCAATGTACTCTATACTCCAGTATTTCCCAATAATATTTTTTAAAATTATAACATATAACACATTATCACAGACATAACATTTATTTGCAATCACAAGAAAAAGTGGATGTTACAATTCTTGTTTGTTATTTCATCTACAACTTAGAGTTCTATTAATGCTGAAAAACACAGGTGCTTCATGTTTTATGATAGAATACAGACTCTATGGATTGGAAGATAATAATCTGAAATATCGTAACTGTCAAGAACCATGAAGGATCCAAGGATCCACTGTAGTTACAAGCTAACAAGTTAGCCTGCCTCAGGTTTCACGGTTGCTGGCAAAAGGAGCCGGCCTCCCTGGTCAGAAGCCAAGGACAGTTTACTATGTACAGCACCAGCAGTAGCCAGAATACCAACATTTGGGGGGCCAGTTCCCTGGGCCCCATTCTTTCAAAATGATGCAAAAATGCATATGTTATTGGGCCTTTTTTGCATCAATTCGAAAGAATGGGGACCTGCGGATCAGGTTCTCCCTTTAAAAAATATTAATAAAAAACCCTTTCATGAAAAGACAAGAGCCAAGCATGTTATGACAATTTCACTGTTTTCATATAATGTATGTAATAGTTTTTTCAAACACAGATACAAGAGTATTTGCTGGGACAATGTGTAGCATGTGGCAACGACTCGGGAGAGCATTTTGGGAAGGTCTTTTTGGAACTTCCTCGTGCAGAGTTAACCTTGGGTGCAACAGTGTCTTCTCAGTGAGCATTCCCACTCTGCCTGCACTACAAAGCTTACTCTACAACAGGAAAAACACTGACAAGGTTTCCAGGATACAGATGAGTCAAGATTCCATCTAAAAAAGTTAAGTAACTTTATATTTTTAAATTTACTTAAAATATCTATAAATCATTTTACCCAATTTGCTTCTTGAGTGTTAACGTTGATTCTTTCAGGTGTCAACTGTAAAATTTTTATGGTTCAAATTTTAAAAAATGAAGTGTAATTAGATTGGTAACTAACAGGAAACTATTCAGAAACTAGTTATGTTCTTAATGCCAACCATACTGTCTCGGTCTGCTCAGGATGCCACGACAAAATTCCATAGACTGGGTGGCTCGAACAGAAATTTATTTCTCACAGCTCTGGAGGCTGGAAAGTCAAAGATCAAAGTGCTGGCTGATTTATTTTCAGGTAAAAGCCTTCTTCTGACTTGTGGACTCTGCCTTCTTGCTGTGTGAGGACACGGACAGTACTCTGGTGTCTCATCTTACAAAGGCAAGAATCCTATAGGATTAGGGACCCACTTCTATGTCTCGTTTAACCTTACATACCACCTAATGGCCTTGTCGCCAAACAGTCACATTGTGGGTTTAAGGCATCAGCCTATGAATCTCGAGGAGACAGTTTAGTCATTAACACAAGCCAGAACGTGGGTTTTGGGGGCGGGGGGTTAGCTTAGTTTTTCAGGTTTTTATGCAGTTTTTTAAAATATAAATTTGGAGTTTATATTTCAAACCACACAAGTATTCTATAAACAGATTCTTATTCTGAAAAACTTAAACAAAATAAGCTTTTAATCTATTCACCCTCATTGCACAACTCTAAGGACTTTTTCTTCCCATGTACCTAAACAGTGCTCCAATTATTAGAATGCCTACCATATACAGAACCAGCTTTTCAATGCAGCAAGCCGCCCAAAGTGAAATGCCCTGCATCAGAAGAGAGCGATGTGCCTGTTGCTGAAAGTTGGAAGCAGGCACTTGACTGTGATTTGGGAGGAGCGCTACAGAAGAATTTCAAAGTTTAGACGAGTGGCTGAGAGCATGAGCTTCAAGGAGCTCTCTTATCCTGCTCTACATGATTCTAGCCCATAATTACCTTAAAGCTATCACACACACACACGCACTTCCTTGACTTCATTGAAACCCACTTTTCCCTAAGCATCCTGCTTCTCCTCTCAAGTGGGTACTGGGAGCTGTGTTTTCTTTTTCTTTTTCTTTTTCTTTTTTAATTCAATCAGGTTTTGGTAGGGACGGTGTTTCAATTTAATTTATTTTCTAGCTTTACTGAGATATATTTGACAAAGTTGTGTGTTCTTTTAACTCCTGACTACCTCAGGATTGGAAGTGGAACTGTACGATGTCTCCCTGACTACCCAATGTCACTTCCAGAAAAATGGCTGCTCTCCCCTTTGTAAGCTGCTCCACTGAGCAGCTGGCTATAACATAAGAACCTCTTCTCCCTACAATCACCATTTGACCATCTGGCCACTGTGGAAAACAGTATGGAATTTCCTCACAAAACTAAAAATGGAACTGCCTTTCGACCTGGCAACTCCACTGCTGGGATTATACTCTAAGAATCCTGAAACACCAATTCAAAAGAACCTATGCACCTCAATGTTCATAGCAGCACAATTTATAATAGCCAAGTGCTGGAAGCAACCTAAGTGCCCGTCGGTAAATGAGTGGATCAAAAAACTGTTGTGCATTTACACAATGGAATACTACGCAGCAGAAAGAAAAACGGAGCTCCTACCCTTCGTGACAGCATGGACCGAACTGGAGAGCATTATGCTAAGTGAAATAAGCCAGGTAGTGAAAGACAAATGCCATATGATCTCACCTGTAAATGTAACCTAATCAACAAAACAAACAAGCGAGCAAAATAGAACAAGAGACACAGAAATAAAGAGCAAACTGACAGTGACTGGGTGGGGCAGCGGGTGGAGGGATAAAGGGGACAAGAAGGGGAAGGGTCAAGTCAAAGAACATTTATAAAGGACCCATGGACAAAGCCAATGGCAGGGAGGATTGAAAGTGGAAGGTGGGGGGTGGGTAGGGCAAGGGGGAGTAATGGGGAAAAATGGGGACAACTGTAACTGAACAAAAATTTTTTAAATAAATAAATAAATAAAGGAATTTAGCACTGACTCACAGTCTTCCTTTCATCTCAATCTTGCCATTGAGCTAGGCAAATTCAGCATCACATGGATGATCATCGTCTTGGCCAGCAGTGCTCTCACTTGATACCCAGTGATCTTTTCCATCATCCACCTCCCGTACCAGCTTCCACAGTCAACCATGAGTTTAGTCTTCATTAGAAACTGTTCTCCGGGTAATTCCACAATAACACATTCACAGACACACCACCACCACCACCACCTTTAAGCTCTATGCTTTTTCATTGCCTTATTGCAGTCCCCTAATTGCCACACTGCTTCCTGCATCGAGACCTGCAACTCAATGACACTTTCACTTTCTCTACTTCCATCAGCCCCCTCTCCACTCCCCACCTCTCCGTCAGCACAATCAGCACCTCCTCCCTCCCTCAATTCCACCCCCAGCGCCTGGATCCGTATTTCTGCTCTGCTCTGTTTCTACTCATCCTTATGATCTCATCATAGACGCCGCTTTCTTGAGAAGGGCTATCCCAGCTTCTAAGCTAGATGTAGTTCTGCTGTTAAACCATCTCATAAGTTAGGTATACTTTTCTTAGCTTTCTTCAAATACTGTAGTTATCATATTGTAATTATGACATTATGGATTTGAACATGGGAGGTCTGTTTTATCCTGTTATAAATTGGTTGAAGGCAGAGACCAAGGTTATTTTATTCTCAACTATATGTCAACTAGCAACAAACCTAGCACATAGAAGGTACAGAAGAAATAGATATGGAATAACACGCACACACACACACACACACACACAGTTTTTCCAGTAAATGAATACCTATATTATATAGGCAATGTTAAATCAACACACACACACACACACACACACACACACACACACACATTTTGGGTTTTTTCCTACTAAACACCAAAAATAATTGCAGTCAATTTAAAAAATATATGTTAACTTATAAATAGCCTCTTTCTGATTTGTGGGGTAGAACAGCTCAAGTGTCTGCTGAACGTTCATTGGCTGTGACAGACTTCCTACCAAGAGGTTCAGCAGTGCTATAGCCAGAACTGTGAAGAGAAGCAACAGGGATAAAGCATACGTGGAAGAAAAAGAAAGTCAAAGGGTCTTTACAATTCAAAGATACCAAGTAACTTGCGGAGGCTGTGAAACACAGAAGAGAGGAAGATTCTAGTTTTATCGTAAAAAGCAGAATTCTTTAAAGATAGCTATATTAGTAATCAGAGCTGAGAGATGGAGGGAATGCAAAACACCTCCTTCTCATTCAGGGTGGGTGGCTGCAGCATAATTTTTCTAGACTGGGAAGATGAAAGTCTTAATTCCTGGCCCTTCCAACTGCTACTCCCACCCAATCCCTGACTCCCCAAGGAGGTCAACTCTACACCCAGCAACACACTACAAATCACAACTCACAGCATTTTTAACAGGGACCATCATCTCATTCCTGGTGACAATCTGAAAGAAAAGAAGGAAGAGTGGGAAAGAAAGAGGGAGAGTTCCAAAGTATTTGCAATCCACCAGAAAACAATGTCAGTTAACACCAATATACATGGAGAAATGAGTAACAGAAATCACCAATGAGTTTTCTATTGAGGATCGATGTGTTTCCTCACTACTCCGTGAACTGGCTAGGTCCAAACCAAGCTATGTGAGCAACCTGGGCAGCTGTACACTTTGACTCACATTTGCTATGGAAAGGTATTTTCAACACGTACTGAGAGAAGAGGTTGAGGATCACATGGGGTGGGGCCAGCGGCAGGTAGGAAAGAAATAGAAAATAGAGATGGCTGGTAGGATGCTCAACTGCGTAGCCATTGTCCTGAGCATGGACAATGCTGTGTGCCCTACTCAGAAACCCTACAAGTAAGTCATAAGATCTATTGTCCCCTGTGGCAGTTTAGCCCCTTTCTTCGGGAACTCAGCCCCACCCCTCAAGTGATTTCAAAGCGCCACCTCCCCATTTACATCCAGTGCTGTCTTTGAAAGGAGATGTGATAGATTTTTATCCAATTTTCCAAACAGACAAACTAGAGTTCAAAGGACGGTATTATTCACAAAAGTATCTGGGTCTACACACCTGCCAAAAAATAGAAAAAAAATCAAAATGTACAATTATATGAAAGTATGGACTGGTACAGGCCAAACCACTGAATGACTTAAGCGAGTTGGATTTTTTTTTTTAATCAGTCAGTTAAGTACTTCTTAATTCAGTCTCTTTGGCAAGATTCAAACAAAATCTTTGAAACTACAACACTTTGTAGAAACAGGAAATACCACAACTGTTCTTGGCAAGAAAGGTTACAAATAAATCCCCTGATATCCCAGGTATAAAGAAACGTTCTGACAAGATCCATTTGTGTAAAATCAAATCACTGGCCACAAGCATCTGATGTCTCACTATTGACTCAGAGCCACAGGCAGGAGAAAAGCAGGCCTTTGAATTTATTTATAAAAGGCTCTGCCATAGGTAGGCAAAAGAGGAAGAGGTACAATATAATTTACTGGCAGATGAATTTGAAAGCAAGGGATTCTAAAAAAGAAAGATCATGCTGATCCTGTGCTCAGAGTTTGCTTTTCAAAGTTGGGGGTGGGGAGATGACAAAGCTTTCTATTTTTCTAAACTTTTGTTCTAAAAAATCAAATTAAAAATAACAATATCCAATCACCTCTAAATTACTTCCACTGGAAACACCACCAAAGAACTTGTAAAATACTTTATTCTCATAATTTCTCCCTTGGCCCAGAAAATAATGGTTTACAATAACTCGGTTTGCATTTTATTACTATACTGCCTTTCTACACATGTGTTTTGAAATATTTACTTATGGGAAAGCATTGCATACATGGGGGAACCCCCCCCCCGCCCTGCCAAGAAAACAGAATTATCTTCTGGAGGGCAGGCCCCTTGTAGTACAGGCTTCCTTCACTGGGTGTTCTAGGAACCCATCTGTATCAGTGTACCTGCTGGTATTGTTGTAAATGGCTGCGTTCAGCTTCGGTGAATTTTTTTGAAGATTCTTTCATCGTGTTTGCCCATTTCACAATGGGTGATTTACGAGTGCACCTGCCCACACTGTGCTGAGTGGTCAGCAGTTTTTGACCATAAAGAGTATGATCCCTGTGCCCCACCCTCCCTATTCACCCAGTCTCACCCCCAGTGACTTTTTTTGCTTCCCCAGATGAGAAAAGTCCTCAAAGGGAAACCTTTAGCTGATGTGGAAGAGGTGAAACAAAAAACGGCACAAGCATTATAAGGCATCAAAACCAATGAGTTCAAAACTGTTTTAAGCAGTGGAAAAACCATCTCATAGGTGTATTGCATCAGATGAAGGGTATTTTGAAGGTGACTAAAGTTTAACCCTATAAGAATAAATACACAGTTTTTTATAAATAAATTCCAGGGTTCTTTGGGTCCCCTCTCATACTTGGCTTTCATCATTTATGAAATCGAATTCCTTCACCTTAAACTGTATATCCTCTGCTTCCAGCAATATGAAAGACTTTCCAATAATACACATCTTTTGCTAAAGACAATTTAAATCATAGCTAAATGTATTTTAAAATATATTAACTGAGTTCCCAAGAGAGAAAGGGAACTTAGATGGTAGAAACAGGGACAAGATTGAAAGCCAGACCTGGAAATGTGTTAGTTAGCTGCCCCAGTGGCAGCTCTAAGTATGGCAAAAGGCCAGTGTTAAGTCACAAATGCCCCAGTGACATCTTCGTTTGTGGTTACGGCACCCAGAGTAATCTTCCTAGAGCTGCGAGTGTCTGGCTGACACACAGCAGACCGCCCCCCTTATCCGCAGTTTCACTTTCTGTGCTTTCATTTACTAGTGGTCGACCATGACTTGAAAATATTAAATGGAAAATTCCAGAAGTAAATAGTTCATAAGTTTTAAATTGTGTACTGTTCTGAGTGTTGTGATGAAATCTCACGCTGTTTCATCGGATCAGGAACCATTCCTTTGTCCAGTGTCTCCTTGCCATGCATCGTGTGTGCCACCCGCCTGTCACTCACTTCATAACAGTCTTGGTTATCAGATCTGTTATCAGAGAGAGAAAGAGCACATTCACATAACTTTTATTACAGTATATTGTTATAAATATTCTATGTTATTATTGTTGTTCATCTTTTACTCTACTTAATTTATAAATTAAACTTTATCATAGGTGTGTTTGTAGAGAAAAAAACATAATTTGTATAGGGTTCAGTACTAGCCACTGGCTGAGGCATCCACAGGGGTATTGGAACATATGTCCCACAGAAAAGGGGGGATTACTGGATTATGCCTTCAAGAGAGGATGAAGTATGACTGAGCATTTACTTATTGAAATATTATGTTAGAGTTAGGACACCGTATGATATAAAGCATGATGTTTATTGATTAGATTGTCTAAGATTGTTGTTTCAGAACAGAAAAGAATTTGTAAGATGTTGGTTCAAATTATATAAAATTGCTGATATTTTATCATTTTTAAGTTACAAAATTATCAAATGAGGACACTAGGTCCAGTAAGTTTGCTTTGTCCTATAAAACTGACTCTCTTCCTCAATGAGCTGGGAAGTCCTTCATTCACCTCTCCGTTCTCCCATTAATTGTCTTTGTCTTGGGTGCTTTTTATCAAAGCACCTCCCATAGGAAGACAGACTCTCGTGGCCTCAAGTCCCTCCTCTTCTCACCTCAGCCTAGACATCCAGTTATTTGGTTTTGTCCAATTTACTCTGGACAGAGGGTGGAAGGGAAAGGCACCAAGTCCATGGGTGAAGCTGAGATTGAAGGAGAGATGGGAAAGAACTTGGACCTCATCACTGAAATTCAAGGTCAAGCCATCTCCACGGCCATTAGACCTTCCACACTTCCAAGGATGTTCCCCTCATGCTATATGATCCTGAGAGTCTCTATAACTTTTTATTTTTCTACTTCGAGTTGAGTTACATAAGTCCCCTTTTTGTTACCTAAGCACGGTGAGTGCCAGTTCCCAGAAAAGAACTTATGGAGAGGGTACAAATTCCTTCCATATTTATTTGTATGGAATCTTCACTTTTCAACAACATACCAGATGTAAAGAAGTGCTCTTGCTCTGGTGCCATCTGTCAGCTCAGAGCTAGGATTGAGTCACATGATATAGCACAAAAAAAGAAGTACAATGACCTGGCTTTAAATCTTGTCACTGCTATTACTGGCTATGCTTAACTTCTTGACCTATGGTTTTCTTATCTATAAAGTGGGACTTGTAAGTTCATTGTAAGGATCAAATAAAATAAAATCTGTTCATTATTTTAAAATGCCCAGGTACAACAGTGTGGTCAGGGAAATTTACATAAAGAGCAGAGTTGGGATCTCATGATGGTAGAAAAATCAGTGGAGAAAGCCAGAGTGGGCCAAAGTAAAGGATTCCAGAAGTTAAGTTGCAAAAAGAATATATATTTAGGACACATGAACGGTCTGTTGAAGTTGCAAATGCAGCCACTATACTCAAGGATAATTAGAACTACTTCTTTAAGCAGGTCTACTGACTCAGTGGAGGTTTTCCAGATCCAAGGTTCACACTCAGATTAACATCACCTTTTGCACTGAGGTTTGCAAGGTAAGCTCTGTGGGTAGCCAGATAACTCTCAGTGCTCAGTGTACCCCTACCCGAAGAAGAGAAAAAGGAGATTCGAGCCTTTCCTGTGGGTAAGTCTCACACTATAACAAACAGAAGTAAATGAAAAATTCCAGGGAGTAGAGGTCTGTACCAAGGTGAGTGGTCTTTCACAGGCTCTTTTTTCCCTGGAGCATCTGCCAAGTCTGAGCACAGTCTGAAGACCAGACTTGGTCCATGCATCAGGACTGCAGAAGGACAGAAAGAAAGTGGCATCGTTTTTGGTCTTCATACAAGGTATCACCATGATTTGGAAACTAAAATATCTCTGAACACTTGGCTGGTTTTACCCACAGAACCTTTGCTGAATTCTGGGGCTGGGCACAAGGTATACTAAAATCTCTGGTCATCCCATAACAACCGGGAGAAAAAGTGCCACTCAAGGAAGGGGTCTGGCTCAGAAACATGTCTGGTTTCCCCCAGACATCCATAACAATATGGAAGTAATGTATGGCAAGAGGCTAAAGAACAAACCTAAGCTTCCACAGCCTTTCAGAGGTTTCCATGAAAAGTGCAGGAGGACAGTTCTGAAGGGAAAAGGTAGAGTTGAAGATGGAGAGTACCACTGAAATTCCCATCCCTGATCTAGCTCAGTCCCTGTGGTCAAGATGATCGGCTCTTCACCTTATCTTCCTCACAGAGGAAGAGAGGACAAACAGAGCCTCGTCTAGTAGAAGTAGCAGTATGCAGAGCTTTGACTCTGGCTCTGTCCACTATGTGGCTACAATAACAAACTACCAACATAAAAAGGAGCTGGAAAATATGACCAAAAAAACCCAGCAGAACAAACAATATAAGCAGATACAAGAAAAATGAATATTATAATTAGCATCCAAGGCTTTGATATAATGATTAATATGTTAAAGAAATTGAAAGAAAATATGAACAAAAGTGATGAAGAAGTGTGGAATTTCATCAAAGACTTGGAATCCATTAAAAATTATTCTAAGACTGAAAAATACAGTATCTGAAATAAAGTCTTCATCGGATGAGTTTAACAGCATTGCAGAAGATTAATTAAATGACCCCAAAGGCAAATCAGTATAAAATCTTTGTCTAAAGAGAAGACAAAGAAATACATATATTGGTCACATGCAGGTTTTAGTCCAAAATTCTACGTCCTTGTTATGAGCTAACTTAAGAAAAATAAAGAAAAGTATAGTCAGATAAATATACAAAGTAAACATGGTTAAGAATTTTCAAAGTTCTTAAAGAGAGAAACCTTCATATCCAAGAATCTCAGCTAACTCCAAACAGGGAAAATATAAAGAAAACTATAACTAGTTTTCTAGACACCTTGTCATCCTACTGCTGAAGACAAAAGATTTTCCCTGATTCCAATAGGCTGGAGGGTCATTGAGCCACAGTCCTTATATTAAACTCAAAAGGAATGTGCTACCAATTATTTTTCAATACTGCTCATTTTGTAGAGGAAATTAACTTCTATAACTCCAAAACAACACCAAATAAAAGATGAGTATATTGTGTTTATTGTTTGAAGATTTTAACTGCTCTTCAAAGATAATAGAAACCACTTGTTTCAAACTGTCTTATAACCAAGATAAATAAAACCAACTTCAAGAAGAATCTGCATGCCTGACTAATAGGAGTAAATTGGAACACTGAGAAAATAATTCCAGAGAAGGAGAGTTAAAAATATGGAGTCTTAACTCTTACATTAGGTATTTTCTTTAGAAAGTGCAGATATACACTTTTCAAAGCTTGGCTGAAGTTGTTTATGATACCGGAATAATGTAGAATCAGACACAAGTTATGGGTGGTATCTGACATAGAGTTAACATGGATTGAGCCCTTAATAGGTGCCAGACATTATTCTAAACTCTTACAGAGATCACCATGGAGGTAAAGTGGACTTTATATGGATATGATCAAATATGGAGATGAAAATGAACTCATTCATCATCTGAACCTCCATAATATAAATCATTTCATGTAATCGGTCCAATATCTTCAGGTATTGATATACTTAAACCTTTTTCCTAAAGCGAAGGGACTAAGAAGAACAATTTTTTTACTTCACTATGATGTAAAGTACAGCCTAGGAAATATAGTCAATAATATTGTAATAACTATGTGTCGTTATTACACACATGCCAGGTGGGTACTAGAAACATGGGGGGAATGCTATGTGATGGTCTAACCACTATGCGGCACACCCGAAACTAATGCAAAATGATATTGAATGTAAACTGTAATTGAAAACTAAATCTTTAAAAATTAAACTCCTATTCCTTCCTATTTAGAGAAAACACTCATTCCAGCTGTTGGCTTCTGGACTCAAGCTGGGGATGAAGCGGATCTCGGTGGAATCAGTTTCAGTTCTCACTGCGTCCTTTCTCGAGGGACCAAGCCTGCTCGCCTTTCCTCCCTTCTCCTCTCAAGAACTTCCAACCCTTCCCTCTGCCTTCCTCCAATTACAGCATCCCCTCCCTAACCACTAGCCTGCCTATGAAATGGGATATAGTCTCCAGACTTTTCCTTTCCTTCTTGCTCACACATCCATTTCCTCCTAAACTGTTTCAGCTAATCACTTTGGGAAATGGGGATAATTAAAGTCATAAACATTAAGGAATTTAAAAACTCATAATATTCTTAGAGCAGGGTTCTCTGGCACACTTTTTCCCTGTATCTGCAACTATAACTAAGTTCAGTTTGTTATTCTGGGCCATATACCTTGATTAATTAAATCCTGCTGGTGTCATGAAAACATCTGGTGTCTCTGGGCTCCAAGTGATCAATTCACAACTTGGAGGCCCCCCAAAAGAGTCTCAGCTCTGACTCTACAAGCAATTTTCTTTAAAACATATAAATCTCCAAAGTAAGTGATTCATCAGCACCCAGTACCCCTCATTCCTCTGCCCCCTTGGAGGAAAAAGAAAAGATTAAATTTGGAACAGAAAGGTTCTCAAAATCTAATAAGGTGACATTTTGTCCTAACCCATCTGGGTGACCCATGTACCAACCAACCATCTTAAGTAAACCCACACAAAAGAATTTTGTGATCTATTTAAAAAGTCCTAGAATTTCTAACTTTCAAACTAACCATCCCCTCACCTCACCCAACTGAGTTATCTTTCCAAGCTAGACACCTTGGAGTTATCTTTCCCTCTTTCTTTATCCCCTTCACCGGCTAAGATTATTACTTCTTTTCTTATATATTTTATAGAGTTACTCTTTCATCCTCACTCATTTTCTGCTGACTGTAAGTATTTGCTAGTTATATGTAGTCACCCATAAAATAGCCAAGAGGAAACTGACATCATTTGGCATTTGAAAGATTTACTTTCTATACTGGTTTCTAATTTCATTTTAATGATTGTTCATTCTATTGTTTTAGTTTAATATTTATTTTTTATGCCTGAAATAATTTTGCTTCCATGAGGCAGAGGCGGGGTTTTTTCCCAGCATTTCCTGCTTAACTCTTTATGAACACAGTGAAATAGGAAAGGGAAGATTTTTTTATATGCATCTTCCACGATTCTGCCTTTGATTCCCAACATTTAGTGTCTAATGCAAGCGCACAGAACAGTAGAGCAGTTAGCCAGTTTCATCACTTTTCACTGTTTCCGCCCCATTATTGGATCTGCCTAAAGAACGCATTGCTCTGACTGCTGGGAGATGTCAGTACTCAGAAAGGAAGTTTAAAATTATGTAAGAAACCAGCTCAATGACCTCCATTTCCTTGTCTATTTGGTAAATAATTTGCGGTTCCTTAGACTGGAAGCATATTTTAGAGTTCAAGCAAGCTTGGCAGTAAATTGTCCCAAGGCTCATAAAAATGTGCGCACAGGGTTTGCAGACACCAAATCAAATAGCTAAAGTGAGGCGAAACCCAAACAGAGCTAATACGTGTACACTCACAGCACACTTTAGTCCCAGAGCTGTAGACACGGCGGACTACCTTCTCCTGTGTTCCACAAATCGCGTGCACGTTAAATAGCTCAGTGATTAGGTAGGCTGTTTGAGCTGCCTTCTCTTTTTTTAACTTTTAAATATCTCTACACTCAGTCCTGACTGTTTTAATGAAAGACATAGGATATGGGCTGCAAGCTAGGGCCTCAGAATGTCTCAGGGCCTAGTAAACTCATTCTCCATTGCCTCTTGTTTTCCACATGTGCCGAGAAAGGTCAGGAAGGGAAGACAGCGCTGAGAGTTACAGGCTGAGAGTAGATTTTTGTAATGATCATTTTTTTGTCCCAATTAAGAAGTTAATGAAGAAATGGGAACTGGCAAAGACAAGTCAGATGCACAATATTATACTTAATTAAGGTTTTCTCTTTTAATTTAGCAACTAAAATTATGGCTTCCTCTTATGAAATAAATTATTTGGCAGGATGCAAGTCCTTTGGTGACCAAGAATTTTGAAACATTCATCAGTATATCCTTTAGGTCTACCAGAACCTGTTTGCTCAGAGTTTCAGTGAATAAGTAACCAGATGAAGTGGTTAACAATTGGAGTAAAAAAAAAAAAAAAAAAAAGGACATTTCAGAATAAAGTCTGACTAGTGTCAGAAATTGCATATCTAGAAGCCATCTCTTTCTTGATCTGTAACTTTAAGGATGACTGGACATTTTTTAAAAGGTACACTGTGGTTCCTTTGCAATTCAGCACAAGTCATTATGGACTCAGTGTGTCCTAGACACAGGGAGCTTTGAGTGGGTGGCAGAAACGTTGTGGGGTGGGGGAGTGATGGGAAGTAATGACCATCTGGGTGCTTTGTAATTACTGTTTGATCCAGTAGATACTTTTTCAGAATCCTAAAAGGTTGGCATTTCATTGCCTGCTTAAGCATTTAAATCCTCAGGGGCATTTGACCTGTTCAACCTGAAATTTAAATCACAAAAAGTGGGGAGGGGTTGCTGAATGAGAATCTCTTCCTACCACTGCCTTGAAAAATAAAACGCAACAAAATTAAAATCAAACAAAATTAAAGACTATTGAAAATTAACCAACTAATATTGCCATTTCTCAAAAACCATCATCTTTAAAGAAAGGGAATAAGGATTGGAGAGATCAAGTGTTCTTTTACTCATCTTTTGATCTTTTCACTCTCCAGCTTTACTTTAAAACGTGTCCAAATACTGATTCAACCTCTCTCCCACTTTAATAAAGGTTCATTAGTGGATTAGGAGAGATTTGAAAGTGAGCCCAGTGGAGTCAGCAGAGACAAGTTCCAAACAGCTACTCAGCTCATTTTGAAAAGTACCAGGCTAGCAACCTGGAAAATACCCACCGGGAACACTGGGTTGTGCTTTGGGATGTGGATCCCCCCCCAACCCCCGTACAGACAGACCACCTCCTCTTTGGGTCAGAGTAGTAACATTCCCGTTGAAATTAACAAGGCAGTGATTATTGTGTTCAATTGGAACCCATTCCAACAACGTAAACGCAGCCCATAAGCATGAAAAATAATAATGAGAAAACTGATCATCCTGCATATATTACAGTGATTAAAAAAAAAAAGGAGGTAAGTGCTGCCACCTGGTCTTTCCTACTCAGGGATCCCATTGATCCCTTTGAAATCCGCAAAGTCCATCTCAATAAAAGCATGCCCCACAGTTCCACCTAATCTACAAACAGACCAAATCAGAATGGAACTGGGGAATGAATCCTTGACTTTCTTTTCCCCCTGTTTCCGTGGGCCTCTCAAAATTATTTCAAAGCTGGTGACATCTGACAAAAACACTACACATTCTAATAGCAACAAAAATGAGATTATTAATAACTGACATTTAAGCACTTATGTTATTTTTAAGAATTTTATATCTTTTCACTCATTTAATATTTAAAACAACCCTAGAACACACTATGACGGACTCTCTTGGCTGAATGATTCAAACTATGCCTGTAGCCACTTTTCTTCCCAAATTCAAGCAAAGGTGGCCATGAGATATAAATCAAGCCCAGGAAATATAAGTGAAATTCTGCTTATTGGAACTGTGAAGAAAGCTTTCGGTTTTCTGATAAAAGGGCAGACTCGGCTAAAATCCTCCCAGGGCTCTCTCTCCCGCTTCCTATATGAGAAGAAGAGCCACACACAAGGTGTGGCCAAAACAAAGGATAGAAAGAATCTCTTTTCTCTGATGCCTCATCAGCCTCACCTGCTCCTTGGACTTGTCTTTGTTATAAACCACAGTTCCGTTGCTTCCAGCTGTAGGCATCCCTAACGAGTACCATTAATATTCCCATTTGCAGGCGAGCAATCTGAAGCACAAAAATGTTAAACGATTTGTCCGAGAGCATCAGGTGCTAAATGAAAAGGCTTGGGGTTAAACCCAGACTCTCTTTCTCCGGAGCCCCCATGAGCTATTATGCTCCTGACAGAGATGTTCTCTCAATTTTTTTTTTTTAATTTAGCCATTGTCATTCTTAATTTTACTCATGCTCTACACAATTCACTCATCAGCTACAGATACCCAAAGACAAGCTCTGGATCACCTCATCTCACGTTGCCACTTCTCCCAGGGAAAGCATCCATCCTGGATCTAACCAATGTTTTCCTTTGGTTCTTTAATCTTAAATTATTTTAATCTGCAGAACATGCCAGTAAATCAAAACTTCCCTAAGTGTATTATTTTTCTTCTGTATGATGTGGAAGGAAGTGGGGGAGAGGGACAGGAGGGGGAAAGATGAGAAGAAGGAGGGGAGGAGAAGGGGAGGAGGAGGGAAGAAAACAAAAGAAGTAATGGAAAGAAAGGAAACATTGTTATTAACTAACTTTACCAGAGTTAATACATTATATTATGGTTACTTTTTTGAAATGTTCTATTTAAAAATAATTTCAGAATTACAAAAATGAAAATAGGACCAAGGTCACCACCCATTTAATTCTCATAGATTCTGTTGTTGTTAAACATTTGGGAGAAAGTCATGGCCAGTAACCCATGAGGAAAGTGCCAAGAGAGAAAGAATTGAAGGACTTTCCTACAAAAGGTTGCAGGGAGAGTGTGCTTAGCCAAGGCAGTGGACACAGGCTTGAATGGCCGCATGCAAGGAGCTCGGGTCTTTGTGAAAGGACATCTTGGTCATGGGCTAGTGTTAGACTGTAGCCAAGGCCAATGTCTCCAAGAGTTGCCCATGTGTTTCCTTTTCTGGGCATGTTTGTCTGGGGATTCATTTATGGAAACCCAGTGTTCCTGCTGCTGGCAGTGAACTAGGCACATTGAGACACGTATATCACCTCAGGCAAAGCTTACTCCAAATGTCTGTTCTTTGCCACAGGTGACAGAGAAATAGATGATAAACAGGTAGATGATAGATAGATAGATAGATAGATAGATAGATAGATAGATAGATAGATGATAGATAGATAGATAATAGATAGATAGATGATAGATAATGTAATGAGTATTTGTGTTCCACTTAAAATTCATATATTGAATCCTTAATGCCAGAGAGATGGTACTTGGAGGTAATTAGGCTATGGCATGGAGCCCTCATGAATGGGATTAGTACTCCTGTAAGAAGAGGCCAGAGGGAGATTTTTTTTCTGAACATAGTTCTTTACCCCTAATTACTTCAGAGTGTACTTCCTATGTAAAGGAATACTCTTTTAAGTAATCACTGTGTAGTTATCAACTTCACACATTTATATTGACTCAATAAATTTTATCTAATCTACCAACCATATTCTAATTTTGTCAGTTGACCTAATAAAATGTCATTTATAACATTTTTTCCCTCCAGTGCAAACTTGTTGAGACTTCATTTTAAGAGCTCTTTGTGTTGTTGTTGTTGTTGTTTATATAAATTAAATTCTTTGATGAAATACTTTCAGTCTCTTGAGTAGGACTCAACCCATATCCGTTTTCAAGGTTCAGACCTGTAAGAGCAGTTCATGTTTACCTAATCTCTTCTATATCTACCTGCTGTTTTACTCTTTTTTTTTTTTTTTTTTTTTTTTTTGCCACAGGAAGCAAACAGAAGACAATGCAGACTTTAGACCCAGATAAGCTGGGCTCTTGCCTGAGTTGTCCTGCTTCAGGGACCCCAAATTTCCCTGTGCCTGCCAGGGAATTTTCTAACACTCCCCACACCCACTCCCCTGGGCCCGGGCCTGGGGACAGCTGGTAGTGCTGTCTGGGCCAGTTCCCTGAGCCTAGGCAGAGTGAACATGGGTCCAGTCTTTGTTTTTACCCTTTTTGGTTCTCTTCAACCATCCACCTTGCACATGGGGTTCACCCAATGCCACAAAGAGCCCCAGCACTTGTACCTGTGGGGTAATCCAGGGGCCCTGGGGCCGGGTTGCAGCAGCTTGGTGAGGGTACCAATTCTGCTGACAGACACAGTATTGGTTTCGAGGGATGGTATGAGATTGGGCTGCTAGAACAATGTGGACACTCTAATTCTGAGTGATTCTCACTCACTTTGACATTAACTGAGTTCAGGACTCTAAGCTCTCAACGGCCCGCAGCCAACCCTTGAGGTTGGGCTGCATGTGTGGTCTCCCGCATCCTCACTCAGCCATCACACTCCCCTCATGGTGATGCCTCAGGGTAAAGTACCCAAAGTGGCAGATGTCATTAACCTGCACAAGTTCTTCCTATCCCTTTCTGGCTGGCACCCGGGGCAAGGTCTTCATCCCTCCGCAGGCCCTGTGCCACATGTAATACAGTCCTCAAGGGAGGCCCCAGCTATCTTTTCCAAGGGCTTTCTAGACTGTTGCTCTGTACAATCAGCGGGTCCTTCCAATCCATATCCTCTCTGCCTCCAGTTGATGCAGTGATTGTGCTGTCTATGGTTAAGTCAAGTCAGATGAAGGTCAGGAATTCCTTGCATGAATGGGATTACTCTTCTTGCTTTTTTTACAGACCTGTCCGCTCTCCATCCCGCTGGTGGTGGTGGGTAGAAATCAGAGGTGCAATCAACATGAAAAGAGCTCATATTTTAGGAATGTTGTGATTATAACCAGAAGAGAAGACAAAGTTGGAAACTATATTCTGTATATTTATACCATAAATTTCCAAATGATAAATTTAACATGACCCTAAAATAAATTATTGTTTACTTTCTCCTGTATACTGTGTGTATTTGTCATCTTCAAAGAAGCACAGGAACAACCTTTGAAAGAGCCATCAGAAGCCAGTACTCACTGCATCAGGACGGATGATGGACCATCATACATAACGATATAACCGGTCTGAAACGAATGGCAGTAGGGCCCTTTGAGTCGAGAAGAGCTATACTGTTTCAACCCAGGCAGGTTCTGACAAGTTATACAGTTTGAATTATAAGAGCACTGTTACCTTTTTGTCCTAATGGGATAAATGAAATTATTCAGTTACAGCACATTCAACAATAAAGAATATTAAGAGATGATTCCTGGACCTAAACTGAAATGATGGTGTCTGGATGCTAGGAAGAATAAATTGCTATGATTAGACAATAAATAATTGTATCAGTACCTCTTCTCTAGCCATTATTCTAAATCTTTAGTGATAAGTCACTATGCCTCATAGATGTTCACAAATTGTGCTAAATATTTTTAAGTGAAACTGATTGTATAAACAGGAGACCTACAAAAGAATGTTTATCCAGGGTCCCACACACCCTAGGTGGGGTATAGAAAACCACCATGTACCAATTCTAGCAAGTGCATCACAAAGATGGTTCATTTTTCCAGCATTTGATCAATTTCCATTTCCTTTTAAGAGTCATGGGAAGTAGACAACTTAAGATTGAAGAATTTGTCTAGAACAGAAGTCTTAAGCTCTACTACTGGCAGAAATGCCATTTGAAGTTTGAGGCCAATAAAGGAGACTTCAGTCCAAAAGGCTGAAGTCACAAAGACCATATAAACACCCTTTGACCAAGGAAGAAAAAAATAAGGAAAACACGTAGTCACCATACAACTTGAAGAAATAACACATGAGGGATAAGCTGCCAGTCCAACTAGAGAATGAAGTTTACCATAAAGCTACTGCAAGCTAAGCAGAGGAAGACAATTCATCATGACAAGAAGTTTTCATGGCAGCATCTAGGGAGTTGCAGTGGTTCTATTCACTACTAAAACAAAACGTGGAACAAAGCTGATCTGTGTTCACGACCAGTTGAGCCCTAGTCCCTGTTTTTTGACAACAGCTTCCTTTTTTACCACTCCTTTTGTACTTAGGCACATGACTTACTCCCTGGGCACCAAGTCCCCCGTTCTGCACTGTGAAGCTCAGCCAAACACAGTACATTCTGTTCCTCACTTGCAATGACACTTACACTCAGAAGTGCTGACCTATGTATGGATCCATCTACTGCCAATGCCATTGTTTTGAAGCATAGTTATTCCCTCCTTTGTTTCATCATAATTATGCCTATTGGTATCTAAACTCATTTTTCCAAAGAACAGCGAGAAATGCATAATCACAGAGCAACAGAAACATAACCCACTGCTACTTCCTTTTTTTGGCTTAGGTCAAGCTACCACTTGCTGTATTAATATTCTGTCAAGAATAACTACAAAAGCAAATACATTCTATTTGTACTAGAACTAATCTCAGCCATTACTGGAAACCACAATTCATTCAAACCAAAGGTATGTACAGCTACTCTAACATTTAGAGAAGCCAGGTTGTGCTATCCTTCCTTTATTTAGAAAACATGCTCTCCTAAAAGGTTACTGATCTCATTATTCTGTCACTACATTGGTACTCAAAACCTCACAGAGCATACAGCTTCTTTTGGCAAAATTTAGACATGACAGGGAGGAGGGAAAAAAATCAAAGAAAATAAAGACTCTGGTTCAAGCAAATGGTGAGTAGGAGAGGGGTAAAAGGAAAAATAGGAGAAAAAGGTACATCTGATAGAAGAAAGTGGGAACCACCAGATGTGGCCCATCTATCAAAGAGAGGCCCTGGGGGGCATAGCTACCTGTCAGGTGCTATATATGTGCTGTATATACAGGAGAGCAATGGTAAAGGTTGTGTCTTGAAAACAAATCGACTAACCAGAGTTGCCTACCTTGCTCAACATACATGTAAAATTTCAAGACTAATTGTTACAAATCAGTATTATTTTCCATTGTTGCCAGTGATGGATTTCATTCTCTCTCTGTAAATAAAAGTGAAAGCTATGGTGCAGTGAAAATGAAGCCTGGGTTTGTCTAGCACAAAACCCTTTGTTCCAGCAATTCTAAGGTGACAATAATTGTGTCAAATGCTATAAAACAAATGCCAAAAAGGAGACTTTAAATACCTTGTTTTCATTCTGGCTTTACAAGAATTTCAGTACATGAGGAGATTTCCTTGCTTCAACTATTTTCCTGAAATGTGTAAATAATAGTTACCACTTATTGTATTTATGATTTTCTGATATGGTACTTTAAATTGCAATAATTTATGGAAACCCCACAACAGCCTGACTCTCACTTTGAGAAGGAAGCTGAGGTCGGAGAGACTAAGCAACCCTCCCAAAGTGTCACAGCTAGTAAGTGACGGAGTGGGGTTATAACTACAAATCAGTGTATTCGGAGATATTTTTGAACTCTCAGACATTCCAAAACATTAAATAAATTATTATCAGCTAGGGAAAATAACTTCTTGATTTGGCTCTGCTTACTGCATCGGCAATTAATGCCATTCATCTACAAAATAAATATGCTTCCTCACTCCTAATGTCTAGAGTACTGTGTTCCCTGGATCTGCAAAAAGCTGAATATTCATTCGAGAAAGAAACAACTGGTGGAATCCATACTCGCTGTCATAAATACATCAGTAATTGTGGAGAATCCATAATACTCTCAGAACATTATTCCTGCCCCACCCTCTAAAATAAGTCAGAGTACCCAAAGGACTTTCTATTGCCTATATTATACACACCATATGTTACCAGATATTTTCATCTGAGCACGTGATTTTTCATTTTTTTATTTTGTATCCCAAAATGAAAACCAGTAGAAGTTTCCAAGTAGCTCCATACCACTTTATCGGGTGGGGGCTAGGGGAGGGCAAGAAGGTGTGGTGTGCTGTTCTTATTCAATTCTGGGAACTAACACACATCAGAGAAACCTGATCCTAAAAAACCATACCTCTGGGACTGCATCACCTTTCAGTTTCACAATCTTTAATTACCTATATAATTCACACTTTCTTAGTGCAATTATTAGCTAATATCACATTTGTACAAAAACTTCATACAAGCATAAATCAATTACAGCAGCCTATAAAAATCAAAGATATATCACTCAGGTGGCTGCTTATACACATGTCTATTTAGAAAAATTTTTAGTCTTTCTTCAGGACTAATAGCCTAAATGAAAGGACAGAAAGAAGGGGAAAGAAAGGAAGAAAGGAAGAAAGAAAGAAGTAGAGAGAGGGAGGGAGGGAGGGAGGAAAGGCAGGAGGGAGAAAGGAATCATTCCTTCATTTTTTCCAAGCAGAGCTCCAAACTTAGGACTTTTTCTCAAACAAGATTCTCTTACTGGTAGTGTTCAAATATATGTAGAAGTATTTCAATATTAATAATTAATTACTGGTGGAGTTTCTAGTTTGCAAAGCACTACCTCATACGTTATTCTTAAAAAACTCCAAATATGTGAAAGTCAGATCATATGATTATCAACACTTTACACATATAAAAAGTATGAAGTGAAAGAGGTGATGTAACGCGATTTCTAATCACATGACTAGCAGGAATTATAGCTAAGATTCAAACCCAGGTTTCCTGAGCCTGATGTGTTCAGTAAAAATACACTTTAATATAAATCAGTTTAGTTCAAATTCACATAAATTTTATTTTTAAAAATCAAGAACATATTCCAAGCATAGACAGTAAGTGTTCCCCTGAGGTACTTCCTATAAATTCAAGCATACTCCCGCTTACCACCACATAAAAGACAAAGGAACAAAACCAGACTCAAAATGAATGCCAACAGAGCTATTTTTACTGCCCACACTATATAAAAGGCAAGAGGAAGAAAAAGCCCGAAGATCAAATGACAAAGAACTTTCTAAATCTGTCACTTAGTAACATATTGCCAAATTCTTGGTGTTTTTACCCGAGAAGTTTAAATTCTGCATCTCTCTCTCTCTTTCCCTCTCTCTCTCAATCTCTCTCCCCCTCCCTCCACCATTTTCTTGGGCACAATGGGAGAATGACAAGCTTACTGATTAGTACAGGTATAATTCAGAAAAGAAAATTAGAACTGTCTTCCTATCATCGACATTTTCTGTTGACCTCCCACTTTCACCTATTCTCTAGGGATGACATTGTCTAGAGAAGACACAGAGTGAAACACAAAGGACAGAGCTTATGCTGGAGAGATGCATATGTACACCCAAAACCCACCCTGAACTGGTAGCTGCATTTCAAACCACCCATAAAACACTTGGGGGCAGCTGGTAATTCCTTCAAATTCATATTTAACCTTCTGAGGTCACATTAACTGACAGGGCTTTGGCATTTGTTGACTAGAAAACAGATTAATATATCCTATATTTTGAGGGGCATCAAATTCTCCTGTCAGGAGCAGAGAGACTGTGGGACCGAGGGCGAGTCAGCAGCCATCAGATCAAACTCCACCGAGGTGACCTGCCTGATGCAGTAGGACCTTTCCGAGGTTTGTGGGGCATTGCTATCTGGCAGAGGCTGAGATGGTGTGCTTTTGCTGGGCACCCAGAAGTCCACCAACCTAGGCCAAAACCCAAACTAATCAGTCTGGTTGGAGAACGGGGGCAGGTCATCAGAGTAATCCCCCAAACATCCCATGATTAAACATCGATGCGTTCTGAAATGAAATGTCTGCAGATAGAAAATTTCATTTCTTTTTTTAAAGATTTTATTTATTATTTTTAGAGGGGAGGAAATGAGGAAGAAAGAGAGGGAGATACACATGAATGTACGGTTGCCTCTCGTGCCCCTAACTGGGGACCTGGTCCACAACCCAGGCCTGTGCTCTGACTGGAAATCGAACCAGCAACCCTTTGCTTCGCAGTTCAGTGCTCAATCCACTGAGCCACATCAGCCAGGACTAGAAATTTCATTTATGAAATGAAATGTCTGCAGTTGCCTCATTTCTATGGCACCCAGGTGCTTCAATAAACTGTCCGATGAGGATACAGAAGGTACTTGCTCCTTTTCCATAGCAGATAACGCTGTCACAGCTGAGTCTTTTTAAGTAATAAGCAGATATATTTCTTATTGGAAAAAATAAGAGGTTTAAAAATTACTTCTAACTCAATATGCTTCCTAGTTATTAGTATATCATGAAAAACATGTACAAATGAAAAGTATCTTACCTATGTGTAAACTGAGTCATGACAATTCAGGCCTGAGATGCTTCTGAGTATTGCTAAGAACAAAGTGAGTTTTAAATGATGATCTCATTGTGAAAAATTAGTAGGTTTTGTTAGGGTCTTTGGATCTGTCCCTGGGTTGCATATCTCAAAGGCTGTGCCTGCCATTCACAACCTGGAGTAAAACGACAATATTCAAGTGAGTAAAATGTACAATTACACACTCTGATGGGCTGAATTGTGTCTCCCAAGTGTCATATGTTGAAGTCACTGTATTTGGAAGTAGGACCTCTAAAAAGTAATTAAAGTAAGGTAAGGTCAAATGGGTGGGCCCTAATTCAATCTGACTGATGTTCTCAGAAGACAAGACTAGGACACAGACAGGGAGGGAAAGCCATGTGGAAACAGGGAGAAGACGGCCATCGACAAGCCAAAGTGAGGCCTCAGAAGAAGCAACCCTGCTGACACCCAGCAGACCTCTAGCACCCAGAAATGTGAAACAATACATTTCTGTCGTTTAAACTACTCTGTTTGAAGCATCCTTACGGTAGCCCTACCAAACTAATAGTCCCACCCCCGAAGTCGAATCTTTCATGAGAAAAGCTGAAAATTCTGACTTAATTCTGGAAATAAAATTTCCAGACTTAATTCTTCAATAAAATGAGTAGAAAAAAATCATCAAACTAAATTTCTCTTATAAATAAAACACACCACAGGCCACATCCAATCTGTCAAAATGCTCCAGGGTCTACCATCAAAGGCTACCTAGTGCCTACCCGCTGCTCACCACTTCCATTGCTACAACCCAAGCTATTATCTCTCACCTGGATTATATTGCACTTCATGGATCCAATATACCTCCCCTAGAGTCTATCTGAAACACATGAACCTTGGCAAACATGTAAGATCACATTACTCCTCTGTCCAATACCTACCATGGATCCCTAGTTCCTTCCCAGGAAAAGCCAAAGCCCATAGAAAGGGCTACCACGCCCTGCTTGAGTTGACCCCAGTTAGAACTGCCCCCCTCATCCTCCTGATCCAGAGCAGTAGCTGTCCTCACTCACACCTTTGCTCGGGTTCCGCCCTCTGCCTGGAAGCCACTCCTTCAGATAGCCACATAATGAAACCCCTCACTTCCTTCAAATTTTTGCTCAAATTACCTGATTTCAACGAGGCCTTCCTGGAGCACGCTCTTTAAAGTGGCATCTGTTCTCTTCTTTCCTCCCTCAATATCCACCTCTGCTGTTGTCTTTTTCAACAGAATTTAGTCTCTTCTGTATTACGATATAAATTACTAATATGTTATTTATTGTTTATCTCATGTCTTTGTTTCTGTGGTTCATTCACATATCTCCGATCACCAGGAGCCATGCCTGCCTGACCCATAGTAGGGGCTCAGTAAATATTTGATCAATGGATGTTGACTGAAAGACTAGTTGAATATGGAAGTCAGGATTTTCTCTTTGAGCACAGTAACTTTTCAAACACTCCCTAATTTAGAAACCCTTATCGATACAATCCATTGTGAATGTTAGCAATTTCCTTTTTTGGCCGTTCTTAACATTCATTCACTTTCCAGGAAAAAATCCTCAAAGGAAAGAATGAAAGAAGTTTCAATCCCTTTTATTCAAATCCAACCAAAAATCATACTTTCGGAGGTGCCAAAATGGAACATAGGCCCCTCCAGTATGTGAACCTGAAAATTTTCAGTTGTGTACGAATGTTCGCTTGTGTATAGCCATTGCTAGAATGATCTCAAATTCTGACAATAAGTCAGACAAAACTGGGTGAGATATCCAAAAATCCACTGGGTTTCATTTTAAATATCCACCAAAATCATAAGGTTTTAATACTATGAAAGTATGGAGAAGCACATCAAGAAAAAAAAAAGAACTTTATCATTTAACTTTAAAAAATACTTTTGAGTATCTTGAGATTCCATTAAGTACAATGTCTTAAGAAACCAAAGGAAAATGTCATTTACAGATCTTATGGGCCAAAATAATGTAAAGTTTCATCAACTGACTGACCTGAATGGAATTTGAAGATTTCTGTGAATAAAGAGAACAATTAGAGAATGCATCACAGCTGGAACCTGGGATGTAGGCTCCAGGACCAAAGAGTTCTATCCTTTCGAAGCTTTCAAGCCCATCATGTGACAAACAGAACACCGGGCACAGTGAGCCACGGGTAGGATGGAACATCTTGCAGATATAAATCTGAAAAGAAGAATTTTGACAACATGAATTTGAAAATATCAATATTATTACAGAAACATGAACAAAAGACATAATAGAGGAGTCCTCAGTCCTGAGCACACAGTAGACCCCCCCAAGGGCTTGCTACAATACGGATTTCTGGTCCTACCCCCACTCTCCCACTCAACAGGTTTTGGATACAGCGGACAAATCTGCATTTCTTACAAGTTCCCAGGCAAAATTGATGCTTCAGCTCCGGGGACCACACTTTGAGAACCACTGATAATAGCAGTTGAGATAGTTCCACATTCAATTAACTTACAAAATAGGAAAAATAAACGTTCTTGAGGTGTGAAGAAAAAGGTACCTATTGGTGGGACCTGTGTGTAAAAGTGGTCTTCCTCATTCACTTGAAGGGGTTTTCCTCTAGAAAGGATGCTACGTTTACCAAGCCTTTTTGGTATATCAGCTCCCCTGAGGATAGGAAGGCATCCATGCAAGTGCCCACCCCCTCTGCTATTGCTGAGGTGGTCTCCTCACAAAGTGGCTGCCGCTGAACGGGGTGCGTGTCAGAAGGAACAATGGTGAAAGCATCCCTAGCTGGCTGCAGAGAGTCACATTCAGTTAACATGCCTGGATTGAGACAAAACAGTCAGGTCCTCACCCCGCGGGTGTGAGTGATGCTGGCCCAGAGAGAACCACACCGGGGGTGTTCGGAGGCAGAAAAAGCTGGCTTCAGGCCCCAGCAGGGCTGGCTGCCTCGTGCAGAGGTCCCTCAGGACCCTGGTCCTCTTGTGGCTGCAGCTGGCTGTCCATCTGTCTGGTCTCAGTGCAGTTTGCAGATAGGGGAACAGAATAATACGAAGGCCAAATCTAAATGATTCTGTTTTCTTTTCTTTTTTCCACCAGTTACTGATGGTTGGTAAAGAGATTAAAATCCTAACAGCAATGAAGACAGAGAAAAAGGTATTTTATGGAAACTACAAATAGCTATCACACAATTACAGGCATTTAACTGGAACAATGAGCCTACTATATTTACTGTGTACTCCCAAGTACTTGTCCTGTAGGCCTACTTGCTAGTTCCTTTTAATTTTTGAGCTGATAAAATTATCCTTTTACAAAATAACAATATCATATTTCTTTCACACATTACCGTATTTTAGGAATGAAAAGGAGTTTTAGAAACCCTTGAATCAGTTCATATATGAGATCCAATTTAATTTAAACAGGTTTTCACCAGCAACTCCTACCCCCAGATATTTTGGAGCATGGTCCCTGATTCTTTCTTCCAGATCTTTCACCCAGGAACTAGACCCAGGTGCTGTGGTTTGACACTGCAGGTGGACTGCCCAGAGTCCAGGACGGCCCTTTTGGGCACAGTTCTAGCAGAGGGCTATGTTTGGCTTTGCTATCCAGTGGATTTTTCTGGGTCTCCCCCAAATTCCCAGAAATCACCCTGCCTTATAGAATTCCCCCAAACTGCACTTATTTCTTCGAGATAAACTGGGCTTATCCTTACCTTGTCTTGCAAACACTCTTGGTATTGTCCCTTTGCTGCTCCTCCTTTCCTTTAAAGCCAGCCCTCACGTTACTTGTATCTGCATTGCTCTGAGTACAGCTCATCTCGGTTTGGATGCTGTATGTTTTTTTAAATAGCCCAGAATATGTATGTTTTCTCAATTCTTTGGTCTTCTGAATCAGCTGTGGGATTTTTTCAAAACTCAGCAACCTGATTCAAAGCTAGAAAGCTTTGAATAGCGACTTGTTTCTAAGGCACTCTAACACCAGATACGTTCAATGGTTCATAATGAACACTGGAAAGCCTGTTTTTGCTTTTTTAGGCATAGGAAAACTGAAACAATTAGATCATGTATTTAGCTGACATTGCATCAGAACAGATATGCTTCCTTAACCTACAAAAGAAATAAGAATATTGCACTAATTGACTTGAAAGCTAGAACATATGTTTACTTCCTACATTAGATAGGCTTCTCCTTGTTAATGTCGAGCTCAGGACACCTATTCACAGGTTATTAAGTTTCAGGACAAGGGCAAGCCATTACAGAACTCCATTACCCAGTGTTCAGTTGTTTACTTATCTATTTTAGTCTAATATAGTGACTTAACTTTGGACTTTGCTCTTCCTTCATCCTATTCTCATTGTTTTCTTAATGTTTTTATGGAGTTCGAAAATATTGAGTACTTTCTAATTGCCAGTTACTGTCTGCGAGAGGGGAAAGAGGTTGAGGGCTAAGCTAAAAGAGGTAAAGGGATTAAGAAGTACAGATTAGTAGTTACAAAATCGTCTCGGGGATGTGAAGCACAGACAGTATAGTCAGTGATGTTGTAATAACCATGTATGGTGCCAGGTGGGTACTGGAAATATCAAGGGGATCCCTATTGAAAGTATATGATTGTCTGACCATTAAGCTGTATACCTGAAACCAATACAAAATAAAATTGAAAAAAATTAATTTGCTAATAAAAATTACTCTTAAATGTCCTTTAAACTTTGAACATGTGCTTAAAATAATAAAACTATAGATGTAAGAATCACAATTATAGTCTATCGGTCTTCACAGAATTTGTAACAATTTAGGGTTTTTACTCTAGGGTCTTACTATACCTGTAATTAAAGCCATTATCAGTTTCATTTTAAAGACTTGTTATAGTGTTTCACTGTTACTTTTAAAATAATTCATTAGAGGAAATATATAAAAAATATATATACCAAAGCAATTTGTGGTGTAAAGTGAATTTTTTCTCATTCCAACTCTGTTCATTACTATGGAGGAAATTAATACAAGTTATCAAAATGATAAATAGCTAATAAACTCAGTTTCTACCAGGAATAAAAAAACTCTCTTCCTCTTGCAAGGGAAAAAATTACACACATCTGGCAGGAGTCACAGGGGTGTTCCATATCCATGCAGAGACTGGTCTGAGTAGTGACTGTAGACCATTTGTGAAGACATATGAGACCCAAAAAGAGAAAACAGGAAAGTGGGCACAAACAAGTCGTTAGTTGTATCAAACCTCTAAGAAATATATGAGAAGAAAACTCAACAACTAAACAAAGTAATTCAGGGCCTTTGAATGCCATATTGCTCAGGGAACAGTGACTATACTTCCAAAACACCTGATGCATACTAAGAATGCAAGAATAAAAAGTAAGCAGGTTAGATTGTGCAGTGATGGATAATGGTTAAGGAGCAATGGTCACACATGGATGCTGATTCATGTGCACCTTGAACTACACATTAACCTTTTAAGATGATGTACTATAAATGGTGCTGCGAAAAGTTGCTCATTTTGCCATTGGTATTTTTAAAGGGAAGGCGTAAGTTAAGTATTTCAAAAATCGTACACTCCACACCTACTGGAACACAAGCTCCCTTAAAAGAAGGACAGTTTCTAACTTGGTCCCTTTGAAGCCTCTGGCATATAGCATGCAATGGCACTTAGTAAATTTTATCAATAAAATGAATGAGCCGATGTCCTTGGAATCACAAACACCAAAGTGCAGTTCGCTTGAGGGCAAATTGATAGAGGTCAACTTTCATGCTAAGATTAGACGTGAAGTGGTAAAAAGGGTAAAGGAGTGCTGCAAATCTCTCATTAGTCTAGGAAAAAAAAAGAGCAAAAAGATGCTGAGTCATTAGGACCTGTTTCTCCAGAGAAGAGTCATAGCTCTTAATGCAATATTTAATAACCGTTTCCTGAGCAGCTACAGTACCTGATACTTTTAGAATCATTTAAGTGGAAAATTCATAGATTCTTGAACTATGACCTAATCAACCTTCTCTCTAGAGGAGACAACCCAGCCAGACCTCCCACCCCGCCCCACCCCACCACCGCTTACACAGAATTTGGAGAGAAAGAGACTGACTCCCTGTTGACTTCTCATTGCTCCTTCAAACTGCATCACCCCCACCTGGGAATAAAAACCCCAGTGTTGAGGCTTACATTGATCAGCTCAATCAATCACCAGTGTTGCTCCAAGCTTCAAACACGGTGCACCTTTTGCCTTTCTTTTCCTTCTTCAGTTCACTCCAGTTCAGTCCCTCAAAACTGGTCTTTACATAGTTCATACTGTTCAAAGCCTCTCCATTCCCCACCCTCCACCCCACCCCTCAGTCTAGCACATTTGCTCTTTCTCCACGGTCTCCGAGCAAGCTTTGTATAACTCCAGCACACACTACCAAGGCAGGGAGCAAGTTTTGCTCACACTTGTAACTGCAACAGCTGAGACAATGTTAGGAAATGGTAGCTAATTCAACCTTTGAGGATGCTTTCCAGGAAATATCGAGAACTGACTATATTGCCATAAAATAGAGAGAAACTGAAAAATAGCAATAATTTCAAGTTTAAATTTTTTGTATTGTAGTTTTATATTAACTTAGTGATACCTTTTAGTGTTATTTCCCTCGTACTAGTGATTGCATTTTACTCTCATTGAAGATAAACACTGTATTGCTCCTGCACAAAGGTGATGGGCAATATTTAAAAGCTGAATGGAAGATGATCAAACGAGGCTAGGTTTTCAAGACAGGAGGGAAAATGAAAGACAGTAACTATTCCCATAAACTTTAAAAGTCAACAAACACAGTTATTCCTGTTTCTGAAGGGATGTTCTGCAAAATGGGAAGAGGCTTGTCACTAGGTTAAAATTTTCGTTTTCAACCTGAATTACTTAAAACAAATTTAAACTTGGTTTTATTTTTACGCGAGAGGCAAGCCAACAAAATGGGCCTTTTAAATTATTATATAATAATAAAATAAGAAAAAAATAATTTACCTAGCTCATCAAATCCACATGTGACTATACTATTATAGAATAGATAATACACATAAATATAAGTGATTACTATCACATAAGCATTTGTACTTTAAAATAGAATTATAGCTAGTGTATACAATACTTTCCTCCCTGTATGCTGTTTTTATTAAATCACCACTAGGACCCCGATGGTCGAAAGATTAGAGCTGGAACTCAATCGTGCCATTAATAGTGGAATCCTGGGTTAGTCGATTAACCTCTCTAGGTCGCAGCTTCCTCATTTGTAAAATGAGACAAGATTAGATGAGTAATTTTTCAAACATTTTGTTAATGGACAGGCTCTCTTCTTTTTCCCAAAGGAAACCTTACTGGGAATCCTAATGTAGAAAATCTAAAACATAACAGAGCTGGTAAAGGCAAGAGGAAGACGCGGCCTCCCTCTTCTGCCTCCGAGCATGCCCCAGGGCTCTGGGACAAAGAGTTGGAAAACACGGTGAGCTTTTGGGTCTTTAGCAACAATTTCGATGGGTCCTTGGTGGCCTGATGAGTTATGATGACACCAGTGTAGATCTGCTAAGTGGAGCACCTAGCTTAGCCCAAGGAGAAAGTACACATTTTCCCAGCTTCTAACTTAAAAAGGAGAATTGGAGATTTGTCCTGAAGTGGTCTTGGAAGAATCTGTCCCCATCTCCTCAATCGTTATGTTGACTTCTTGAAAGGCATTCCTGGCTGCCGACCTACCTTGCGCCTCCACTTACCCACCTCCTCCAAAAGACACCCCTGCTCTGCCCCTTGAGCCACTTGGCCTCATCCTTCTCCACCTGTTGTTCTCAACGCCTGCAGCATCCCAGCTCCCTCCACGGCTGCTGGTTGAAGGAGGCCCTGATTCAAGAGACCCCGGGTAGATGAAACAGAAAAACAATGAGGGAACTATAGAAACCTTGAACAACACAGTGAGAAAGTTGATCTAACATAAATGCAACCCTTACTCGGGCACCAGAGACTACATGGGATGCCAAAGGTCCTACAGACACATAGATCCTGTATGGTCCTAGTCTCTAACCAAGATATATGCAACAACAAATCATTAACAAAAAGATAATCACCTTCCCACGTATCTGGATGATAAAAACACACTAAGGCCTAATTCATGAATCAATAGGAAAACCATAAACCTCTGTCTCTTTCTGTCTCTGGCTGTCTCTCTGTCAGCCTCTCTGGCCCTGTCACTACGTCTCTATCTCCTGTCTTTGTCTCCGTCTCCTTACTCTCTCTCTCTCTCTGTCCCCCTGTGTTTCTCTCTGTTTTTCTGACTCTGTCTTTCTGTCTAACAACTTATTGATATATTTTCCTATAAAATGCATATTATTTTGTGAATATGTCATAAAGTGCTATTACAGCAGTCAACTCTTTAGAAAAGAAGAGAAATAAAACCAGATTGTCATCATTGGGACCTTCGGGACAATGGGAGGAACTTTAAAACAAATGCCTTCATTGGCCCTTTATGACCAAAACTCTCTCAATCGCCTACTGTCTTGCTCAATTAAAATAAACCAGGGTTTTGCTTTTCCTCCCACCCACATTCAAAGATCCAGTGCAGATGATACTTAATTTTCTTCACTCTCAATCCCTAAGACAAAGTGAGAAAGTGCTTTCAAAGCTAGCACCAAATTTGGCTCATTTTAACTCTTTTAGGGGAGGTAAAAGAGAAAATTGCACTTGGCTGCTTCTACAATTTACTTTGAAATTTGCAAAGTAATCCACACAGGACTATTACAGTTTCAGAAAAAATCTACTAGCCCACAAAATGTCCACAATTTCTTCAGCACCCCCAGTCCAGTTGGTAGCTGGCAGTACACGGATCACTTATTATTCTCCCACTCTAGGCCTCGCTTGCAAAATCCTCACACACACAAATAAACAAAAGTCAGAATGCAAGGGCCCCCTCCAAGCTCAAGGATTTATCATTCTCATGACTTTATCTGTCTACCGTCTAAATGTTTACCTGTCCCTTCAAAGTTTGGGGCACCCCAGACATGTGCTTTAGAAGTCTTTGTGTATTTGAAAAGTGAGAAGACAAGCAGTGCCTTCAGGGGGTCTCCTAGGTGATTTCCATCCAGCCTAATTGCAATGGCCTTGAGCCTTCCAACTGTTCCTCCCTGCTCTTCCAAAACCATCTCCTGGGGCTCAGCAATTTCTTCTTCCAAGGGGACCAGAGATGAGGGGATATTAAACTCCAGATCCTGGACTTCCTGTTCTAATGAGATGTGTTGGTTCCCAGTGAGTTAGTAAACAACAGGTATGGAGGTGGCGATCCTGTTCGCTGCGATGATGAAATAACAGACTCTCACCGACTTCTCCTTGCTAAAGTGCTAGGTCACCGCAGGATTCATGCAGGGCCCGTGGGAGTGGAGAAAGGGATTACTTTCAATAATTCATGAGCAGAGAGAGCCCTGCATATGTGTGCTTAGAGCCACTTTGAAATGGGGGAGGGGAGGAAGCACGGTAAATCACACAGGGAGACGGAGCAGATAAAATTGCTCTTGGAACCTACAATCTGCTAACAATTTTTATTGCACAAGCTGACTTTTTTTCCTACTGGTACACTCACCTTCTGGGTAGATTACATACTTAGAGATCCTGAAACCAAAAGTAATAAATACAGCCCTCTCTGTAAAAACGCAAGAGGCTGGGAAGATAAAATCAACCTGGATAGCACTGGTCACACGGGTGTGCCCAGTGTCTGTGTATGTGTGTGTTTTAGCTCATCTTTATTTTCATTCCTTTCATCCTTCAACATCTATGTTACACAACTTGCATTGTGTAATAATTTCAAGGCAATAAATTTTTTTCTGAAATTTAATGTCTAATCTTTTTATCTCAATAACAATGTGCAGCACGATTGCCACACCAAGTTTCCAACATTTCGGGACCCAGTGTATCAGTAGAACACTTTCAGAGATCACTGAGTTTAACCCTTTCTCTCAGACTTCAACTTTTACATTAAACATTTCATTTATTACAAAAATCTAATCCTTCCTTAGTAAAATATAAAAGCATAATTTTTCTGGTAACTAAAGATCATAATTATGAGCATCTGTTTTATAGTGTTGTAATAGAACCAGCCCCTGTTGGGCCAAGACACGTAGGATGGTGAGTTTCTGCACAACACAACAGCTCGGGTTTTCTTCCAGCCGGACGTAGCATCTCTTCTCTGCCATCACAGCTTGCCGGGCACTGGCAGCCTGGGTGAATTGTCATCTCCACTGTGGCCCAGTCACCACGCCTACACCTTTCCACTAGGCTATGCTTCCCTATTTTGTCCTATTTTATTTTATCTCATTTTACTTCTGTCTTCTCCTGTAAGCTTCTTTCCTTGCCTCCTCCTGTTTTTTCAGGTTTCAGTTTGACTCTAGCAAAAGCATGTGCTGTCTGATTCTGCTCCAATAAGTGACAATTTCACTACAAGAAGATCTTTAGGTCTTCAGTGTGTTTGTTCTCTCTCTGTCTCTGTCTCTCCCCCCCTCTGCCTCTCTCCCCTCGCTCACTTTTGCTATTAGAAATGCTTTATACCTCAATACCTCCCAATTCTAGATTTGATGCCATTCTGAGAATGGGAGGTCGCCCTCAAACTGCCCTTCAGATGATCTAGACTCTGCAATAATTCCCAGACAGGAGGTAAAAAATTGACGGAGAAATCAGAGCAGGAGGTTCTTCCTTTAAGACACACTAACTACGAAAAGAGATGGAATAGGCGTATCTGAAGATGAATTAGAGTTTTTGCTCTGAAAATGAAATACAGGAAGTGAATTCAGCTGAATACATGCTATGCGAACCTGGAAGCTGCATCTAGACTCCTAATTGGTAACACCCAATGGAACAGTGATGTTTGCAGAATCTGCTCTCGAGGGGTCTCTACTTTGGGAGCAGGCTGTGTTCACCCCCCACAGTTAGGGAGCATCATCTTGCCCATCTCTTGTCTTGCTTCCTTTAAAGGAGGCACACCTGAGTGTTCCCACATTTCACCCTCCACAACCCTCAAGTGACCAAAGTGTCAAGTTTCCATTTGCTTGTTCAAATGTCCAAGCTACCTCCCTAAGAAAAGGTTAGCTTCAATCACATTTGAATAAAACTTTAGAGTAGGGGAGGCAGAGATGCGTCTATGAGCTGTTCATTCATTTCCACGTTTCAGTTCCTATAAATGCTAAATAAATAATCGTAATGATACTAAGTCTGTCCTGTTTCCCTAGGCTATCAGCAGACATGCCTAAGGAATAAGTTGAACTATTCTGGAGAGGTACTAGTATATGATAATACCTTTCAAGGAGTTAATTTTCAAATTCTTTTAATGAATACAGTCACCCACCACCTCTTTTTTTCCACTCCCCAGTCTATCACATAAATAATTAGTTCTTTCATGCGAATGTATTCTGGCCCCTAAATGAGTCGAGAAATATTTACTACAGTCTGCGAGATGCCAGACACATCTGTATGGAATTATGCTCGACCTCCAGAGCTCTAGGTGGTCCATGGAGCCCTGGCTGACAGGGAAATGATAGGAGAACCTTTTCAACTCAGCTTCTGAAAGAATAACCACATTTCATTCCACCTTGGAAAATAATGCTGCTTTATCAGAAAAAAATATACAGTATATACTTCACCTATGACCAATCAGAAGGCAAAGCTAAATGCTTCAATCATTAGTTCAACCGTGAGGAAGTAGGCAGCAATTTGACTACCAAAGTCAGCATTGCTTTGTCATCATAGTAGGGTCAGTAGATGGAAAATAGGCAGGGTGTGAAGCAAATTGTGGAAGGCAAAGACCTTAAATACAGCCAAAAATAATACAAATTTCAATATCAGCCTCACCACGGAACAATCTTAAGTGAACATTTAGTAGAAGTTTCTAGTTGTGAAGAGCGTATAGTAAATGAGGAATTGCAGATTCCTTCTAAAGCCTATGACGAAGTTAAAATCGAGCAACCAACCAAGTTCTCAGCCACAATAGCTGGGTTGCTCAGTCCAGCTTTGATTAGCTACTGTATCGATCTTCTACAGATACTGTAACAAAGTAAGGCAAACTGGGTGGTAAAAATAATGGAAATTTATTGTCTCACAGTTCTGGAGATTTGAAGTTGAAGATCAAGGCATTGGCAGGGTTAGTTCCTTCTGGGCCCTGGGAAAAAGAATCTGTTCCATGCCTCTTGCCTAAGTTCTGGTGTGTTCTGACAGCCTTTGGTGATGTGGGTTTGTACAAACATTGCCCAGATCTCTGCTTTAATCTTCACGTGGGATTCTCCTTGTGTGTCCATCTCTGGGACCAAATTGCATTTTCTTTTTTTTTTATAAGGACACCAGTCTTACAGGCTTAAGGCCCACCTTAATGATTTCATCTTCCTAATTACATATGCAGAGATTCTATTTCAAAACAAGGTCAAATTCTGAAGTACTGAGTGTTAGGATTTCAATATATGAATTTGGAAGGGTCGCAATTCCATCCCTAATAACTGTTCTAGGAATGGATGCTAAGGTCCAAGAGAGAAGACAGTGATACAAATCAGTATTGAAACCTACTTATCAGCTGGCCACTATGTGAAGAAACTGTTGAAACTGAAACTGAGACATACAAATGTTAAGTCTGTCATACCTTAACTTTGGCTTGAAATCAATGAGTTTAACATTCTGTTTTAGAATTCAGCTTCACTTCATCTGAAGATGCAATGCATTCAAAATACTGTGCAAATCTCACTCCACTTACTTCCACCATAACCCTGCATAGGTCAATATGGTTGGGCATTTTAGACAAAAGATTTGAGAGTGTCAACTCAGCACAGGCCACGTGTTCTTTACTCAGGACTGAGAGAATAAGAAAGAATTTACATTGTGGCCTTTCTGTACAGTACTTCCTTTCCTCACAGGCACAAAGTACAGGTCCAATAAGGGCAAAAAATAATTAGATTTAAAATGTTATCAAAATACAATTTTGAATTTCAAATAACATATGCAGATATGCCTTCCTCCACAAGGAAGAGCTTAATCCCTCCCCATTGAATGCGGGCTGGATTTAGTGTTTCACTTCCAAAGAAAGGAGAAAAGAGGTTTTTACAGTATAGAAACCTGGTAAGCCCGATCTTGACCAAATGATCAAGTGGGCATCACCAGGGATAAATCACGTGGACGTCATATAACCCGTGTCACATTGTGATGGGAAGGGCATTTCTTCCCTGTGGTTTTCTGCCCCCAAGCCCATAACCCAGACTCATCATGAGAAACACATCGTACAAGCCCAAACTGAGGAACATGCTATAAAATATCTGTCCAATACTCTCAAAACTGTCAAGATAATGAAAAACAAGAAAAGACTGAGAAACCGTCAGCCAGAACAGAGGAGACATGGCTACTAAATACAACGTGGTTGTTCCTGGATGAGATCCTGGAACAGAAAAGAGGCACTGGGGATAGGCTGCTGAAATCTAAACATAGCCCCGAGTGTAGTTATTAGGAAGTAGCAACATGGGTCACTCAGTTTTGACTAATGTACCACCGTAAGGTAATAACATGAGGGAATGCTGAAGCCACAGGAAACGTATATGGGATGCTCTGTACTATCTTTGTAACTTCTCTGCAAACCTAAAATTATTCCAAAATAAAAAGTTTATTATAAAAATATACATATATAGATATATGTCATGAAGCGGAACACCAAGCTCTGTTTCATACAATATTCATGAAACCTAAATATAAGCCATATTTCAAATCCTGTATATAATACTGAGTCTGAAACATAATACTTCAAATTTGAATGAAAAGGAACAAAATGTTGCTACTTGTTTACCTTATCAAGGCCTAAAATTTTCCTGTGTTCCAGAATGTTAAAGGGTCATGAACTATGTCATGTAGGATTATTCATGACACAAAACATACTGCTCATAAAACCATGGCTCTTATTCTCAAGATAATTCAAAAGATATCTTCTATCACATGTCAATGTTATTCATCCTGAACCAAACAACAACAAAAAAATCCTGGTAGGTTTTTAAGTACAGTTTTCTGTCCCCAATCATGAGACAATCTCAATTGAATAGCTTATCAGGAAAGTTAGCTTTGGGAGGAAGGAACCACATTTGAGTTTCTGTGTGTTTTTCTTTGAATCTCTGGTACCAAATTTTCTCATAGTTGTTCAAGATTTAAAGCTCAGGTTGTTTAGGGATAGTAGTGCGTTTTGTTTACACATATATAAAAAGCACTAAATAAAAAGAAGTGATCTCAAGGTTCATGGAATTTTTAAAAGAAACAAAGCAGACATTCACTGTAAAGTTGATGTGTCATAAACTAACCTAGCATCATGCTCAGATCAGAGGGGAAAATAGTTTTTATGTTGAAGAAATATAGAGAACAAAATGTGCTTCTAGGGAAAATCTACCATATACCATGTACTGGGCAACAACCTTTGAAAATCTTTTAAGCTAATTCCCATGGGCACTTCACCCTTTCCTAATTCCATACTCCAGTTGGGCGTTTGGGGCCTTGAAGTTGGTTCCCTCAACCCAGATCACCATCAAACCCTACAACAAAATAGAAAGGAAACCCTTTCCTACACCATCACCACCATCAGAGAGGTACCCGAAAAAACTTTTCTGGCCCTGCCACAAACAATGCAAGTTACAGTTCAAATGTTCCACCTCCTTTTCCTTCCCAGCTTGTACCACTCACACATTTCAAGTTTTCTGGGATATTGTCCATGTTCCTCCCTCTCAAATATTTGGAGAGCAAAGATCTGAACGCAAGATCCTGTTTCACAGCCCCTCGCTCACAGAATGCCTCCAGGGCCACGCCTCCACGTGCTCCTAAATATTAACCTGTGTGTCCAGGACCTGCAAACCCCCCAGGGGCCAGGTTTTACTGCCTTCCATTTCTCCCCTCCAAACATCTAACAAACAATTGTTTATTGAACACTTAATATGTTTGAGATTCTGCCAACATGTAAATGCCACCAAATCAAGAAGAAACTGTCTACTTTCCAGTTTCATAGAATTGTATTTTTCAAAGTGCCTTAAAAACAGTAGGTAGAATAATCTTCCCCTCCCACTCACTCATGTCCATATCTTAATCCTCAGAACCTGTAATGTTTTAGGTTCGGTGGCAAGTGGGTATTACTGTTGCAGGTGAAATTAAGATTGCTAATCAACTGACCTTATAGATTTACTCCTGTTGTATTATTTAATGTCATCCCAATGGAATTGGGGTGAATAAGGAGTTGCATAGATGTGTTCAGTCCAATTTCTTGAGACAGAATTAAAATATTTAGAATAATAACCATAATAGTAATAACTCCCATGGTCAATACTGGTGAAAAATTAGTAAAACTGGCGGGCACTTTTATATATACCCGATAGAAGTACCATCTGATAAGGTAAAACGATCATAGGTATGGAAATAAATAACAAGACACCTAGCTCA
Source organism: Mormoops blainvillei (assembly GCA_004026545.1). NCBI lineage: Eukaryota > Metazoa > Chordata > Mammalia > Chiroptera > Mormoopidae > Mormoops > Mormoops blainvillei. The sequence continues at coordinate 120,236 of PVJD01002914.1, forward strand.
CCTCAGTACTTCGTTCTTTAGAAATGGGCCTAATGATGGACCTGGAGCCTGTCTCTGTTACAGGATCTTGCCTGCTTTGCCGGTGTGGACTCATAACAGCCCCCGACCAAGCCAGGCCAGGATAAAGATAGTTTTCCAGAACCTTTCCTCTTGGAATTAAATCCAATCCCTTGTTACTGGTAGAAGCCCAAAAGTTTGAGGGCACTCAGTTCCCCGTGGGGAAAAAAATTAAAAGTTGACCAGCAAATGAATGAAACGAGGTTGAGCACTGGGCCCTGGAAAGAAACAGAGTCAGAAAAAGCCCCCGGGGCATTTAAGTTCTTGGTTTCAGCCATCCAGATGCACTTCCCCTTCCTGCAGTTACAGGCTATAATAGTTTTCATCTAATATAGTCCCCTTTTATTTCTTTTGTGCATGTGTGTGATTTTGAGAGGACATTTATTAAAGCTGGGGACGGTGAAACAAGAAAGGGCTTAGGGTCTCAGGGTAGAAGAAGGAATAAGGGAGAGGCTGGGCAGGGCTGCCGTGGCTCACTGAGACATCAGAGAAAAGGGAGCCTTGGAGACAGGCTCAGGGGGTTAGGCCAGGATGAGCGGCCGCTGGCCACTGCTCCCCTGGTTTCAAGTCTCATGAGGACCCTTCCGGTTTGGGAGAGGCATGCCTTAGAGGGACGAAGAGGGGAAAGAAAAAGGCATGGGTGTGCTCCCAGGATGAAGATGTGCCCCCTTTTTATTTCTAAACTATTTACTGTACTTGAAAAAAGTTAGGTCCTGAAATACATTTGCTTCAAGAGTCATTAAAAAGAGATTTATAAACTTTCACTCACTTTTTGCTCCTATAGAATTTTCTCCTAAGAAAATAGTCAAAAACCTGAAAGACTCGTGTACATTAAAAAGGAAGAACATGTATTATAACATTTGTCCCATTTGTAACAACAGAAATGAAAGATAGGCTCTAGGTAGCCAATCGTGTGGGGATTGTTAAATAATTTTATTTTCATAACCATTACTTTTAAAAGTGTCCATTAAATATAGTGCATATTAATTTTGTTTCCATATTTTTGCTTTACAAACAATGACACTTATAACACTAGGTTTTACAAAGTCATGGTAAATTATAAGTACAACATAACTATTCAAACAAATATGCACTGGAAAAAAGTCTAGAAGGAAATAAACCAAAATTATAGTGTGAATAGTACATGAAAAGCTTCTGGTATCATTTTACATTTTTACAGCAAGCAGTCATTGGAAAATTGTTACAAAATTAATGGTTATCAACTGCATAAGTGAAGAAAGTAGACTTTTCTGTCTTTCTTCCCTCACAAGTTCAAGAAGTGGAGGAGATATTTTGGCCATATAGTGTATAAATATTATATTCTAATTTCTTAAATTCTTAATCACCGTGCAAAGATGCAAATCATAGGTAGTTCACTGCTCTTTAGTATTCTGTTAATCTATTTGTGTTTCGCAGAACCAAAATGCAAATTGAGATCACTAGGACAAGGGTCACAATTCTCATGCCATTATTGTTTCTTAATCATACAGTTAACCAACTAGGGTGACCAGTTTTTCAATGTCCCATAGTAATTCCATTGGGGTAATTACATGTTTTCTACTTTTATTCTTAAATAGCTTTTCAATAGAACCAGAAACTCTACAACTTTAGCCAACTATCTTTTGCCATATGCTTACACTACTGAATAAAATCTTCTCTTTGTTCGACAATTGTTAAAAACTTCCAAATTATTGAAAAACTCTTAAGAATTATTTAATATTAGTGCAACATGTTCATCATTGTATTTAAAAAAAGAAAAAAATGATTCTCCGGCCAGTAATTAACACCTGAGACTCATTTCCCCAGAACAGACTAACAAAGGAAAATGCTAGGCAACATTTAATGAGACTGAAATTACTGCTCTAGAATTAATAAGGCAGTTATTACAAGTTAATTAAATATCAGTTGATTATATGAAGGAACATTTACTGAGACTTTTCCTTGTGTAAGGATTAAATTCATCAAACAGCTATCTATTCAGCTAGTTTGTTGTTGTTTTTTTACTTCTGCCTCCATGTCTAGCTGTCCTGTATATGATCCAGTTACTCAAGTCAGTGAATACATGCCTGTTTAGTGCTTACTATGTGCCATGTACACATGGAACACAAAAGAAGAGTTTCCTCTCCCAATGGGCAAGATGATGGGAGCATGGAGATGCTGGTAGACATTATCGCCACCCGAAGTAAAGAACGTGCCTCAGAGTAATACCTATGGGGGCCAGGAAAAGGAGACATAGTCCTAATGACAGCACTTGCACGTCAGTTTCATTATAGTGAACAAATCAAAGAGAAGGCAAACAAGACAGAAATCACGGCCTTTTGAACCTAGTCTTGAAAGTGGCAACCCATCATTTTTGCTATATTTTGCTCATTAGAAGCAAGTCGCTAAATCCAATGAACACTCAAAGTGAAGGGATTGCACCAGGGCGTGACACTGGGAGACAGGAATCCTCAGGGGCCAGTTCAGAAGCTGCTTCCATAGAACAAAGAAGCATACTGAGCTCACATCAAAGACTGGCCTTGGAGGGAGAGGACCACTTCCTCCATCATAACGGAGCAGCAGAAGAAGGTATGGGTGCAGATGGAGGTAGATTGTTATAGTTGGTGGTGAGAAGTGGCAGGATTAGGTCTGATGGCCTTTTTTTTAGTTCTTCATGTAGAATGAGGTGAGGTCATGTGCTGAAGAAGATACGATGGCCTGAGGATAAGAAGAGGAAGGTATGAAAAAACAACCTCAGCCCAAAGAATGCCTACTAAAGAAACACAGTAAAACGACCAAGCAATGCCAATTGAAAGCTTAAAATAACTTGGTAAAAAAACTACTCAGCTCAATTGTGCGATTTTCTTCACCAACTTTCATCTAGCAGGGTACTAGCTCCAAGAAAGTAGCAGGAGATATATGCCAACTCTGGGGAGAAAAACTTCTCACCCATGTGTGAATGCAACCAAGAAGGAATAGTCTGAATTATACGCATTTATATTTCTCTCCGTCCGATCCTTCAACCCCACCCCACTCAGCAGGTATCTTTCTGCCAAGCAGGCCAACAAATTAAGTAGCCTGGTGTGTGAGGTTTTGATACAGCTCTTTTGGACCTGTCGTGCATGTTGATTCCCGGGTTTTATACCTCTCTGCACCCTCTGTAGCTGCTCTGTGGGCAAAACTCTCCAGGACTTCAAAGGAGATCTGTAACATGGAAAAGACCCAGGGGCTCTATCTGCACATCACAGATAAATATTGCTGATGTGACCTTCAAAGTACTGTTAGATCTCAAATTCTAAAAATGACTTTAAATCTAGCTAACATTTCTTGTGGGAGACATAGACCACGTATGAAAAAAATAGATACTGGTACACATTTAAGATATGCAGAATTTGGCTTGTCGGTTGGTTGGTTGGTTGTTTGGTTGGGTTTAAATTCATAGAAAAGGCAAGCCATAGTAATGTACCAAAACAGCACCCCTCCCCACCACATGCATATTTGCATTAGTCAGCTTAAGTTGCTGCAACAAAATACCACAGGCTGCGTGGCTTAAGGACCAGATATTTATCTTTCACAGTTCTGGAGGATAGAAGCTCCAGGTCAGGCTGCCAGCATGGTTACATTCTTGTACGAGCCCCTTCCTGGTTTGCAGATGGCCATAGCCTCACTGTGTCCTCATCTGCCGGGAAGAGAGAGAAAGAGAACTCTGGTGTCCCCTCTTAAAGGGGCACTAATCCTATTGGATCAGGTCCCCACTCTCGTGATTTCATTTAACCTTAATTACTTCCTTGTTCCAAATACGGTCACACTGGGGATCTCAGATTCAACATGTAAATGGGGGGAGAGGCACGCCAGCGTCCAGTCCTTAACAATATTTCTTCTGCAATGACCAACTCATCCCAATGTGTCCAGCCCTTCCCTAATTTTAGCACTGAAAATGCTGAGAATCCCTCAATCCTGTGGAAACTAGGATGGTTGCTTATGCTAATTTACCTCCTAACACTCTCAGGAGAGGTACAGGAGCAAGGCTGCCCCTGAGAGAATACCTAGGGTTGATCTCCTGGAAATTTCCGATTCTCAGAACGGACAGAGCTGGAGCTCTTTCCTGACAGCAGGAATCCCTGATGAAAAGCTACCTGTACTGCCTAGAGATGCACTCTCTCAGCCTGTGACTGTTTTCATTTCAAAGGAAATCAAATCCATCAACCAAGATTTATTGGATGCTTATTATTTGTACAGTACAGTACCAGAGATGTCTGGGGACTCTAAGATATAAAAAAGTATTCCTGTCCTCAAGGAATTTATTTGTGAATTTAAAAAAAAATCTTTGAGATAAAAAGGTCAAACAGTAATAAAACTAACATGACAGGATGAGCATTAAAAAAAAATCACAAGGCAGAATATGATTAATTGCAAACATGTTCTTAGGAAAATAATCACTGCTAGAATCAGAAAGCTTTGGGGGGGGTTCAGGGGTTTTCTACAAAACAAAGGTAGGATTTTTAATGACCTACTACCATTGCTTGAACAAAGCAGAGAAGAAGAATGGGTGTCACTTTAGACAACTTTTTAAGTTTGAAAATTTTGAACTCAGTCTTTCAAGGAAGACACGCAGGTCCCGACGTCATCACTGCTCTGTGCTACTGGTTGGGAAATTTGTCAAAATGTCCTTTCCCTCAGCTGAAAAATTGGGATAATCTACCTCTATCTCAGAGCTGGTGAGCAACTGCCATGAAATGAGGTTCATAATCATGTAACACATTACCTAGCATATGTCCAGTGCTCGATAAATACCTGCTGTTGTGATTTGTGTGATTATTAATGTGATGATAGCATGTATTCTTTCCTCTTCTCTCTACACTCCACAATTGCTCTAATCTGAGAAGTCTGGTGCGATTCAAATTTTATATCAATTCACAAATACTGCTGTGTTGTCCCTGTAGATTTAAAAGGAACAGAGGAGATTTGTATGTTCTTGCATGTTCATTCCAAATGCTCTTCATATTGAAATTGCCAGGTTAAGGTCACATGTAAGACAAAAATAGTATGATCAGCAAGCCATTTAAATTAAACCTACGTTGACAAACTTGTCTTACCCCTTTTGCTGTTGTGTTAGTTCTCTATTGGTGCATAACAGATTACCAACAAAACGTACCAACCTAAAACAACACATGTGTATTATCTCACACCTTCTACAGGCCAGGGGTCGGGCATGGCTTCACTGCGCCCACTCATTTCAGGGTCCCTCATGGACGGCAATAAAGATGCGGCCTGGGCTGTGCCCATCTTACAGTTCAAGTGGGAAAAAAGTCATTTCCAAGTTCATGCAATTGCTTTTAGGACCCAGTTCCTCCCAGACAGTTGAACTCAGGGTGTCGGTTCCTCACTGCTTTTGGCTGGAGGCCACGCTCAGCTCCTTGCCCCGTTGGCCTCTCCATCATGGCAGCTCGCTCCATCAACGTGCTCAGGCTGGGACGGCAGCGAAGCCTGCTAGCAATGTGGAAGTCGCAATTGTTTGTAATCTATCCATGGAAGTGACATCCCCTCCCCTTTCCATAGTCTGTCGGTTGGAAGCAGGCCACTCGGCTCAGCTGACCAAGAACCGGGGGGTGGAGACCATGGTGTGCCACCAGAGAAGCCTGCCTGCCACAGCCATGTCTTAGAGGCTCTCTGTCACGATCACACTGCAACAAAGCTGAACAGCACAAACACCGGTGAGTAACGAGCTGATGCTACAAAAGGCACTGGCATTAACCGGAACGACAGGCAGGGCCATGCGCCTTCCTCCTGAGGTAGCTACCCCATGGATCTCTAGCATTTGGCAGAACTAGACTGCTTTGCTGCTTCCTACAACACAACATCTTCTGCTTCTTTAAAACTCTGCACTGTACCGTCTAGTATAATTTCAGTAAAACTGGATTTGCCTGAACTGAGTCTTAATGATTTGAGGAGTATCACAGTAGGTGTTAAAAGCACCATGATCATCAGAGTATCCTCCTAGGAAACTGCTGGAAATGCCCCAAGTAAAAGAAGGCAAATAAATTAGGCCGTATGTTTTGGGCCAAGGGACTTTTAACCTCTGAACCCGTTTCCTTTCAGAAACATAAGTGCTGTGCCAGATAACCTGTTAGCCTCCTCCTTCCAAAATGGCCTTAAAATTTTACAATTAACTGTTAACCAAATGCTCCTGGGTACTAACCACCAGGAACTAACCACCAAAGAAGGTACAACCCTGGGAGTGACAATAAAGGGTGATTTGCAACTCACAGTTCTCGAGAGCTTCATCTTCAAAGCAGAGCTGAGTTTGACCTCTCACGTTGCCACCGAGGAAGCTAATGAAAATTATCAAAGCTTTTCAGGGGTTGAATGAGCATCTGGCAACAGCAGTGCTACATCAAACACTGAGAAAGACTCAAATGGGCAGGGGACAGGAGAAAGCATTGGTAGATATTTCCAGTGGAAACTGGCCCTGAGCCACGGGGCATCCCCAGCTCTCTCCCAAGAGGACTTATAGACCGGCATCGACCAGTATTGGGTGCACAATGAATCCTCATTGAAAACACAAAATTTTCTTTGCTGTATGCCGGACACGAGATCTGTTGTCTTTCAGGTGCATATTCACAAGTAACCAACCAAGTATATGAGGCTCAAATATCCCTTGACATGTGTCAATGTCCACTGACGCACTGAACTGAGAAAGGCCATACAAACCTATAAGAGAAAGAAAGAACTGCCTTATCTAAGTGTCCCGATGAAGCTGGAATCAGAACACAGGGAGCAAGACTACTAGGCTATGTAATATCATTGGGCTACAACCTCTAAGCAGTATCCTTTGGGGCCCTTAGCGCTTACTTCTTGGCTAAACTCTCTTTCCCTAGACAGTGCTTAGACGGGTAAACCCTGTCTGCCTGGTGACTCTGCCTTTATTTAATCTTTCGAGTGGACCGAACCTCCCTGCAGAGATACAGTTGTAACACGCCTAATGAAGGAATATTTTCACTAGGTGAGAGGGTCCTGAGAGCCATTTTGCCTTTTTGAAGTATCCTTTGTATAATACTATTCTAATCCCATTATCAGCTGATTTCAAAGTTTAACTCTCATCTCATTTTCTCCCAAATTCTAGGGGAACAGGAAAGAATAGTCCCCATATATTAAGAATAATACTGGCAATTCAGCATCCTCAGTGAGCTGGACCTTTGAGCACGTCTGCATTCTTTTCTGAGCCACAAAACCGTAAGACAGAAATCAAAGCACAGAGACCCTGTAATGTAACCCTTCGATCAGCTCGTAGACCATCTCATTGATAAATTGCTTCATTTGGCAGCAAATGTGGAAAAGGGACAAGAAGGTGATCTTCAGGCATAGAATGTATATAGAGTCAAAGTGGCATGATTCACGCGGCCGCACAACCAGATGATCCCATACTCGCAATTTGCCTATAATGGCAAAAATATAAAAAGGGTAGGAATATATTTTCCTCTGCAATTTAACTACACCTATATTATTACTTTTCTTAAAGGCACATAAGCAATAACAGCTAATATAAAGTGGGTATTATAATAAAATTTTCATAGTATGTCTTTTTTTGCCAACAAAATTTATATTAAAAAAAAAAATGTGTCTGGTCCTTTTGTTGGGACCATTTGCGAGCCCGGGGGCAATTACACAGAGTGTATTGGAGTCACAAGCACACGCTCCTAATGGCAGCTTGGCTGAGAGCCAAGCTTTAAGTCAAGCCTCAGGGAATTCGAATTTAAAAGTCAGCTACATTAGAGGTAGTGATTCAGTTTGGAGAAGAGATCGTCTTTCGTGATTTATTACAGCCAGGGTGTTCAGTACATTTAAAAGATGATCTAGTTGAGCTGCATCTCTGAGGGAGCAGGGCTGCATAAAATGAGAAACATCTGAACCAGGAGTTACCAGAAAGGAGGGACTTGATTAGGCATTGAATTATGTGGAAAGCACATAGCTTTTCTTAGAAATCAACCTCCAAACACCCCAGAATATGCAAAAATGAGCTACATTTTCAACCCCTGATATCTAACTTGTGACCAATGGGTCTATTGTTGTAAATGTTTTTAAGTGACTGCAAAGTAATCATTTAGCATTAAGAACAAACATATGATTTTAAATATTAATCTTACTAGTGCTTGTAATCTATGAGAAAGCTGTACTTGCTCTCAAAGGAAACTAAATTTTCCTCCTCTCTATAACCCAGAAGTTTCATGAAGAGTTGTGATCTTAGGAATTCTCTCTGGTTTCCTCCAGTGGACACCCCTGATGTCTTTTGTTTCAAGTAGAATTACAAGTGAATCAGTAAATATTTTCAAAATATTTCTGTTACTTAGTACTCAATTCAGATTTCAAAAAAATAAAAGCTATAGTTATATTTAAAGTAAAGTCACTTAGAAAAAAATATTATTTCTGTAAAAAATAAATCTATCCATACATGATTTCCCTTACTCATGTATTTGGCAAGAATAAACAGCACCATGAAATTCAAGTCCATTTTCCACTAGTGTCTTCATTTTTATATTTTACTGCATTCCCCAGTGGTTTTGCAACCAGTTATATCAAGAGTTTCCAAGAGGAATGTAAACAAGGTCCTTGCAGTGACTCGGGCTAAAACCCACAAATATGACTGGGAGCAATAATTTCTACACAGCTATCTGAAGACGAAAGCTCATGCTCCATCCAAATCCCTGCCGGTTTTCTTCTGGCAAACACATCAAGAAATGAAATCTACCTATCAGAAAGGCACCAGAAAGACACTTCTACCAACTCCATCCTTGTAATAAACTTGTAAGTGGTATAGTTACAATCTTGTGTCTATATGTAATGAGACAATATTTTGGGACATAATCAAAGTTTTTATTTCTGGAATCTGTGGCCCCCTAGCCCTCCTCCCAGCTAAGCTATGGTATTCTACTTTCACTGTCTCCAGAAAAAGATAACTCAGAAGGACCCAAGGGTCAATTTCACATATTTATTCATCCATTATTTTTTCACAAATATTTATTGAGCACTATCTATATGAAAACTCTCCCAATTGCTGAAAATAATCTTTATCTTCAGAGACCTTTACATTCTAGTGAGGAGAAGTCCAGGCACGAAATTTTTTTTAAAAAGACTAGCTGATGAAACTAATGTGGAGAACAATAAAACCAGATGATGGGTTAAAGGACAGAAGAGCCCGACACAGGTTGATATCCTCAAGCTTTTGAGTTTCAAAAGCCTAGGTACAAGCTTATAAAAAACTTAGAAGTAATATTCTGTCAGAGACATTTTTTTTTTTTTTTTGGTCCCCAAGATGAGATGAAGCTTGCTCAGGTGAGAAGAAGGAGAATGAAAGATACAGAGGAAATGAGGAGAACTTGAAACTGGTACATAACTGAGAAGGTACAATAGGTCTTACCCCTCTCTCCTTCCTGTCCCCAAAGATGACATGGGTTTGGGACTTAGAGCCACTTCCAGGAAGGCCTCAGTAGGTCCTAGGAAAGCAAGCAGATCCCAGATTTGACTGATCAGTATGCCAGTCCAGTGAGGGAAGAGCAGAAGAATAAGACGATTGCACAGACAAGAGGTAGGTCCAGGCAGCCAATCAGATTGAGTGCCAGAGCTCTTGAAAGGAGTAGGATCTGAATGAACCAGTGACCAAAAAGCAGACAGGAATGGGTGTCCCCAGGAAAGGGTGATGTGGATTAATGATGGGGACAGCCAGACCCCTCGAACCCCAAACTGGGGAAGAAGCGAGGTTGAAAATTGAGTTCAACCGCCAATAGCCAATTGTTTAATCAATCATGTCTACGCGATGAAACTTGAACTAAAACTCTGAAACAACAAAGCTAAGGAAGTGTCTGGATTACAGAGGGTGTGGTATTTGATCTTCCATCAGCTTTCTATCACACTTTGAATAAAACCCAGTTACCTCATTCTGGCGTTCAAGGCCCTGTGTGATATGGGCCTTGCTACATACTGAACCTTATCAAATACACTTTCTGCATCCACATGCCAGGAAGATGGTGCATCATGACTCCTTCACAATAACTTTAATCTTATGAGTTCTGTGAGTTGTTTTAGCACATTACAGAACCTATGAAAGCACTACAGAAACCCTCAGATCTGTAGTCAGCCAGGCAGAAGCATAAGTAGCTTGGAAACCCCATATGCGGCTGGCATCTGAAATAGGAGAAGCCTTGTGGACTGAGCCCTTAACCTATGGTGTCTGCCCTGACTCTGGATAGTTAGTGTCACGAATGAATTGAATTGAATTGAATTGAATTGAATTGAATTGAACTGAACTGAATTGAATCAAATTGTTGGACACCCAGTTGGTATTTGTTGTTGTTAGAAAAAAACACCACAAGTCCATATCCCAGTTCCAGCATTACTTTCCATCTCTACTGCTGTCATTCTAGTCCCATCCACCCTCTCTCCGGGACTTCCCTATGTAACAGGCTCCTTCCTGGCCTTTTTGTTTCCTCTGTTGGCACTATAAGACAGTTAACACTCAGCCAACATTTTAAAACATAAATCACGGTACATCACTGTTTGTTAAAACCCTCCATTAGCTTCCTATCACACTGAGAGTAAAACCTAGTCACCTCCTTCTGGCTTTCAAGGCCCTTTGTGATCCGGCCCCTGTCTGCTTACTGAATAGCATACCCTCTTGCTCATTAAGTTCCTTCCATGTGGCCTGCTCTCTGGTTTTCTGTTTATTAAACCCAGAAATCTTTTTCTTGCCTTGGGGCTTTTCTTGCCTTGGCCTGACAAATGCCACCATCTTCTGAACAGGCTAATCTGAGCTATTATTCAGAATTCAGCTCAGAGAAGCCTTCGTGGACCACCCAAACAGGGGTAGAGATTTAGCACCATGTCAGGCTGTTCTAATTCTCTGCATTCCTTATCAGCCCCTGGTACATATCATGTTTATTTATCTGTTTATTGTCTGATTACGACTGCTAGAACGTTAGCTCCATGAGACCTTCTCTGTCTCATCCGTTACTCCATCCCCAGTGTCCAAAACAGGGTTTGACCCACCTGGCCAACTAATGAATATTTGAAGACCAAGTGGTTGAAGAAAACCTTCTTTGCCCTGGAAGTAAAAGACCGGGGCTTCCCGGTGGCTGAATTGATTGACCAGATAACAGCAGAGACCACAACTCTTCTCTGCTAATTCTGTGCTATAATGTCTGACTCGTGACAGGGACTCATGTTGGGAATGAAACTGTTTTAAGGATTTGCCCCATTAAAGGGGCTGGTTATTAGAGCATCAGCAAACATAAACAACTTCTATAAAACCAAACAGGAGGGCCAGGATCAAACAAGGTCGCTGGCAGTTTTCCTTGTTCAGTGCAGGGCTTTTACTGTTGTTTCCATGAAAACCATTCATTCTGCAAGGCAGTCAATCTCCTGTCTCCTTGGGCACTAATTGCTCTGCTTGGTTAGACAATTTAGGCAAACGCACCACTCAATGTGGCGTAGGGAAAGGAAGGGAGGGGTCAGGCTTTTCAAAAGTACAAGGTATTCTGATTTAAAACAACAACAACAAAAAAAAAAAACCAGAAAATTTTCCCAAGACAGGAGAAGGCTTCCAAGTGGGAATGAATGCCTCGTCTGAGACCAGGAAGGGATTTCAGCCCTCTGGTTCCCAGGTCTCCAAGAAGCCCAGCGTCCTACAGCTCCTGTGGGAAATAGAGAACTCTGGTATTTCTTGAATCGGCCTCTGATATAGTAACGGTTTTTCCCTAAACAGATAGACTTTAACTGCCATCCCCTGGGTGTACTTGATGTTTAAAAGCAAAGATGCAACTTTGGGCAAACTGATACACAAAAGTGTGGTTTCCATATAAGCATGGCCAGCAGTTAATGTCAACAATTAACTCTGCATATTTTGTCTCTGCCCTAAATTAATTCATCTCACAAGGGACATCCCAAATTTCCAAAGGGAGCAGTGTGGAGTTAAAGCCCTTAAAATGGTCATAGCCTTTTATCCAGTAATTACACCACCAGAAATTCATTCTGAAAGGAAAGAACAAAGAATGCAGACAAGAATTTATTTTTGGAAATGTACAAAATCCTATAACATTGATGGAAAATTTCCATCAATAAGGGAATAGTAAAGAAAAATTATTAAATGTGCCATGAGGGCATGTTACACAGTTATTAAAAATTATTTTTATGGGGATCTTTTAGAAGCACGCTTGGTCATTAAAGAATTCCACCATCCTTCCTAAGGTTCACAGAAATACCAGTTAATCCCAAAGAATGTCTAAATTTCCTCACATATTCTCTTTTTTTTTCCCCTTGAAATCAGAGATGTTGATACACACGTGGTATTAAAACACAAAGAAGTGGGTGGGAGAGGAGTGTTATCCACGTGTAAACTTATATCCACACACAAAACACTCTCCTGTCCTTGGAGGAGAGGAAGTATGGTCGAGTCAGAGTTTTTAATGTTCCTTCCTGCCATATGCTGATTCTACACTTTCAAGCTATTTCTTAAGCAGCTGCCAGACAGCTGTTTCAGCCTCCTGAGATAGGCAGAGTGTAAAGAAATGAAAAAAAAAAAGGATAGAAACTCTACACACCACCCAGACTCTAGGTAGAGTTATACTAGTTAATGTTATGGGGACACTCATATGAATTTCCTTAGATAGATAGCGGCCCGCCTGATTGGGAAAATGCTTAGGCAAGTCAGCTCGGTAGTTGGCCCTCTAGGTTCTATGGGTTTGACTGATATAAATTGCCTGCCTATGAAAGGAAAAGGTGGGCAGGGTGTGAGGTAGGAACCATGTGGATGGAGGATTAGGAGAAGCCTGGAAGATGAAGGATTTTGGGAAATGGCAAAACTATCTCATCAATCTCCCAAAAAGCCACTAGAAAAACCTGTCGTTCACGCAAAGCTAAATTTACTAGACTTGGAGTAAAGAAGAACAATACTTGACAGAGTTTAGCAAGTGTCCCAAAATGGGGAAATTGGGAAACATGTGTATGGAGTTTCAAAGCCTGGGTGATTTTAAGGTGGGTCTTGCAAGGTGGGGAACTGGCTGGGCCTGGCCAGAAGGTATTACATAACAGCGCTATGCCGGTTTGGTGGGGGCAGTGAGGTGCGGAATTTTGAAGAAAGCCCTGGAGAGTAAGTGACCTAGTGGTTCACAGTCTTGTCTTCCTGGAGCAAATATTTTCTGGAGCCAGTAGCTAAGAGTTCTGTTACTTTTGTTTTGTTTTGTTTTGTTTCATTGGATTGTTCTAAGTGTTGTTTCACACACAGACAGGAAAGTATACCTGACCCCAGTTAACACAGGGACAGGAATATACATTTGGTCCCAGTATTGTTTAACACATAAGCAGGGAATGATATTGGTTTCAGTCCACACAGGAATTTAATGCCATTACTGGCCATGTAACTGACCTCTTTTCCTGCTACCACCCTGGAAATCTTTGGTAAAATCTACTTTGCTCACTAATGTTTGGCAAAGCACTTTCTTCGTTGGCTCTAAGAAAATGCGGTGCCCAGTTCCAGGTCTGTGCAGTTATCAGAGATTGCTTTTTAACCCTTGCTTTTGTAGGGACCTAGACTGTGTCTTCCATCACCATATGCCCAATACCTAACACAATACTCGGCACACACAGCAAATCAATGAGTACATTTATAAGTGACACAAGCAATAAGAATGCAAAGGAAGTAATACTTGCTGGGTTTCAAAGTAGTGAAAGAGGACTGCAAGAACTTAAAATCATCCTTCGTAATAGGCGGAGTTAGCAAAGAAAAAGGTAGTAAGGTAGGAACAAACAAGGTATGTCCCTGTAGCCACAGGACCATTCTAACCTGAGGGAAGAGGTGATGCCGCCCCAATAAAAATGCTTGGAGCATGGAGCTAGACCTGAGAGCTCTGGAAACAAGGCAAGTGGATATAAACTGAGAGTTTTTGAATAACTATCACAAGAAATGAGGAATTTCCTTTAAGAAAACATTGTCTAGCCATAGCATTTGCGTGCAATAGAGAGGAAAGAGGAAGAAGTCTATTAGAAGGTTGTTGCCCAAGGCAAATAAACCTCGGGTTGTGGGCATTGACAAAGGTCATGGAAAAGGAATTCTAGATACAAGACAGGAAACACAGGACCAAGAGCCACAGAGTTGGAGACAGACCAGACACTAGTTGTCAGACATGGAGAAGAGTCCAAGAGAGCTGCAAGCTCCCAAGCCTCTTGACTGAGGGGATGGGGGCGGGGAGATACCTTTGAGGATGAGGAACATGAGAGACAACGGAAGAGAGTTTGCGGCGAGTTCGCTTCCTTCAAACATGGGAATGTCTAAGTTATACCTCCGGGAGGCCGTTAGAGATACGGGTGTCATGCTTCATTGCAATGACGGAAGAAGAGAGATTCAAACAGCCGCGACATCGCGATTGCACCCCACAGACCAGATTTGGTGCTTCCTGGTCACAGGTGAGATCTCTGTCAGCCATGTGATGGCAGGAAGCCAGGGAGATGGCCGTTCCTTGGAGGCAAACTGGATGTTCACAAACATGCCAAAAGTGAAGGACATGTGAAAGCAATGTTATCCTTTGACCAAGGGAGCCCTAGGTGTCTGGACAGCGGGGCTCGAGTGAGCCTCAGGAAAGGTGACTGGGACCGTCTCACCCCACTCTTTCCTTCTGATCTAATCGAGACAACCAGTATGTCACTACATCTGCTCCAGACCCGGCCTCTGAGACCCAAGTCCCCCATTCCACCTCCGACAACCACTTCTCTGTGTTGGGGTTCCCATCTGTCTCTCATAGCAATACCTAAAGGTCTTCCAGACTCCAGCATGAGCCAGTTACAACATCAGCAAAAAGCTTTCTCTGGCTAATAGTAAAGGATTTTCAGCATAACTGCATGCTTTATTATGATTTTAAAATACCCTCTTCTTCATAAAGGGCGATGGGATAGATAGTGGAAAGTACAAAGAGTTGGAACTAGGAAATTTGTTTTTCCATTAATGAAAACATTATTCCCTGAAATGACAGTTTTTTTTTGCAAAGGCCTTTCTTAAAGGTCTCAAATTTCCTTCTGTAAAGAAGAAAACGCATGAGCAAGTTAGAGCAGAAGGAAAAGAGAATTCAGCAGGGTAAAGGAAGAAAAAATGATCAGGGAAAGGTAATGTCAGGAAGCAAGGTGCCAGAGGGGGAAGTTAGCAGAAGCTCCTGGGAATAACAACTGATGAAAAACCACTGAAATTGACAGTGAGAGAGATAGTGACCTTCAAAGTAGGCATGTCAGCGGAAGCAGTCGATATGCTCTGCTTGATTCAAATCACCCCAAAAGCCTCCCTTCTAAGGTTGTACTTCCCTGACCTACCTAGCCCAACTTCTTATAAATAATCATACATCAGGTTCCCCAGATTTTATTGGTTGACTCAAGAAAGCAGAGTAACACTTTTTATGAGTAATAAAACTGTGGGTTTGGTGAAACTCATGATCATTTTAAAACCACATATTCTAACACTTGCACAGAACAATTCTCTTTCAAGAAGTGCTTGTTGCCAGTGTTCTCCGCCACACAATGGCTCCTAGCTGAGTTTCCTAAGATGCCATACTTGTGTCTGCATCTCTGGAATAGTACTAAAAAGAAACTCTATACCCAGCACCTTCACAGACAGATCTCTTGATGATAATTTGGAGAAAGTTCCTTAGTTAGTTTGCACTTGAGCACACGGGCTATTCTCTATCTTAGCATCCTTTACCAAAAACTAAGCTACACCTCTTGGCTGGTATTTGTTTTTATACTAGCTCAGGTTCTGGTATCCTTTTTTAAAGGTTCTAAAATATCATGCAGGGTTCCTTACCATGTGCTATGAATGTCACCCACCTGACATGACACATGGTTTCCACCCCCTTTTTTGGGTGCTTCCATTTATAGAGGAAGCCATGTAGTTGGACATGATTTCAGGCACTGTCATTTCATTAGTGTATTTTTGTGACTAGAAGCTTAACTCTAAAGAGTATTTGTCAGTTAGTACTTTCAGGGTTGAATCTCTAGCCAAACAAATTAATTTTATAAGATGATAGGGTAATTTAATAAACCCTACATTTAATCCAGCTTGCAAAAGGTTTTCTTAGTCATTAGTTATTCCCAAGGAAATAGCTCTTTAGTTCATACAAACAGCTGCACAGCATATAGACACTGATTTTTAACATATACTTTCCAAGTTTAATAAGCAAAGGGATGAGTCAAACAAAACGATATTAGTATGGATATCATTCAGCATTCTCCAGAGAAACAGATGCAGGAAATATATGTATATGAATATGTATGTGTGTATGTGTATATATATATTTTTTCAGAGATTTATTTCAAGGAATTGGCTTCCATGATTGTGGAGGCTGGCAAGTCTGAAATTCATGGGGCAGGTGGCAGGCTGGAAACTCAAGCAAGATTTCTTTTGTTTTTTCTTTTTTTATCTTAACCAATACGTTCAGAATATCAGAAAGCTGTGACATGAAACCACATATTCTCAACCACTCCAAGATTTCCTTTCTCACACTTATGCTTTGTTATGCGCTCAGCTTAAGTTGGGCAATGTATTAGAACTTGCTGCATGAAACAGACAATGCCATTTAAGTTGGATTGTACTTAAGTATAAAATGAACTACATCACTCAGTACCTACGTGACTGTTCTCAAAGAGAGTTCATTTTCAGCTCTTAAGGCAAGAAAACTTTTTGCTTCTCCTGAAATATTAGCATCCTCTTTTTCCAGACACTGCAAGCAATAGAAGTCATATCACTGATTCTGCCGGGGGGTTTTATTTGCTTGCTTGCTTGCTTGTTTTTTGCTTTGGCAACTGGTAAGGCCAGAGGTATGCTTATAATTACATTGTAATAAGCATTCTTATTCCCCCAACCTTGTTCCATGCTATCTCATCTCTACTCTCCAGTTTTAGTTTTTAAAGTTTTTTAAATTTTTATAGTATTTCTGTTTCTAATTGACACTCTTGAGAACCACTTCAAATTTTTTGTGCAGCAAGGCAGTGAATGAATGAATGAATGAATGAAAGAAAGAACAAAAGCAAATAAAGAAATAAGTAGTTCTCCCTGGATAAGTTCTTGTCAAAAAATTCAGAGAAACTTCACTCCCAAATTCTACCCTCTGGTGCAAGAGATGTTTCCCATGAATTTATGAAGACTTATGATTGCCTTTTCCTCCACTTAATTCTGACATACAACAATCCAGTTTGCTGTGTTGACTGACTCTTGGTAGTAACTTCTGCTTTAGTTATCAATATATCTCTTACATTACCAATATCTTAAGTTTCTTGTGCAAATAAAATCTCAGTAGCCCTATATTCCTGGCTCTTTTGTCACTGTTTGTAAATATCTGAAATATCAGTGGATTCATGGCTGAGGTCTTCATTAAAAGACCTATTTTTCTCTTATTCTGTCTCTGTCTCTCTCTGTCTCTCTCTATATATATGTGTGTGTGTATATGTGTGTGTGTGTGTGTGTGTGTATATATATATATTCCATGTTGTTATGCGTATCAATGATCAATGATATACTCCCTTATATTGTCGAGTAGTGTCCTATTATATGGATCAACCAGTTTTTTCAAAACCATTCACCAATTGAAGGATGTTTGGGTTTTTTCTATTTTGGGTGGGCAGGATTTTTACATTACAGTCTTGAGACATACTTTTTTTTTCATCAAGGAAACCTCAGTTTTTGTTCTTAAGACCCTCAATTGATTGGATAATACTTTACCAAAAGTAATCTCCTTTACTTAAAGTCAATTAACTGTAGATATCAACCACATCTACAATTACACTTTCACAGCAACCCTTAAGTCAGTGTTGATTACGTAACTACTAGTATAGTCTAGCCAAGTTAACACATAAAACTAACTGTCACACCTTGACAACCCTTATGGCTCCACAATATCATTATAGTCCCAGCGTTAGCAAAGACTATATCGGGTCGAGGAGAATGTTACTAAGACACGAAAGGCATGGCTTCTGCTTTGCAAGTAAAGATCTTTTAATGATAGAAGCTGATAATCACGGAAAATTGCATAATGACACAAACCATGGAGAGTCACCGTCTAGGTCCAAAACCAATGCTGGTTGATTCGTTAATTTTAGTACTTTTATTGTCAAAGGTCTTCAGTATTTTTTCAAGCAAAACATACCAAACTAATAAAGGCATTAATTAGCTGAAAAAGCTTCAAATGATACAGATTTTAATTTTATACAGGATAGGTACTTGTTTTCTATTGTCAAAGTATGATTATTTTTTAACCCGATGGCACTATATAAATTAATTATGAAGAAAACCTGATTCATCAGCTTGCTGATTATGCTTCCCTAATCGTTTTACCACATAAAAGTGTGAAAATTAAGGAAATGAAAAAAAAAAGGACAAGGAAGTTGCTGGAATGATTAGAATCACTTTTAGTCTAGCTGCCATATTTCTTTTACATCCTAATTTCACTTCTTTTTTATTCCCTCACATTCAAAAAGAAAGGAAATTTAGAAAACTAGAACTATCAGGATCAAATCTTTTGTTTTGAGCTTTTCAATGGCTAGTTAACTTGGCTCAGCTGTGGTGCCCAGTTGTTAGGTCGAATGCCAGTCTAGGTGTTCCTGCCAAGGTATTTGTGGATGTGATTAACATTTAAATTATCAAACTTTGAATACAGCAGATTACTCTCCATAACATAACAGACCACATCTAGTCATTTAGAGATTTCCAGTAGAAGAGGAAATTCTCAAGACTATGACACAGAAACCCTGCCCACTTCAGCCTTGCCGCCTTTCGGAATTCAGGCTCCAGGCTGCACCATCGGCTCTTCCCTGATTTTCCAGCCTGCTGGTCTACCCTGCCAATATTGGATTTGCCAGCCCCAGAATCACATGAACCAATTTCGGTCAATTGATCAACCAATCAATAGATAAATATATACTAAATAGATAAATATATGTATATATGGATGCATGTATATATGTGTATGTATATGTGTTTATAAAGATGTATAAATATATACTGAATCTCTGGTCCAATACAAAGCTTCTTTCTTAAATGACTCATATTTTAGACAAGATATTCAACTATTGTCACAAAAAGCCTTACTTTTTATGCTTGTTTTTGCCAAAAATTAAATAATTTATTTTAGTGGTATGAGGTCTCCTAAGTTTTAACCTGAAAGGTTTGAGAAGTACTTATTTTACTTTGTTTTGCCCGTCCAGGAACCCACATACCTGCTCATTCACAGACTGTGATTGAAAAGGTTGGATATACCCCCTCTCCTTCCAAACCCTACTTCGTTATCTCCCCAGGCTGTGAGGTAATGGCTACTGGCCAGTCTCGATTAATGCCAGCTGTTCAACATGGAACCTCCATGCCTATGCCCAGAAGGGTAAGAATTTGCCACGATATGGCTAGGAAACCAAAATAATATGGTCACTTGAGATTGTCTCCTCTGACTCCTCTATATCTTTCTATTATGACAATTTGTTAGTGTCTTCTCCAGGGGAACCATTAGGCTATTCGGCATTTGCCTAATTAGCAATCTGAGAATTGTCATGATTAAGGGGAGGGGGGGGGGAAGCACAACATACATTTAATGATGTGAACATTAGCCCCTTATGAGACTGCTTTATTGATAAGGTTTTACGGAAATGGGTAAGATTTGCCCTGTTGCTAAGGCAACCTGCCTACAGGAATAACCAGTCTATACATCATTCTGGCAAGTGGTCCTTGCAATTTAACAAAGGGAAAAATAAATGTAGCTATAGAACCACATCAGAGAGCACAAAGAAAAATGAAATACAAAAGGGAAAAAGATAATGTGTGGGGTGGTGAGTATTGGGTTCAAACATTAGAGTTAAATACATTATCTTCCCGGAAGAAAGTCAAATCTACGAGGGACACAAAAGATATGTCTGACATGATCTTTCACTCCGTCCCTCTCCTCCCTGATCCTATTTTTTACCACCTTCCCAAAGCTCTCCTCTCCAGCTTCACTAGACTCCTTGCCGTTGCTCAAACATGCTGTGCTAGCTCCTGCTTCAATGCTGCGTTTGCTGTTTTGTGCTTCTGGAAACCTCTTTCTGTAGGCATGCACATGGCTCCCTCCCTCTCACGCTCTCTGGACCCTTTTATCACAGAGCCCTTCCCTGGCCACTGTCTATAAAGCAGCCTCTCCCCACCCCCACCACAGTCCTTCTCCATCCCTCTCACCTACATTGCTTTTCTTCATAGCCTTTATTTCAACATAGTATTAAGTATGCATTTCTTTCTTTCTTCCCAGCCTCTGCTGTTAGAACAGAAGCTCCTTTGGAACAGATGATGTGTGTCTTTTGCGGCTCTGTCATCAGCCTCTTGCAGGGTATTTTGTTTCTTGTACAACAAAGTAACATAAAGTCAATAAAGTTACATCCCCAATCTTCAAAAATTTAGTTAGGGAGATAAAACTAAGACATAGAAAACAAGTATATAATGTAAATATGATAGAAAATAATAAGACGAAACCAAACCCAAAGGTAGTTGCAATGAGGTGCAGTGTGAGTTAGAAGAGATAAAGTACAAAATAAAACAGTACTGGGGACATGGGACTTCAGCCGCAATCAGAGAAATCCATCTAAAACGTCATGCCCCTTCATAGTCAGATATTGTTTGCTGGTCCTTAACAGGGGCTAGAAGCCTAAAAACTGCATTTCACTGACTCCTTTGCTAGCAGGCTTCCAGAGAAGCCTCCAGGCTCTCACATGAGTTTAACGGGTAGCCTAGCCAATGGGAAGGAACCTTTCCTCTTCAGGCTGTAGCAGGGGCTGCAGGCTCCTGTGTACCTGCAACACACCTGGTCTGGGCTGAAGCCACAGACTTCCGCAGGCTCCCAGCAGCAGTCTGGGGCTTAGGGAGAAATAAGAGAAAGGATAAAGCACAGAACTGCACGAGGACCCTTGGTTCTTCCTGTGAAAGCTAAGGTTTCAGTTCACTAAAGATGAGGTACTAACGACTGGAGACTCGTAGCTGTTTTTAGTTAAGTTTCAGTTTTCTGAAGCTTGCCAAAATGTCACAGCATGCTGTCCAAACTTCCGGAAAAGCAGTAGACAGCCAGCCTTACCTCAACTACTTTGATTAGTAATTTCAGCGTTTGCTGCTTTTTGATTTGCTACTAGACTCAGGTTTATGACATGATATCAAAAATCAGTCCCTTATGACTAAAGGCTTTATCTTCTGAATGTGCAGTTGGTTATATTGACAGTATATATAGTCAATTCAATTAACTGGATTTAGATAAAAAGACAAAAACTACAAGGAAAAACTCTGAAGAGAAGAACATGGAGCTAAATAAGCGAGGTATCCTCTGAGAATTTCAGAGTAAACTGTCACAATGGCATTTTTGGCCCTGAAAAGAAAAATGTGCTCAGTTAAGAACCAGTGGTTAAGGTCTGGAAATCTGGGACCACAAACCGTCTTACCCTTGTATTTGAATACATGGGGTGGGGGCAGGGGGCACGGTGCTCACATCAGAAAATACCTTCTAACACTTTGTATATAATTCTAACAGGAGTTGTTTTGTTATTCAGTGAACAAGGAAAAAGCCAACATCTTATTACTAACAAAACCTTGAATAAACTATTAATTTAGAACTGGGAAAGTATCCAGATAAGAAACTGACAGTAAGAATTTTATTCTTAGGTTCTAGAAAATATTAGGGTAGGGTTTTCAGATGAGGTATTCATGCTTTTTTTCCCTTGCTTAAGGCCCCGCTGTGCAGCTCTTTAAGCATGGATGCCTGTAGCTTTGGATTGACCATCACAACCAAATTAGATGCTTCTCATTGGGATAAATTCCATTATTCACATTTGTTAGTGGCTAACAACAGCAGATTGGCTATGTAAGCAGAAAAGCGATTTAGTTAAGGATAATAGGGAGCTCTCGGGATCTTCAGATGAGTCAGGGAATAGGTTTATATGTTGGTTAGGCAACCAAGCACCAAACCTAAGTTACACCATCCTGTGACCCACAGGCTACTAAGACTGTCCCAAAGCAAGGGCCCCCACACAGCAGCTCACGCACCTGAGACCAGTCACGTGTTCTACCTCTGCCCTCTCAGTTGCCAGCTTCCTAACCAAGCCAGCATGAAAACCACACACGCGGCCCCTGCTTCCTTCGGTTGCTCTTTCTAAATCGAAGCCCAACAGGTGCATCCCACCGTGCAGCCTAGGGCACATCTCTTTGCTGAGTTGCAGAGGGTGCTGCCATGCTGAGCCATTCTGGTACAAAAGGAAAAAGGAAAAATCTGTAATGTTGAACCTATTTTTATTTAAAATTTGGTCCATTATTGGTTTTTGAATTTTTTTTAAATATTGCATTAAAACATTATTTACTATAGCTGAGGGCAGTTTTTTTTTGGGGGGGGGGCGGGGCACTCCCTTAAATCTTTCCCCTGAGGTGAGTACCTCACATTCCTCACCTTGGTCCCAGCCCTGGCCGAGAAAAATGTGCTTCTGGGCTGAAAGGTGACAAGGAACACAGAATGATGATGACCCTCAGAGGCACCGTATTCTATGCCAGACTGCGTCACCTTGTTGGGGAAAAGGTGGCAAATGTGATTAAGAATTCGAGATGGGAAAGTTATCCTGGATTATCCAGGTGAGCCTTATCCAACCACAAATGTCTTAAGGGAGGAAGGTATGAGGAGGCAGAGTAAGCAGAGGACAGAGACAGAGATTTGAAGATTCCATGTGGCTGGCTTTGAAGACGGAGGATGGGGCCTCCACATAAGGAACAGAGGCAGTCTCTAAACACTAAAAAAAAGCCAGGACACAGATTCTAGAAACTCCAGAAGAAATGGAGCCCAGCCGGCACCATGATTTTTAACCTAGGGGGCTTAATCTCAGGACTGTAAAGTAATAAATGTATGTTTTTTAAGCCACTGAGTTTGAGGTAATTTTTTAATAACAACAATGGAAAACAAACACCGGCAGGGTGCTCTCCAGACACCATAGGAGTGTCCAAAATGCGTGAAGCTGTCAGACAGGGTGACAGCTGCCCAGCCCCTGAAGCTTTTACATTTTTAACCTTTACTTCCACCTTTCTACTCCAACTGCAACACCAACCTGTTGGGCTACGGGCAAATAGTATTTGTCAGGTAAAATGATGAATTCTCCACCTGGCTTCTAGTCATCAATTCACCAAGAGTCTGGAATCATTCTGGGCATATCTGTTCAATTTTCCTAGGCTGATTTTCAGTTGTTAGAGTGAAGAGGTTTGGTCCCTACTGCTTTCCAAATATGCAAGGCCGTAACGCAGAACCCAACTTTCCTCCCAAGGACAGCAATAGCAACAAAATGGCAGAGTAGTTTTTCTTGCGCTTTTTGTAAAGAAAATAATGACTTCATGACTTTTTAAAGGGATTTTAAACTACTCTAATATAAGTCCCCTTATTGGAATAATACCAGTAAAACCTACTCGAACTCCTTGCCCTGCGCTTTGTTTTCTGTGAAAAACTAAAACATTGTAACATTATAAAAGATGACGTTCCTGTTTCTTAAGAAAAAAAAAAATTGTGTTCTTTAGCCCAGAATAAAAAGTCCACTATGTTCTCAGCAATTAACCGAAGGTTACATTCTGCACTTAATAGATAAAGATGGTCTCTAAGGTAAATACCAAATTCTATTCCAAAAGCTATTTGTTGGTCAGCCATTTGGAATTCATTTAATTGTAGCAACAATATGATTATTAACATGTCACAATCATTGCAATCTCATTGTCACACCATAGAGCAAGCTTTAGCTTTGTAGAAGTTGGTACATGAGTTCCACCTCAGTAAGGGATTCACTTTGTCCTGAAGATCGTTTGAAGTGCACAGGGCATGATGTGCTCTGAAAAAGGAAACAGATTTGTGTGATAAAGGAGGCTGAGTGAGGTGAAACCAGGGTCAGGGCTGTGCGAGGGGGTTTCTCTGAATGTCTAATGAAAGACAGTAGGCTCAGAAAAGGACATATATCTTCTGGGACAAAGCTTTCTATAAGTTTAATATAGTTCACTAATGCTTTTGGTGTGGGTGAGTTATTGGGGATGGGGTAGGGGGTGAGGTCAGGATAGCAGGTATTATATGTCCTTTCAAACCTGGCAAAGGGCGAAAGCAGACCACGTGGCCATCACCACACTGCAGGGTGACATTCTTTTATAACCACATTCAGTAAGAACAAATGAGAGCTTCAGTTCTCGGCTCTAAGTCCCACCTGAAATCTGCTTCTCATCCTTGAGACCTGAGCTCTCAGCCATCAAGTGGGTTGTTAGTCCTCTATAACGCTTTGTTTTTATCATCTCAAGTAAAGACTCTCATTTGGGGGGTTGGGGAGAGGAGGGGGTGGGGAGGAATGAACTTAAACCAGAGGCACTCTACTAGAAAAGGCTCTTAAACATATACACACACGGCACCTTTTCGCTATGTACACACGGCACCTTTTCGCTATGTAACTCTAAACTGTTTGTTCTGAAGCACAATTTCATAGGACATAACTCCAGGGAATGTAACGATAATGGTGGTCCCAGAATGTTACAAAGAGGAATGAGAAGAAATGTATTTTCTCTTGAGGAAATGTGGAGCCATATTGTGTGTGGAAGGGGCAAGTAAACAAAAACTTGAAAATTACTGCATCATCAGTCCCCAATCAGGAAAATACTACAGGGCTACAAGGCTCCCTGAGGGCTGAGCCCTTCATGCCTTGAGCCACTTGTGTTCTCATGGCCCCACACTGTGTCTAGCACAACCCAGCTTGCCAAAGGGTCTTGTTAACAGTACTTTTGAACCCTATTCCAAAAGTATCTACTGCTCTGCATCTCCA
Organism: Mormoops blainvillei; assembly: GCA_004026545.1. NCBI lineage: Eukaryota > Metazoa > Chordata > Mammalia > Chiroptera > Mormoopidae > Mormoops > Mormoops blainvillei. The sequence goes on from PVJD01002914.1 coordinate 145,115, forward strand.
CCAAATTCAAGTTGCCCTCACCTGACACCTAGACCAGTGACTTCCAAAACTTTTGGGTCCTGTATTCATCAATAAAATATTTTGAGCACACATACCCCTGTTATGCATGTAAGCCTACTTATGAGTAATATATGGACTATAGTGTCCATGTTTATGAATGTTTTAATATAAAAAAGAAAGTTTAAAAATTTTTAAATATATACATGTATGCATATGTGGATATACATGCATATATACAGGATATACATATATGCATGCACACAAACACACATCCCAAGTTTTTTTTCTATGCGAAGAAACTATCCTGCATACTCTCTGGGCTGTGTGCACTCACCTTAGAACTACTGGCCTAGCCTATTATACTTCCCTTCCAATTGATCTCCCCGTTTCCACTCTTGTTCCCTATTATCTATTTTCCACAGGAAAATTAAATTAGGTCATGCCACTCTTCTGCATAAAACACTCCAATGGTTTTTTCATTGCGTTTAAATTCTAAATTTCTTTCCCTGCCCTACACAGTTGTCCTTGACCCACCTAGACCCTGCCTACTTCTCTGAACCTCTCCTTCTTGAGTTTTGTGATAAGAAATTTCTTTTTATTCCTCCGACACACCAAGACCATTCCCAGCTTGGGGCCTTCGATTGGACCCTTCTCTCTGCCCTCAGTGCTCTTTTCTAGGTCTTCACAAACCTTACTCCTCCTGGTTATACAGGCAACGAAGAAGTGGCTCTTGCTAAAAGGGACTACCTCTAGTCACCTCAGCTAAAGTGCTGACCTGGTCACTCTTTAGCCCATCACCTTGGGGAACTCTCAGCCTGGCACGGGCCTGCCACAGGATGTTCATTCGTGGGTGCTTGTTCATATGCGTTTGTCTACCTGCATATTGTCAGATAAGAGCAGAGAACTTATCTATCGCACTGACTGTGGTACTTAACTCATGGGAAACCTTCAATAAATATTCGCTAAATATGGAAATTAAGGAAGTAATTCATTAACAGAAATTTGTGAAACTCTTGATTTGAAGTTAGTTGAATTGAACAAAGTTTTATGAAGCTTAATTTTTACTTGATTCATTTTCACTAACGACCTACGAGGAACAAAAGTAGGCAGTTTTATAGAAATAGCCGGACACAGCTCAGATTTCTCTGAAACACCTACAAGCAAAGGAGTGTGAGGCTAACAAGAGAGTCACAGACTTCCAAAAATAAAGATCACTTTGAAAATAGGCAACCCGCCATGCTTTGTAAGGGAGCCCTAAAGCCCCATTACTGAGCCCTTTCTAGGAAACCTCAGCGATGTGTGTGTATTGTTCAACAGTCTCTAACTGGCCATGTTCTTCAAGGCCCTTAAATAAATAATAGGTCTTATCTGATCTGAACTCCATCCAAAAGTTGTCATTTGAAGGGGATAATGCTCTAGTGACAGATATCACATTGGGAAAGGAATGTTGAAATTTTCTCTGTTATTTCAACAAAATATTTGAGAGAAAAAAGTTAACAACTCATGTGCTTGTTGGAAAGAATGAAGTTTTGAGAGAACTAGCCTCATAGAACGACAGTATGCAGACAAATTATTAAAATAAATAGTCAAAGACATAAATGTCAGACTCTAGATTATTACTTTGCATACAGAATTCCCATTCAAAAACATAAACTGTAGGCAGCATGAAGTAGAATTAGAATTAAATACCATAATCAGCTCTAGGCAAAATTGTATATTAGGAAGAATTTCAGGTTTATGTCCCTAAACTAATTTTCTCTCTCTCTCTCTCTCTCTCTCTCTCTCTCTCTCTCTCTCCCCTCTCACACACACACACACACCCATGCATGTGCACATGATTTACCCAATAATTTTTTTTAATCCAGGAGAGCATTTGAAATGATTAACATTTTAATATGAATTTACATAGCACCCTAAATCATCCAAAATATTTTTAACTAGAGAATAAAATTTTTTATCTCTCTAACAAAGGTATTTTGATATTGAATGTGGAGTTAAGGGGGTTTTGGAGTTAGAACCCTATCTCTTTCCTGAAATGACACCATTTGAGTAACCATTTATTTGTTCTAAGGGTGGTATTTTGGAAAAACAGCTCCCCTTATCCAGAAGAGGGTTTTGCCCTCACCAAACATTTAGATGGGACCCTCAACAGAAACACAGACTCAGGAACTTCCACCTGTCATCTGGAAACACAGACAGACCCACACTGTCACCCACCTTCTTTGACGAACAGTGCAGATAATGGCACTGAATTTAGTATCAATATCTTAGTTATTCATTCTGACTGTGATTCAGTGAAAACAAAGACATTTTTATCCCTCTTGCTTTCCCACATTTTCTTTCAAAAAAGGATTCTGTCAGAAACTATTATGACTTGTTAGAAATCTAGTGCTTTTCAACAAGCTAGGTGTTCCGTAGAACACAACCACAGAAGAACTTCTTGTGCAAGGAACTGGCATCTTAAAGAAGCAGCTCAGACAGAACTGGGTAGGCCCAACTGAATAAAGTGATAGAGGAAAAGAACAGAATTTTGAAATAGAACATAGATGATACACAGCCTGCCTCCCACAATCTACAGACTCACCCCCATCTCACTGTCCTCCCCTACTGTTCAGAACTTCTTGCAGGCAGGGCTTCTTCATATTAGAGTTGTTTTAGTCCTACAAATGAGCTTCCTAACCCTCCTGACCCTTGTCAAGATTTTTAGCCAAGACTCTTCTTTTTATTTTTGCCTTTGTTTTTGTAACTACAGTACCCACTCCAATGTCTGCCACAGTATCAATGCCTGATGAGGGTTGGACAAAAGAATGGAAGCTGATTGATTCAGGCATCAGGCTGACCCAATCAGAGCCCTTCCCTTAGAATTTGGAACTACACGCAGTTGTTATATAGTACAGCCATAAGATGTACACCAAGAGCTGCCAAAAAGCTTAGTGGTTGCCATGTGAAAGAACGTGGTCTCAAACTTCTGGCCAAGATGGAGGTATAGGGAGATACACCCTGCCTCCTCACACAACCAAAAGAAAGAGAACAACAAGTTTTAAAACAAAAAACAATCAGAACTGCCAGAAAATCAAACTGTCCAGAAGTCCAACAACCAAGGAGTTAAAGAAGAAACATTCATCCACACAGGAGGGAGGAGGGAGATGGAGACAAGCGGCTGGGGTAGAGGGGATGCGGCAAGGCAGCGGCTGGGGGACCCGGTGGGCAAGACAGCAGCTGGCAGTCCCACATTTGTGTGCTGACAAACCTGGAGGAACAACTGGGGAGTAGGACAGATTGCACAACCCAGGATTCCAGCGTGGGAAAAGAAAGCCTCAAAACCTCTGGCTGTAAAAACCTGTGCAGGTTGCAGCAGTGGGAGAAACTCTCGACCTCACAGGAGAGTTTGTTGGAGGAGCCCTCAGGGTCCTAGAACATACTCAAAACCACCCGCCTGGGAACCAGCACCAAAAGGACCCAATTTACTTGTGAGTAGCAGGGGAAGTGACTGAACGCCCAGAGAGCCTACTAAGTGGCATTATTCCCTCTCAGACCCCTCCCCCACATACAGCACCACAAAGTAGCACATGAGTTGCCCTGCCCTGGCAAATACCTATGGCTCCACCCCTTACAACATAACAGGCACACCAGAGACAAAAATTATGGCCCAAAGGAAAGAACAGATCAAAGTTCCAAAAATAGAACTAAGCGATGAAGAGATAGCTGACCGAACAGATGCACAGTTCAAAACACTGGTAATCTAGATGTTCACAGAAATGGTTGAGTATGTACACAAAATGGAGGGAAAAAATGAAGGCTATGCAAAGTGAAATAAAGAATAATAAACAGGGAACCAACAATGAAGGGAAGAAAATCCAGACTCAAATCAATGATTTGGAACAGAAGGAAGAAACAAACATTCAATCGGAACAGAATGAAGAAACAAGAATTCTAAAAAATGAGGAGAGGCTTAGAAACCTCTGGGATAATTTTAAACATTCCAATATCCAAATCATAAGAGTGCCAGAAGGAGAAAAGGAAGAGCAAGAAACGCAAAACTTATTTGAACAAATGATGAAGAAGAACTTCCCCAAACTGGCAAAGGAAATAGGCTTTCAGGAAGTCCAGGAAGCTCAGAGAGTCCCAAAGAAGTTGGACCCAAGGAAGCACACACCAAGGCATATCATAATTACATTACCCAAGATTAAAGATAAGGAGAGAATCTTAAAAGCAGCAAGAGAAAAAGAGACAGTTACCTACAAAGGAGTTCCCATAAGTTATAGCTGATTTCTCAAAACAAACCTTACAGATAAGAAGGGACTAGAAAGAAGTATTCAAAGTCATGAAAGCCAAGGACCTACATCCAAGATTACTCTTCCAGCAAAGCTCTCGTTTAGATTGGAAGGGCAGATAAAGTGCTTCCCAGATAAGGTCAAGTTAAAGGAGTTCATCATCACCAAGCCCTTATTATATGAAATGTTAAAGGGACTTATCTAAGGAAAAGAAAAAGATCAAAACTATGAACAGTAAAATGGCAACAAACTCACAACTATCAACCACTGAATCTAAAAACAAAAACAAACTAAGCAAACAACTAGAACAGGAACAGAATCACAGAAATGGAAATCACATGGGGGGTTATCAGTAGAGAGAGGTGGGGGTAGAAAGGGAAAAAAGTACAGGGAATAAGAAGCATAGTTGGTAGGTACAAAATAGACAGGGGGAGGTTAAGAATGGTATGGGGAATGGAGAAGCCAAAGGGCTTATATGTATGACCCATGGACATGAACTAAGGGTGGGAATGCTGGTGGGAGGAAGGATACGAGACGGAGGGGGAGAAAAGGGAGAAAAAAATGGGACAACTGTAATAACATAATCAGTAAAATATACTTTTAAAAAAATAAAGACACATTGTAGCATTAAACTAAAAAAAAAACAAAAAACAAAAAACCGACGGTCTCAGTGAAATATACCAATATAGGGAGAATAAAAGAAATGAGAAAGAGAGGGATAAGTTCTGGTGATATCTGTGCCTCGCATCCAGCTGTGTTCACGCCCCTACTCTTCTTTTAACCTCAGAGACCTTTCAGGAAATCCCCACTTTTACCTAAGCTGTGGTTGACTTCCATTTCTATAGCTGCCGTGAGCAGAATTATAAATACCCTAGTGTGTGTTCTGTTTTCTCCACTGTATCATAAAGGCTTTGAGGATAAAAGCTCACCTCCTGTTGTTTCAGAATCCTGCATGATCCGCACTGCAGCAGTTGGTACACAAAAGGCATTTGGTCAAACTACTGATGCTTTCCAGAAAATGTGCTCAGTGTCTCAGTGTCTCAGTGTCATGTTGGAGCAACACAGGTCTAGGAAGCATCTACAGGCATGGATCTGGGACAGTGCTGAACAACCAAACTGGAGTAAATTTTCCTGTAATGACCAGTGTCCATGGTGGCCCCCAGTGATCCACACCTTCTGATGGCCATATCTTTTATAGTCCCTTCCTACATTGTACCAGGGTTGGCCTATGTGACAAATAACATACAGCAGAAGCGATGGGCTGTCACTTCTAATACTCATACCTGGCTAATATTTTCAATTACCCGTAACAGAAAAAAAACACCCAGAACTTTAAGAAAGACTGCAGCGTACATCTTTAGTGCTCTCTGGCTCATTAGTTCACTGTCTGGAATATCACCAGCTCCGCAGAAAGCCAGTGAGGAACTGGGGCCTGCTGACACCCCACGAGTGAGCTTGGACATGGGTTCTTTCACCCCAGTCACGTCCTCAGATGACTATGTCCCTGGTTGACATCATGACTACAACCTCCTGAGCACCCCTGAGACAGAAGCCCTGAGCTAAACCACTTCCAGATTTCTGACCCTCAGGAACTCTGAAATCATAAATGATTTTTGTTTTAAACAGCTAGGTTTGGGGATAATTAATACCTAATATAGTTCCCATGGTTTCATAAATAAACCAACAGCCCAGAGGGGTCCAAAGAGATGATGCAGTATCTAAGGATTTCATGGCCTCAGTGGTCAAGGTTGACACTGGGAGCCAGAAAGTAAAAAAACAAACAAACAAACAAAAAAACAGAACAGGGAATTTATGTGAACCAGAGGTTTTGGAAATGGAAAAAATCTCAATATCACTTTTGCTGTGAGCCAAACAAGGTTTTTGGAATGAATAAATCAATAACAAATTGGGGAAAAGACTTCTTATATCTCAGTGGCTCGACATGGCCCTAGAAGGACATGAGCAATCGAAAGGCAGAAGAATGCTTCCTCCTGCAATGAGAATGGTCTGCTCTGGGCCCCAATAAACTTCGTATTAAACGTGTGACTGTGCCTGCCAGGAACCATAGCAGGAAGTTACATCTTAAGGTCAGTGAGTCATTTACTGGTAAGGCAGAGGCAGGGGACCTTCAAGGTTATTCTTTGAAATGTTTTTCAAGAATTTACATTTTCTACCTCTCTAACATTTGACACCCTCCAAAGCCCACCAACCCTGTATCTCATCGGCACAGGTGCTTCACTCCAAAGTCACCGGTTTCCTCTTTCTTGACTTCTTTAAATCCGACTCATTGTCGTAGACTCAGTTTAAACCTCTTGTCACCCATGATACTTTGACCAAGCCCACACAGGTCTTTAAGTCTCTAGCACTTAGAATGTAAACCAGAACATTTGATGGTTGGTTACATATTATATTTTATTATTGACTTTTCCCCAAACATCTTACCTTCTCCCAAGACTGTGAGATATTGTGATTAGCATAACAACATGAAGGTTATTGGTGTCCAAATCCAATCACATATTAAAATCACCTTTGATACCTTTAACAAGCTTCTTCAAAAATGCATATTTCAAGTCCCCATGTCAGATTTATTGACTAAGGATTTGGAAGAGTGAAGGCCAGGAGGATAGCAAGTTAACAAGCTCCCCAGATGATTGGCATGTTAAGCAAGCCTGCACAGTTCCACAGAATCATGTTGGGAACATCATTAAATGCTCAAAAATAATTTTTGGATAAACAGAACTGACTCTTTTATCTGTCCCATTAGTCTTGCTTGGAAGTGATGGTAGATACAAGTGAAACAGGAACATAGATGTAGTCAACTAGAACTATTGCTGTAAAAAAAAAATTTGGCCATTCCCTGCATTGTTAGAATTATATCCTTTACACATTTGGGGCAGAGGAATGGATAGATGTGTGATAAAGCAAGAGTAGTAAAATGTTAATGGTATAATGCAGTCGGTGAATACACAGGTGTTTACTTAAAATTCTCTTAAATCTGTATGTTTAAAATTTCTCATAATAAAATGTTGAAAATGAAAAATATAAATTCCTGCATGTTCAAAACACCTGGTCTACCCAAATTTAATCTCATAAGATTAGATTTCTCTTTCCTTCTTTCCTTTATTACACTCAATCTTGCTTATGATTACTAAAAAAAGAAATTTTAAAAGAAGAAACATTTGTTATCAAGAATAGGTCTTCTTGACTTGAAATTAGTTGAATAGCCTGATGAAGAAAATATTTTAATCTTGTAAAACAAAGTTTATATGAGCTACATATGCTGCTTTTGATGCTTATTATAATAGCCAATCTTCATAAAATAATTCATAAGAAAGGAGAAAATTATTTTAAGTATTTTGTGTTCAGTGAAAGATATGACAAGGAATATATGAATTATTCAGTTGTTCAATACTATTTTAGCATCAGCTTCCCCAAAAATGATAAGCTAAGACAATAGTAGATATGTTTTAATAAGCAATTAAATTTAATATGATATAAGTACTTATATATTGATCTAAGACTAAATATTTTCAATTGCCAGGACAATAGGTATGTCCCATGGACCTAAAATAGTTCCAAGAATGAGCAATCTATCAAAAATTAACTACTCTATGATATCTCACTAACTTTCTGTGCCATTTAAAAAACTGAGCAAAATTGTGAAGGGGTTCTCTGGAGAGTTTAGCATATGTCCATGGCTTTATACTGTCCTGATTATATTAATGAGTAGATCATATTAACAACCATATTAGTAAAGAATCAAATATGCATTCCCAACTAAAATGTCCATTGTTGTATTTTTAACCTCACAATTTGGTTTTCACAAAATGTATATATGCTAACAAGTTTTTACCCTAAAATGAGTCTAACATGAAATATTCACCAGTTCAGTGCTTTCCTTCCAACAAACTATTTACAATTTCTCAAACACACCTCCCACTTTCTTGCCTCCGTGCTTTTAGTCCCTACCTAATATTCTAATAATCCTCGTCCATCTCCCCTGCACCGTCACTTCTGCCAACACTTTTTGTACCCACCCAAATGTTGGCTCCCTGTGAAACCTACTGGACCACTCTACTCCAGAGCCACTCCCCCTCCTGAATTTCTCTGATACACATGCTTGACAACACTTACTTGGGAATGAATGAGAATTTCTTTCTAATATTTTCTAAGTCATCACTTATTTATGATTTGTCTTGTCGATTTTTTTGGAACCTTTGAAAAAAGACTGTCTTGCATTTCTTGGTGAACCCAACAATGTCTTAAAACTGGGAGGATAACAATGTCACTTGTGCTTAACTATTTGCTGGTTTATGGAAGAAAGAATAGGAAAGAGAGACATAAAAATAAAAGCTATTATTTACTAAGTGTTTACTGTCTGACAGGTACTTCCTCTTTGTGCTATGGTTTGCATGTCACTTAATCTTCTCAATATCCTATGAGATATAGTCTAGTATTCTCATTTAATAGAAGGAAGCATGTTCTCTGAGGAAAGTCTGCTTCCCTGCACCACTGAGCTCTTTCCCATCCCACTCACCCCCAGGGTTGAGTTCAGCATTGCCCCAGGGGATGATGAATTCCCAGCAATTCTGTCCTACCTGAAAACCTGGTTCAACTGAAAATGGTTTTATCAGCCTTGTTTCTAACCCATGGGGCAAACAAAAATAACTTGGCCCTACCCATTCCCATTTAAAGATTTGTGGTGAGAGATAACAAAAATATCAGTGTTGACTATGGGTAGGCAAACAAATCCAACTTTTAAAAGAATGAAATATTATAATATATATAACATTTTGCATAAGGCAAAACACTTTGACCTCCAAAATCCAATATCCATGATAACCTCAACTTTTTTAAAGTCATATATTTATTTGATTGACAAATACTTGTGTATTTTCTACAGTAACTGATTTAAAAGTGAAATACTCCAAACAACCACAAGTTTTGTTTATCTTGCTTCCAGTTACAGCCTAAGAATGCACCCGTGGAGCTTCTATTCTAAGAAGCATAGTGATGATCATTAACCATTTCCTTCTTAAAAGCAGGGCTATTCGGAGTTTTGGAAAGCCACATAAGAAAGTGAAACTCAATGGTAACCACAAATATATGGTCACAAGAAGAACCTCCAAAAAATAAACTGCTTCAAATGAATTGCTCTCTCCAGTCCTCCTTTAGGGAATACCTAGGACATTCATAACATGTACAGAAATTAATTATGAAACAATGCACCCAGGAATTTTCTTATATTCAAATAAAAAATTAACTTTAATAACAATAGTGTTCCCTTGCATAGCACCTACCCCTGGCTGTCCCAGTTAATTAAAGCTTACACAGCAGCTTTAGCCTCGGGCAATCCTTTGAACGATTTTTCCCTACCAAGTCCTCCGTGCCCAGAGATGTTGTGCTGACAGTTTTATTTCCCTGATGAACTGAAGTGACTGAACTGCAGAATGCAAAACAAGCAGTCCTCGCCCTGTCATTTTCCCTTACAGCTGTCCTTTGGTGGACATGGAACTGCTCTCTCAAATTGGCTTAAAAATTAAGAACCAGTAAAAACACAGATTAACAGGAATGTTGTTGAAATGACAACTTGGAGAGGGGTCTTGAGAAATGATTCTGGAGACAAAATTTTAGTTTATGCTTAAAATTATGCGTTATGCTACTGCAGTTCCATAATGGTTAAATTGATTGCAAAGTTGTGGAAGGAAGAAAAGGAGAGAAGGAGGGAGGGCAGAAAGAAGGAGGGTGAGTAAGGATTTCTGTTGATCTGAATTCTCAAACTTTGCTCTCCTGTGGTTGTAGCCAACACATCAGGGCAGCTGGCCTCCGAAGCCAGTTCTACCTCTGAAAGTCAGAAAAGACCATGTCTGCAACAGAATCTGAGAATTTTTTAAAAGGGGTAGAGGAAGAGAGGTGGATCAGCCACATGCCTACGAGGAACCAAGTTACAGGTATTTTGTAAGTATGGCGCCAATGAGGTTAGTATAATATCCAATTCTCCTTAAGACTAAACAATGACCACAGCAAAGCGAGCCATGACGGCATCCGCCATATCATGCCCCGTACTGTGAACTGACTTAAAGCAACCTGACTGCTCAGCTGCTACCAGGCTCTTTCAGTTAGGCAGTGCTGTGGTAGTCATTAGTGTTATTTTCTTACATACACTCAGATACACTCCTCTGGGACACAAGGTAATATTGTGCTTCCTGGTACTCACATGGTGGGCTGAGTCATGTGACCAGCCCTTGCCAATGAATTGTGAGGAGTGGTTTAATTGCCAGGATGATACCTGCCAGAACTCTTTCACGTATTTCCCAAGAGCAGCCATGCTCTCTCAGCCTGGGTATCACAGTGAAATGAACCATGATGCAGAGCAGAGCCTCCAACCAACCCACGTGGACATGTAAAGTGAGCAAGAAATAAACCTTTGTTGTATGCAGCCACAGCAGGACCTAGCCCAGTGGATCTCAAAGAGTAGTCCCCAACTAGTAGCAGCAGATCACCCGGGACCCTGTGAGAAATGCAAATTCTCAACCTCCACCCATGACTTACTGACTCAAACCCAGCGTGGGGAAGGGGCGGGGGGGGGGGGCCCAGCCACCTACGTTTTATCCAGCTCTCTGGGTGATACTGGTGCCCACTAGGGTTAGAAAACCAAGGACCTACTAACCCGTCCTTCCAGACACAGAGCTACATGCCCTTTCCCCCAAAATCAGCATCAGGAGGTAGATGAAGCAAGCCTTAGTCCAATGTCTGATAAATGTAGAAATATTTACTAGCAAGCAGGTGCTAAACAGTGAGGAGACCTATTCTCATAGTTCAGGAAAGTCCCCTCCCCGCCCGCAGGCACTCTGACAAGAAGCTTACATGAAAGTTCCTCTCTCAAGCCAATAAAAGCATATTTTGCAAATAGAGCCATCCAGGTCCTGATGAGATGCCGGTATCCTCCTCGAAGCAGAGTAATTCAGGATGAAGGTGGCTCTAGATCTTGAGCTCTCCGCTGTTGGTGGCAGCCCACTGGGTTTGCTGGGGCTTACGCCTTGTTCACTGAAGACACTGAGACCCAACCAATGTTTCATTTACCTCTAAAATCGCTCATCGCACCAGTGAAAAATTATTATCTGCATTTCAGTTGCTAATTAATAAACCTCTTAGCATAGATTTCTGTAGGTTTGAAGCAGTGAGTAAAAAAAAAAGAGTTGGCTCTTCGTTATGATACTTCAAATGTTAACTAGTCACCCTAGAATGTGGAAACTGACTAAGGTTCTCCAACTGCCTCTACGGTGTGGACTAAAGTGAATCTTAACATAGGTGCATTATAATATTTCTACACTAAGAAACGTTATTATGACAGCAAGTCATAGTTCCTATGGGATCTAGTGAGGGAAGAACCAAGGAACCTGAGTTTGTCAGGGTATCAAATTCAAAAATTACTCTGAAAAACATTTGTAACAGCCAATACCACCAAGCTGGGTAGAAATATGTGTAAAGTACAAAGGACAACTTGTCAAGCTACTATACTTTCTTGGCAAAAGCCATTGAATATTTCTATGCTCACCAAGCAGTCTCTTGTTGTCTGCTGTCCTCAGGTGACCAGAGCCCAAGCAGAAGAGAGTGTCATAAGTAGAAAGGTAGCTCCAGTTATCCTACTAGATTGATACCATGTTTTACCATGTATGATGTGCACCCACGTTTTTGGCCTAAACTTACAGGAAAAGAGTCTTTCATTTTAATTTTTTAATTCCATTTTTATTTATTTATATTTAGATACTTGTTTTTTGGTATTATAAAGGAATTTTAACATTTGTTTTTGAACATATTAAGGTACAAGAAATTTTATGCAACAAATAATTATAAAACACAAGAACAGATACAGGGTATTAGAAATTTCATGTACTGGTAACAAATTTACTATATTTACAAGTCATAGAAGGCCAAGAACTCTCGTCACTGTCAATATCAGAAGCATCGTCGTCTTCAACTTCTATATTACGCACAGCATTGCTGATGCTGCATTTTTTAAACAATTTTACAACCACTTCCTTCTGGAGCCCATTTCACGATCCTAGGACCCAATCATGAACCTGAGCGATGGATGCTTTCTGGGTCCTGCCTGTAGGTGTTAAATCATTGCCAGCTGACTGCATCCAGGACGTCCACTCTTTCTTCACTAGGGCCTTAAAGGGCTCGTTCAGGGATACATCAAAAGGTTGTATTTGGCTGGTTACCCTCCAGGTATCACAACAAGTTGGGCTTTCAAGTCCACTGCTACTGCTTTTGCACTTTGTGTAAGAAGGGCTTTGAAGTGATCAAAAGTAAGCAAAGCCGGTTTTTTAAGTAATCCTCTAGGGGTGTCCAACCTGCTGCCTGTGGGCCGCATGCAGCCCAGGATGGCCGTGAACGCGACCCAACACAAAATCGCAAATTTCCTTAAAACATTATGAGATGTCTTGGGGACTACAGGTTGTAATGTATTTAATGTGTGGCCCAAGATAATGCTTCTTCTTCCAGCATAGCCCAGAGATGCCAAAAGGTTGGACACCCCTGCTCCAGGTCTTCATGACCAGATGTCGTTAGACGAGATTTTCATGCCTTCCTTCATTCATTCATCCTTTTTCGTGCATGTGGACAATAGCTCCACTTGGAACCTTTCTGGTCAGAAATGTTTTTTCTTTTAAGATGTTCACAGGTGATAGCTTTGTCCCATCTGCAGAACAGGCTAGAACAACAGTGCCATGTGTTTTCTCATGACCACTAGTTTTAACAGACTCGGTCTTTGTTCCTTTGATGTCCGCAGCTCTGTCAGATGGCACATCAAATGTGAATGGGGCCTCATCCATATTGGTGATTTCAGACAGCTCAAAGTTGTAAGTCTTTCAAAGACTGATAACATAAGAATGAAATTCCAAAACTTGATGCTCACAGGCTGCTGGGAGTTTTGGGGCAACTCTGGTTTGTGGCCTCATGCTCAAACCTTCTCTCTTCATAAAGTTAAAGCGCCATGTAGGTGTCCCTGAGAGATCATCCATGTTTTTTCTCATGCAATCCTTTTATCTTGTTCTTGTGCCATCTTGGTCGAAACAGAGACCCCGTCTGACGCTGCTCCAGAGTCTCCAGCCCCTGCTCCACCCCCAACCCCCTTGAAGGTTTCCCTCGTGTCGCCTTCTTCCGTCTTGGCACCCGAAGAAGCTTTTCTTCCCGTTGCCTCCCAAGCTGAGGGCGCTCTCTGTGGGACGAGGTCTAAGGGGCTCTCAACAGCTCTGTTGCCGTGCTTTTTAGCACATTTAATAACTTTAACGTAAAGCTTGCAGTGTATGAAAACCGTTTTGACATTTTCCAAGGGATTTTCCAGTCATTTCTCCCGCATAAAGTGTACAAAGAGAAATGTCGTGCTGTTCACCCTATGGTAATAAAGTCGGCATCACCTATCTTATCGAGCGGATGACAATCGGCACCGTCTGTCTTACTCTGTGGATAACAATGTGTTGCTTTTTGTTTCATTTCATTGAATAGTTGGCCAAAATTGCTTTCATTGCAAGTTCATCGTAAGTTAAACAAAACTGATTACTGTATTCCAGGGTATTATTTTGCATATGGATATCATTATTGCTTTCTAGAGTTACACTTTTAATGCATTAGCATAAATAAAAGAATTAAAAACATTTATATAGATATGGAATTAATACTACCCATGTATAATGTGCATTCTTGTTTTTCCCTCAAAAATTTGGGCAAAAATGTGTACATTGCACACAGCAAAATACAATAGCTTAAAATTATAACTTGCAAATTGCCATTAGCTAGTGTGGCAGGCTCAGTAATGCTCCCCCCTACCCTGGTCAAAGATGCTTATGTTCTAATCCCAGAACCTGGGAATATGTTCACTTACACGGCAAAAGAGATTTTGCAGATGTGGTTAAATTAAGGATCCTGAGATGCAGAGATTATCCTGGATTATCTAGGTAGATTTAGCATAATCACAATGGTTTTTACAAGAGGGAGCCAGGAGGGCCAACATCAGAGAAGAAGATGGGCTAATAGAAACAGGTCAGATGGTCAGAGAGGACTGAAGATGCTACAAGGCTGACTTTGTAGATGGAGGGAGGGGCCGTGAGCCGAGGAGTGCAGGTGGCCACTGAAAGATAGAAAATACAAGGAATTTGATTCTCCACTAGAGCTTCCAGAAACAACCAGCATAGTAGACACCTTGACTTTAGCCCAGTGAGACTGATTTTGGACTTTTGACCTCCAGACTGTAAGATAATAAATATGTATGTTTTTAAGCCACTAAATTTGTAGTTATTTGTTATAGCAACAATAAAATTAATACAGTTTGTGTGATCTATTTTAGAGTATGGTATCATCTGCGTAAACTAAATTTTAGATTTCTGAAAAAAGTTAGATTTCTAAAAAATTAGATTTCTGACCTGTGAAGAACCCTTGTGATGTTCATCCTCTCCCTCTCTCTCTCTCTCTCTCTCGCTCCCTCTCCCCCTTCCATGATCTTCCTCACAACTTGAAAAAGAAAAACAAGTAAACTGATTTTAGATTTGTATTTTTTACTTTGAGCATTCAGATATAACAAAAGAACACACAACACTGCTATAGAGCTTACCTAACTAATACTTTCAATTACCTGTAACAGAAAAAAACACCGAGAACTTTAAAAACTAACCAAAACAGATGTAACAAGTTTCATTTACTAAATTTCCTCTATTTGACCCCTAGGAAAGTATCTCTGCAAAAAACCACTCTTTTTAAGGTTTAACAAGCTTAGTGATCTATTTGTCTAGCCCAAGTAAGATCTGAGGCTGCAAATTCAAAAGAGGGTACGGAGACTGGATTTCTAAAAGATGTCTAATTTTAGCAGAAAGAGGTAAGAGATCACAATGTGCCAGCATGAATGAGGCAGAAAAACTCTTCTTGAAAACAGGCCCCGGAATTTAGGAAGAAAAAAAGGCAGCAGCCCAGGGCCATTTAGTGAAAGGTCCACTAGACCCAGATGAGTCAGCAGAGGCTTTGGGTGCGTAAGTGCGTCAAGTCACAACGCCCGATCTGGGGTTTCTTCTGATGAGCCTGAGTTATCAGTATGGCATTCCACTGCAGGTTTCATAAAATGCCTAATAAGGTAGGGAAGTATGTTCCCTAGCTGTAAAGATAAATATATGTTTTAACACGTAACAGGGTAAGATTGCTTAAGACTTCACTTAACAAGAAGCCTCTCATTCCCCAACTATGCCAAATAAATGAAGTGTGAAAAATTATGAAGTTAATTTCATGCTCATTAGTAATACTGAGAAATCAGAACTCTTTTCACTCCCTTTGCCCCCACTCTCCCTCAGTGGTTACAAAGAGAGAGGAAATCTCAACACCAAAAGCAAGAGCCTCCTCAATTCATCCTGTCCTGTGTGGTACTGCCAACGGCCCCACAGGAGATGATTTGAAAGAGTGGCATCACAAGCAGGATTTCACTCATCCCACAATTTGGAAAATCTACCTGGCAAGCTCTGTAAAAAGAGGTCTGATGCTGCCCAAGGAAGAGGGAAGAAGCACAAAAAGGCATTTCGCGCATCTTTTCTCATTTATTTAGGCACTCAAAACCTGGAGCCCAAGAGGGGGCCCTCAAGATACTGTTCAGATGTCAGATGACATCTAAAACCCAGTTTTAAAAAGCCACTGTAAAAACTTCAGCCTTACACACAACTTCTTTTACCAAGGGAAAATTAAGCCAGCTTATGTGACCCTACAAGTTTGCAGATGACCTAACCCCTTTAAAAGGACAATATGAAATCATACTTTTGGCACACAGATCTCCACCACCCCAAGCCCTGAGTTTCCTCAGGCAAGAATTAGGTC
Organism: Mormoops blainvillei; assembly: GCA_004026545.1. Classification (NCBI taxonomy): domain Eukaryota; kingdom Metazoa; phylum Chordata; class Mammalia; order Chiroptera; family Mormoopidae; genus Mormoops; species Mormoops blainvillei. Next base: position 161,245 of record PVJD01002914.1, read on the forward strand.
CCTGGGCTGATTTGGTAATCATCTCTTTGCATATCACAGAAACCGGTGTGTCAGTACTCAGTGTTCCCCCCGGGGAGTCTGTTGGGATGAAGAAACTAGGTAATGAAAGGGCGCAGCAACAATACAGAATGTTTCTGATCCCCAGCCTCGCGGTTTTTCTCACTGACTATCTCCAGTAAACCCAGATGCCAGAAAAAAAAAAAAAGCTAAATGTTTCCTAGCTTCAAACCCAGAGGAGAATATGAGTGAAAATCATGTATCAGCTTTGTGTGCAGGTGGGGATCCTATTACATCCTTTCTACTCAGGCTTACGGATGCTTCACTATCCTGTCATTCCCCAAAGTGATACTGCAAATTTCCTCCTATCTCCATTTATTAGATATAGCATCCAGTATTTTGGGGTTCATCTATGCAACTTCTAAGGTTCTGGTCACGGAGAACACACCAGTGAATAAGCTCCGCATAGCCCTTGCCCTCAGATAGCAGAGAAATTGAACAAAGGAAGAAGAAATTACAATAAAATATGAAATTGGGCTCTGACCAGAGTAACATGAGGTTCTGTGGCAGTTTATAGGAGGAGCTGTTGAAAAGAGTAAGTGGGAGAGAGCGGCTGAAGGTGGGAGCTTGGGCGGGAGAACTTAGAGGAAGGTGAGGCGGCAGAGAACTGTCCTGAGAATGCGAGCTGGGCCTCAGCACAAACAAAAGGGGCTAACTCCCCTCATTGGAGCATTTCAAGTTGGTCCAATTAGTAATGGGGGTCTTTGAAGGGCTTTAAGTTTCTAGAGTCACCAGCAGTGCTGCATTTGGAAAGCTACCTCTGTCTGCAGCATAATGGGCTCTGGAAAACCTGAGAAAAGAAGATTTATTCTGTAGCATCTCTCCTAGAACATTCTCATAGCATCAGAGTGATAGGGCAACACACCCCAGGGTGTGTGCCGACTTCTCCTGAATGAGGTTCGGTGATGAAGGGCCTGGTATTTATCTATCAGGGGTATCAATCTGACTTTCCTGCAGGTTAAATCTAGTGGTAAATGAATTTCCTTGGCCTGAACAGTGTTTATTTTTAACAAACCTAGATGTTTTTAAAGTAGGACTTATCCTTTCCATCAGTCTCTATTTCCCTGAAGTCGACCCAATTTATACGTTGATGTTACCAGCATGGCGAAGGCGGATATTTGAGTTTGTAAGCCAATGAGATAAAGGCTGAAAAGTTTTACATTTAAGCTATGAAATCATCATCACCCATTTGGTGTTTGGGCCGTCATTATATGAATGACCTTACTGTGCCCCAGGCAGATATTTTGCCTCCAAAAAGTATAAAATGCTATTCCTAGCCCCAAGGAGGGTTTATCATTTTTGGAGAACAGAAAAAGGTAATCAGCAAAAGACTTGGAGAGACATTTTGCTCAGAAACTTATAAACTGGGAAGAAGCTCAACAACTTAGTCATTAGGGAAAAGCCAATGAAAACCACAGTGAAATACCACTTCACACCCACTAGAATGGCTGCACTCAGAAAAGCGCTAACAAGTATTGATGGGGAGAATGTAGAAGCGCCGGAACTCTCACACATTGCTGTGCGATGGGGCATGGTGCAACCACTTTGCCACACAGTTTGGCTGCTGCTTAGAAAGTTACACGTGAAGCTACCATATGACCCAACAATTCCCTCTTAGAAAATTATCCTAGAGAAATAAAAACCTATGTCCCCATGCATGTCCATCACAGTAGACAAAGGAGTGGAACCAATCCATATGATCATTCACTGGTAAATGGACGGGCAATCAGGGAAATATCTGTACAGCGAAATACTGTTCTGCAAGGTAAGTGACTTATTAATCCCTACCACAAAATGGAGGACCTTAAAAACGCATGCTACGTGAAAGGAACCAGTTACAAAAGACCACATAGTATATATGAGTCCACTTATATGCCAAGTCTAGGAAAGGTAAGCCTGTAGAGTAGAAAAAAACATTAGTTACCTGGGGCTGGGGGTAGAAACAGGGAGGGACTGCAAATGGACACACAGCAACTTTTAAGGATAACAGAAATGTTCTAAAATTAAATTATGCTAATGGTAATGCAACACTGAAAATTCACTAAAAATTATTTAATTGTATGCCTAATATGAGTGAATTTTATGGAACATAAATTATACCTCAATAAAGCTGTTTAAAACAAGATAATCGCATATTGTAAAACATGGTAAATGTAAAATCATGGTTTAAAAAATGGTCTTCAAACTTTAAATATCATAGTATCAAGTACCTTTCATTAATATAATGTGTTTATTTCTTTATAAATAATAACAAAAACTAATGTATAATTATATTATATAGAGCATTAAATACATCACAAAAGTCAAACAAAAAGACTTAAAACACATAAATAGATAATATTTTAATATAAAATTATTGATTCGATCATAAGGTTTTTAAGAATAAATGAAGCTAGGGGTTAGAATTAGTGGACAAAATGAATTCCAGTGTAATAAACATGTGAATGTGAGAAGCAACCAAAATTGACAGAGGATTCTGTCATGGACAAGACCACCCATGTGTAATAAACCCTCAGAATATTCATCGGTTTGAAAATCAGGTCCAAAGAGATGATGTGCTTGCCTGGTGAACAATGGAACATCCCTCAAAATAAGCCCGGCTGTTCAGAGGATGGCAAATACTCAGGAACGCAGGACTGCAGGCACGGTCGGCGATGTTTGTCTGAGAAAAGAATTCAAAGGAAGAGGACAGAGAGAGAGAAACTGGAGAAGAATTCACATGAAGAGGAAGCTTTCTATACAAAGTGAACTTTTGCTTCTAGGTGAGATGGATTTAGTCACATCACTCTGTCTAACCATCTGTTATGACCGAATGGTTAACTATAAGAAAGGTTGTGCCAGGTTTATAGGGAGTTATAACAGCTATGAAATTTTTAAATAAATTTTCTACATCCATTGCTGTTTATCCTTAACCTTTTTTCTCTGAAGTTTCACATTGCAAAAATAATTATTTCTTTTGGCTTTAATGTTTACAATGTGATACTTGCTGCAAGTTACATAATAAATAAATATAGTCAAGACAAAGGGATGTTATCAGTGAGTTGCAAGAGACAAAGTGGGATGAGGAATTTAGGGCCCGATCCCAAAGAGCATTAATACAAAATTATGGAGTTTGGGCTTTTTCTATGTAGCCATCAGGGAGGCCACTAAATGTTTTTGAGCATGGAATGGTCTGAACTGTGTGGCTTTTGGAGAAATTAACCAAATGCCACACACAGTGTGGAGAGCTGTGTGGAAAGATGAGAGGTAGTATTCCAAGTGATTAGAAGTCAAACAATACACAGTCCAGTACAGGCCGAAGCTGAGGGGCAAGACTAAGATGGTGGCCATGAAAACAGAAGCAAGAGAACAGCAGAAAGTGAGAATTTCTAGACGATTAATGGTGATGTAGAAGTTTATAAGCCTTGGTGCCAAAAACTCTTTAACACCAGGCCAGAGGGCAAGTTCTACTGAAGTGCACAAAGATAATCTACAAGCTAATGTCCCACTGGGCCTCCCTGGGCTAGATGTGTGACCCATGCACTTTGGAGCAGGCCCAAGACAAGGAGCTGCTCGATCTTTTTTAGTCTAAAACGTATCTGCCTCTCCTGTCCCGCTTCGTTGCCCTTCAATGGCACTCCTAAGGAAGCAGGGGAAAGTGTGGAAAGACATGTCATCGATTTTTTTTAAAGCGGTAAATAAAATCATCTTATTTTGGAAAGGGGGACTTCTCCTCCATCCTCAAATATGAGAAATTTTATAAGGAGGGCTCAAGTAAGATTTAAAAGGTTCATAAACTCTTTATCCATTGATTTGAACTTGAGTGTGCTGTGGTTTAAAATTGTGTACAGCCACTATGGGGGAAACAAGTTTATGTTAATTTGGGGATCCTGTTGGCTACCTGTCTGTATGTGTATGGGGGCTATAGCCACGTAATCAAAAGAGACACAATAATCCCTACATCTTGACAAAAAAAATTTTTAAAAGCCAGTCATCTCTCCAGGTATTCGTATTTTCACTGTGGAATCATTGTGGAGGGAATTTACTTGGAATTCTGTCCTAATATTCCACTTTTTTGCATACATAAAAACTCAAAGATTTAGATTTTATTAGTTAACAAAACTGAAAAAAAACATAAAGAAAGATAATGTTTTCTCTATTACCTGGGAATATAATTCAAATTTTTAAGATAAAATCATCTACCAGGTTCATTCTTCCACCCCCCAGCACCATTGTGTTGTCAGGCTGACTGATGGTAGTGGCCACTCAGTCAGATTGAAGACCTTGGCTCCCTTCATCTAAATAGTCATAGGTGCCAGAACTTTGGCTTCCTCTAGAGTCTATCCGAAAAATCACAACCATAAAGATCGCCTTCCCTTATGAAATTGCCTCTTGGTGTGTCTAAAGAAACGATTTCCTGCTTTGAAGATCAACAAAAGAGACCACATCTTCTGGATATTAATCGGGTCATTTTTTGGTCTCCCTGGTGTGGAATGGGCAAAGTATCCCTTTTTGGACAATGTATAACTTCCATTGCTGCCAGAAAAAATGGGCATTTGGTACATGATCAGATTAATTCAATACCTGTTTAACATATTTGATTACAAAAACAAAATCTTGATGTGCAAGTCTGTATATCATCACTATGTAGAGGAATATCCTGTTTTTGAAAAGATGTATGCTAAAGTTTTCATGAGTCAAGGTTTACGATACCTGCAACTTATTTTCAAAAGGCTCTAAGAAGAGAAACAAATGGAAAGATAGATCAATGGATGGATAGATGGAAGGATGGGATGAATAAAGAGACAGAGAGACGGGAGATGGTTAGATGGATGGATAAATAGATTGGTAGACAAAGGAAATATGGGGAAATGTTAACAATCTGTTGAATTTATCTGGATGGATAGATAGATGGTCTCTGAACTATTCTTCCAACTCTTCCGTATCTTGAAATTTTTCATTACAAAAGTTGCAAGAAAAAGTAATCTATATAAGTGGAACAAAGACCTGCTTCTCATTCCTGAGGCTTTTTCTCTTTCCAAAACTCCCCATGCTTTCCCTCCTTTTCACCTACCACTGCTCTATTCTTCTCTTCCCAGCCAGAGGGAAGAAAATGCAGTTTCCTACCTGCTCAGTGGGCACTTTTGGAAAGCTGCTCTTCATGGGAAAACAGAGCTAGGTTATCTAAGATGAAACATTTACTAATGATTAACCAAGATTTTTATTAAAATGTAGACCTCCCTTTGTATTTGCTCCCATTTGAAATGTCCATGATGTTCTTCCTTCACTCTTTGGTGCTGAACCTAGAACCCAGCCAGCCTTTTCCTCCTCATAAGAAGGCACGTGGACACACACACACACACACACACACACACACACACCATGTTCCCCTCACTACACTGAATCAAAGCCCAGCTGGCCCTATTAGAATAAAACAGTGAGGTGGTGAAGCAAACCACACAGGTACACTAATGCTGGATCCTTGGAAGGAACTGAAAATCCATTGACTTCTCCCCAGGAAAAAGTAAAGTAAAAGTGTGTCATTTTCAGACACTCACATAATTAAAGTCATGTAAAATTGAAAACAAAATGAAGTATTCTTCTTCATGTTAAAAAGACTTCCCTCAGGTAGTCCATGTACAACTAGCTGTTTCTGCAACACATTACCGAGTGATTTAAAAGACTCATTTTAACACAAATCACAATTTTGCTGATTATTATGCTGGCATTAAGCAACCAGCAGACTGCCTCAGAAGGCAGCTCATGGTTGCTGGGCAGAGGGAAGGAACAGAATCATCTTGTTCGCCAGAGGCAGTACAATGGTTCTCCTATTCCTTGAGTCAGCTCGCAGCGTGTATGTGTGTCTTTAACTCGTGAAATATTAAGAGAGGACTCTTTTAAGGAAGTGAGAGTCTGAACGTGACAGACATATAATCTCATCGAGAATGTCAACTGCCACGCTCCTAAACCACAGGTATGCTTCTCCGCAATTTGTTATAATCGACCATGGGCATACCAAAGCATTCTCCACTGAACTCACAGCAGCAGATCTGTCTCCTGCCCCACGGCCTTTTCCGCTAAAACCAGGTCCACAATCAAATGCTAAGAAAATACATGCCCAAAACCCTGTAACAAAAATATGAATGCAAACCATAGGGAAGTAATGTTCTCCTGGAGCAGATCTGTGCAAGTCTAATTTGCATATGGAAATTGTGGTGGCTTTGCTTCCTTGCACAACATTATGTTAAAACAAAGGTTAACAAGCTCTTTGACCCTGAGTTCTACCAGCAAAGAGCAGACCATCAGTGACACTGAATGACTCAAGCTAGCCTCAGACCTGGTGAAAAAAGAAGGTGGTCAAGCCAGTCAGAGAAAGATAAATGCTCTATGATTTCACTTCTATGTGGAATCTAATGAACAAATTGAACTAACAAGCAAAACCCAGACAGACTCATAGATAGAAAGCAGATGACAGCTGTGAGGGGTTGGTTAGAGGGTGAAGGGATTGAGCAAGAAGGAAAAAGAAGTCATGGACGTGGACAACAGTGTGGTGATTGCCGGGGGGAGGGGGGTGCAAGGGGAGTCAATGGTAATGGGAAAAAATACAATAAAGATTAAATCAAAAAAGAGGATAAAGGAGCAAAGGGTTTAGAGCATGACTGAGTAAACTCTTGCTGGAAAGGGTCAGTTAGTATATTTTTAGGGTTGATGGACCATTTGATCTCTGTTGCAAATACCCAGCTCTGCCTTGGCAATGTGAAAGCGGCTATGAGCAATCAGTAAGTGAAGGGGTGTGACCATGTCACAGTAAAACTGTATTTAGGAACAGACACTGAAACTTGAACATTAGGTCATTGTTACGTGTCACGGAAGAGTATTCACTTTTCAACCCTTGAAAAGTGTATAAACTGTTGTTTGCTTATCGACTGTACAGTATTCAGGCAACAGGCCAGACTTGGCCCATGGGACATAGTTTGCAGATTTCTGATTCACAGCATTAGTTTTCACACTTGAGCAGCATCAAAGTCCCCTGGAGGATGATTAGAGCATGGATCCTTGGGCCCCACCCCAGAGCTTCTGGTGCCCAAGCCTGGAGTGAGTCTGACCATGTGCATTTCTCCCACGTTCCAGGTTTTGCTCAAGCTGCTGAGACCACAAGTGAAGACCCACAGTTCAGCAAAAAGGTGAACAAGACAGAGAAAGGGGGCAAAGAAGTTCCCATGCTGGCCAGGATAGGTTGGCAATAACCACTTTGATGCCACTTAGGTAAAGTCTATATAAATTTCATATGCAAATTAGGAGACAGAAAATGATTAATACAGTTGAGTTTCAATAACCAATATCATCTCTGGGAAGTTCTATACTCGACTGTCTGCCAGACTAAGTCCTTCACTTCCTTCAAATCTTTGCTGAAATGATATCCTCTCTGTGAGTCCTATTACCCCAACCACCCATTAACATTGTGTATTAACACTGCCCCTGCTCCCCACATGCACCCCCAGCCCTCCTTCCTCGTTTCTCAGCATTTGTCGCCTCAAACATACGATGTAATTGGCCTGCTTACTGTTTTATTATTTACTCTCTGTCTTCCCCAACCTTCCTCTCCACATTCTCTTATATCCCTAGAATAAAAGCTCCATTAGGGCAAGGACAATAAGTGAGTGTGTGTTCAGTGGAGACCTGAATGTTTGTGTCTCCCCAAAATTCATGTGTTGAAACCTAATCCCCAATGTGATGACATTAGGAGGTGGGGCCTTTGGGGTGGCTGGGCTATGAGGTGGAGCCCCAATGAACTGGATTTGTGTCCTTGTGAAAGAGGCCTGAGAGTTCTCCAGCCCTCTCTGCACCATGCGAGGACACACACAGAAGTCAGTAACTCCGTCGGGAGGGAGCCTCACTAAACCACGCTGCACCCTGACCTTGGACTTCCAGCCTCCAGGCTTGTGGGAAATCAATTTCTGTTGTTCAGAAGCCACTCAGTCTATGGTGCTTTGTTATAGCAGCTCAAACAGACTAAGACAATATGTCTGTATCCAACGTATAGAAAACTGTTTCTGGCACTTTTATAAACACATTTTCCTTGAATGAATATCCATTCATTCCTGAAGTGATACTAATCTATTTAGATTTAAAATAATAAAGTATATGAAGAACAGCCTGACACTCTGATATAGCACATCTTAGTGATCACAAAAAGAATTTGAGGTTGCGCCATTCTGTAAATTGTATAATCCTGGAGCTGCAAGTTTAATGACAAGCATCAAAATTTATCATCAAAAAGAGCCCGGGCAACCCTCTCATTCAGCTACTTCTTATCACGGAAGTTAAAATGGCCTTGTCACTTCACTCCAACCCATCCCAAAATCCTGATTTCAAGCTTTTCACTCATGACCACCACTGTCTTAGTCTCCTCAAACCACCATAGCAAAATACCACAGATAGGAGGGCCTGAACAGGAGAGCATGATTTTCTCACAGTTCTGGAGGCTGGAAGTCCAAGGTCAGAGTGTCAGCACATTCAGGATATGGTAAAAACCCTCTTCCAGGCTTGCACATGGCTGCCAAAGGTTCTCAGTACAGGCTTCCCCAAGACGTGCCACTGTGGCATGAGAATTATTTTGAGCTGAAAGCAATGGAGACCCTGAAGACTCACAAGAAACTTTCACCTCTCCTTTAAAGAATTTAAATTAGGGGCCCTGCCCATAATAAGAGTTATCACCAGGAATTGCTTTCTATGATTTATCGATAGGGCAGGACAAGCTTCTAATTACCAAACATCTGCTCTTCTGATCATCCTGTCAATGACCTTCCTCCCCTCTGAAGCCCCAAGGTTCCTTATCTCATCCTTAGCTCAGAGTGTCATATGTACCTCATTTTCCCTTTTTTGTCTCCGAACCTCACGTATGTGGGGTTCCTCTACCTGTGTATGTAATTAAATCTGGTTATTTTCTCTTGTTAATCTGCCTCATGTCCATTTGTTTACTAGGCCACCCAGAAAAGCTAGAATAGCAGACGAATTTTCTTCCCCACTTGTGGGTGTGCCAACTGTATTTTGAAGAAGCACCAAAACACCAAATACTTTGTGAATTCAGGCAAAATATTAGTTCCTCTGATTATTTTTGTACGGTAAATATTTTTAAATAGAATTTAACAACTTAAAAATGTCATTTCACAGATTTAGATTAAAATTCAAGCTTTTTGAGAAACATCAGCTCTTAAAGGCGACCGACGCAAGTGAGAAACTTGACGTACTTCCCTTCGCATTGCATTTTACACGTCGTAGACATTTCATAAATGTTTACAAAAAAATAAAGGAAATCATGAGCGACAGAAAGGGCCTTCACCTAGTTCAACAAAATGATTGTGAACAAAGCTACTCTTATTTGGGATTATGCATGATTTAATCTATTCTGGTATAACCATGTAGATAAAACTAAACTGTACACTGCCAATATCATATTTCCTTAAGTTGACTCCTCCCCCAATTCAAATATTTTGCCAAGCAATCTCCTCGGATTCTTTAAAATATCACAGACCTCGCAGGCAACTGTGGTTCTGAGCTGCCTCCTTCTCCAACCTTCCCCCTTTCTATGTACCTTCCCCAGGGACACACCCACATTCTCCCACATCCTCCACTACATCCAGCCTTGCATTGTACAAAGTTGTATTTATACCCTAGTATTGCATTTAAAACACAACCGAACGATACCAGGTACATTAGCTTTCCTGGAACACACTCTCCTTTATTTTTTAATTTGCATTTCATTTATATAAACACATTTAATTTTTTACAAGTGTTTTCAGCCCTGGTGACAGTAAGATAGCTAACTACCTGCAAGGAAGACTTGGCTAAGAATGTAGTAGCAAACTCTGTCATTCTTTGGTCTTTCCCTTCCTTGGTTTCCTGTTCATTCTGGCTGTTAGTGGATATGTTTTATAAACTGATAAAGGAGTTTTATCTACTTGGTTATTAATCTGTCAGCTTCCATAGAGATTTATAGGAACTCTTGGAAAAACAAAAACTGCTCAAAAGTTCTAATTTACAATCAAAAACCAACTTATCTGAAAGGGATTCTAGGCTGTCGGCTTGCCTAGCATATGGCAGTGGCCCAGTATTGGCATGCTTGGGTATTGGGGGAAAAATAATTATACCTTCAATATCTCATATTGTTTGGCCCAGGTAGAGCTGTTTCCTTAGTCCAAGGAAAGATTTCATTAAAAACAGCTTGCTCCGTGTAAACATAAATGAATAGCACTTTCTTCAGAATTGATTCCTTTTGACCCAGAGGCATGAAATAGCATATTCATGATGCTTTTCAGAGACACACAGGACCATTCAGTCAAACACACCATAAGATGGGGCACCTATGATCAATCTTAAGAGTAGTAAAATTCCAGGTCAAGTGTATTAACACTTCCCCTCCACCTGGGTAACATTATTTAACTGGGAGTAAATCATAAAAGAACTAATTAGAAAGAGATTAACCTGGGAGAGTTGGTTTCCCTCCAGGGCCCGTCAGTCAGTCCTGAGAACCAACACCGACGCTGTAGGAAGGGACTGCACAAGCAGCCAGGTTTCCTACCTGAGCTGGTGTGATGTTCTCTGGGAACCGGTTACGCTGAGGGGTAACCAGACACCTTTGCAGAGGAGCCACCCCAATTCTGATTGATTGCTTCCCACAAGTGTGTATACTGCTTTCATGGTCAATGTCAACCTCAAGTGCTGCTTGTCACCACTCAGCTCCTAATCCTTCCTCCCAATTCAACTGCAAGAGCTGTTTAGTAGGAACTCTTTATTTTTCCACTTCTAAGTTTCTCAAAGAACAATGATTAGAACAAGCATGACTTCAATGAAGGCGTTCTTGCAGTTTCTTTTTTTCCAAACTGTCTTGATTTCTGTTTGTTGTCATTCAGGACCTTCCGGTGATGGGGCAGTTTTGTTTCAGGAGGTGGCTGTAGTTTGGTCTCTAATTGAATCTCCAGTAAAAATTATGCCCCCTGTCAATGTCCAAACAGGTGTGGTGAAGCCTTCTGGATTAGCCCGGTTTGTCAGATTATTCTTAGGGAGCTTCGACCTAGCAAGTAGGCATCTTTAACTCCTTTATTATTTGATAATATTCAAAATACTACCCAGCTAAATGTTTTATCTTAAGCTATCTCAGACTTAAAATTAATCTACGACCTCTATCACAATCCTTTAGATACATTTTGGGTGCTCACACAACTTAATAAGCATTCATTCTGTGTTAATTCAGGATCAAGTTAATAGACTGCCACCCATCAGACATTTGTGCCATATTGTCGTTATTCTTCCTGATACATATGAATTACAACTCAACCAGGGGTTCCAGCAATGATGCTAGGAAGTTACTTTTCCATATTTTACTTCCTATAAATTTTATAGGAAAGGAAATTGAGGCCTGGAGGATTTCACTGGTTTGCACAATTGAAAAATAAGTGCAAGGATTCTAACACAGTCACGCTTTCTCTCTACCTATTTGATCAAATTGAAGAACCATATAACATATTGAGCCAGATTCCATGTAGGTGGGGGATGCAAGGGAGTGGTGAGTAAATTCTAACCCTGGGGAAGGAGGGAAAAATTTATATCGATAATATACATGTAGTATGAAGCAGGTTTTGAGGAAAGGTAAAGTATGGTGAAAAACAATAATGCATATTTCAAAGATACAGAAAGAGGAAAGAAAATTACATTCTATTTGAGAATAAGACAAAAATGTCCCCAAAAGGTGAAAATAATCAAAAACAAGAAATTAGTCATATGCTGGTCACATTTATACAGTGATCTTTAGACTGTTTTTAAAAATTCAACCCCATTTTTGTTTTCACTGCAAAACAGTATGTACCCCAGCGTATGTACTCAATAAATGTTTGTTGAATTGAATTTAAATTACTTTAGCTTGGCAAGATTATTTCTTTTTCACAGTGCTCCGAGGAAGAAAATCATTAAATGGATTTTCATCCTACCTTTCACAAATGTCTCTACAGAACTGCCCCAGTTGAGGTTTTTCTTTTGCAAGATTATTGTTTTGCTTCTTGTCTGTTTTAACTCCCTTCTCTGCTCTTGAACCAAAACTGAAAATGAGAGAGAACTACCAGGTCCCTACTGCTGAATTTCAAAAATTTCAGCAAACATGTGTCTTGAAGTCAACCAGGGTCTTCAAGGAGCCAACTGAACCCTGATTTTTACTTGTGTAATATTTTTGTTGCTCTTCCATTTAAGTACCTGAGGCAGAGGAGAGAGGAATATTTGTTTGGACTTCAATTCCACGGTTGTATTTATTTAGTGTTTGCAAATACCTTGCACATTGTTATAAACAAGAGAAATCCTTTGGGGAACACTTGACCTCTAGTTGGAGAAATCATTACAATGACAGCTTTCACTGCTGAACAGGTGTAAAGACCCATTTCAGATCCTATCGGCCTAGAGAATTTTTTTAATCCAGGGTTAAATGCCATTAGAGAGTTTACATCAGTATGTCAAACTTCGTGAACTCACCACTTTTCCAAATAAGAATTGTTGTCTCAAAAGGCTTAGAATATGTCTTAGAACTCGTTCTCACCCACCTTTCACAAAATTATACTAAAAACACAATTTCACCTTTGGAAGAGCTTGTCTTCAGCTTTCTTCTTTAGACCTGTCATGTGATCAGGATGGGGGGAGAGTAGCGGACCTGAGAGCTGTCCCATTTTGGGCAATTTTCCATTTACTTAAATGCAGAGCACTTGTTCCCTCTGTCCCCCACTCCACACACACCCACATGCACATAATAATTAAAGTTGAGAATGGGTCAGAAAAGTCATCTGGTCCCACCTTCTAAATGTACTGACAAGAACATTGAGGCCCAGACAGATTAAAATTCTCTCCTGAGATAAGGAAAAAAGACAGAATTAGAAATGAAATTTAATGACTCCCAGATTATATTTTTATCCACTATAACATCATGTTATGATTCTGCTAGTCATTTAACTTTTTGTTTACCTATGTCTCAGCCTGCCTACTGAATTGTCTTTAGTTCCAAAACTATCCCATGAACACCGCTTCTGTCCTAGGTGTCATCCTGGGTGTTGGAAGTAAAAGATAAATGACACCTACATGAATTTTATGCTTTTGTGGTGCCCATGTTGAAGAAAACCAAGACTCAGTACTGATGTTAGTTCATACATTTATTCACCAAGTATGTATTATTTCTTTTTCAAATGTGCTCTTTCTACTTCTTTTTCCTGTACCAGGCATTGTTTTAGGCACAACAGTGAATAAAAATGATAAAATTCCTGCTCTTGTAGAGATGACATTCAACCGAGGGGAGAAGCAGAAAAGTTAATCAATGACCATCAGTTGGTGATTAGTACTATATAGACAAAGGGTGGAGGGGACAAAAATGATGGGGACACTGTTACAGATGAACAGAAAGGCCTTTCTGATAAGATGACCTGTGAACGAAGACCTGCGTGAAGCAGGTAAAACTAACCCAACTGCTCAGCTCATTTCCACTGGACCTGTCAGGAGTGCTGCAAGCTGGGAACGAAAAGCTGTGAGTTCAAGGGGTGGAGGACATCAGCTTTTTTGGTTGTATTCTATTCAATAGATTTAGTCTTTTGAAATTATTATTACTGAGTTGAAATTCACATAACATAGAAATAACGATGTTAATGCATCCAATTGAGTGGCATGTTGTACGTTCACAAGGTTGCGTAACCACCACTTTTACTTCTAAAAAATTGTCACCACCACAGAAGAAAATCCCATACCCAGTAGCAGTCACTCTCTATTCTCACCATCCACCACCTCACCAGGTGGTAACCATTCACCTGTCTTTTGTTTCTATCTGTCTCGCTACTCTGAATGTTTCATAGAAATGAAATCATATGTGTTGTGAAAACATTGGTGTTGGATTTCTTTCACTTAGCACATTTCCAAAGTTCATCTACATTGTAGCAAAGTTCAGAACTTCATTCTTTTTATGGCTGAATAATGCTCTGTTGTTTGTATAAACCACAGCTGATTCATCCACTGATCAACTTTGGCTATTTCTACCTTTTCGCTATTATGAATAAATGCCCCTATGAAAACTTGTACAATGGTTTGAGGACCTGCTTTCAAACTTATTCTTTTTAATCCTCTTTCTTAATCCAGTTCTAAGTCTATTCACAAGTCATACTTGAAACTTTGAAAAATGTTTCAAATAACCTCACAGCAGTAAAGAACTAAATTTATTTAAGCCCCTAAATGAATGCCTGGCACATAAGAAGCCCTCAACAAATGGTAGTTGTTATTATTACTAATAATAATTAAAGGAACACAATGCTAAGTAGCACACAGCTGAATGCAAACTTCATAGATCACTGGTTCAATCTAGGGGACAGAGGGAAGGTGGGATAAGATCCTTCTGGAGAACCAAGCATTTCACAGCCTGCCCTACACCTCTTCATCCACCTCATACACTTCCCAGTGGCTGGAGAAATTGGCTGGAATTGTTCCCAACATTCACATCTTTTATCTGCCATACTATAAAATATTCACTAGTGCCCAGGTTTGCCAGTGTACTTGCTCTAGGTATTGCCCTAAAGTTACACAAACCTTGTTGTGAAAAGCAAATGGAAAGAGATTGTTCTTTTCCAATTGTGTACTTGGCATTAAAAAAATCTCTAATTTATTTATGTAACATACAACTGCTGACATCACTACCTGGAGCAATATCAAACAGGTCTGATCCCAGCTTGTTTGCCACCAAAAGTCAACACCATTTCAATGAATTGTGGCAATAAAAATTTCATTTTTATCTGGAGCCAAATATTTGATCATTTGACGATCATTTGAAGTGTTAGCAGTTTAAAGATGCACTAACCTAGAGTTTAGGAGAACTTGAGATATTCCTAGCCTTTCTGTGATTTCTTTTGTGATGTCTGAGGGCACACTCCTGCCTCAGTCTACTTCCGCATTATATTAGGGATACTTTATCTGACCCATGGACCTCACCAAACGTTGTAAGATTTATCTTATATTTCTGTTTATTTAAACTGGTCAATTCAGTCAAAGTGGTTGTGAGTTGTACAAAACACTACTTAATTAAGACCACGTTTAGATTTTTAATGTCCATTATGCCTTTTTTACTTCAGCTGTGGGTTTCTTCATGTATTGCAATATTAATCGTGTTGGTGAGAGAGAATTGTGGCAACTATACTAACCCTGAAATTTGTTTTTCCTAGCAAATGCCAATTTGATATTAAAAGCCAGTTGTAAGAAACACATGTCTTCGTTAAGCAAATAAAAGTTCTTTTCACAATCATCAAGATCTTTGCCCATATATTTGCCCTTAGGGCTCCTCGGCTTACAGAAACAAATTCTAGCTATGCAAAACTTTCATAAAACTCTCCCTAAATGCTACAACAGATACACAGCAACAAGAGCCCTTCCCTACCTCAGAGCTCAGTGGCCCAGTGGAGGTATCATCCCAGCTTAAGTCAAAGTCCATACAAACAAGTATCACTATAGGCAAAACTCCTCCATAGGAAAAATATTTCCAAACCTTGAAACCTTGTTGCCATTGACTCAGTAAACTGTGCCATGCAGACAAACAGGAAGCCTCTGAGACATTGTCTCTGATGCCCCAATCCCTCGGTTCCAGCCAGAAGGTCTTTAAGAGCAAAGATTTGTATCTCTGGTACCTAGTAATTAATGTTGTGATGCCAGAGACAAGTGGAAATGAGTAGATGACATGTTAGTTGCGGGGCAAAGGGGTTCAATAAATCCCCTTTCCTAGAACTTGAAAACTCAAGGAACTCATAGTTGCCAATGTTGCCAAGAATATCAGAGATCTTTTAATCTGCTATTTATAAATATTGAGTATACTTTTCTGGGGAAAAAAACAATCATTTTATGAGAAGTAGCTATTTTCATTTATTTCAAATCTGTTCTGATTGTCCAAACTATAAATTGTTTCAGGGGGAAAAAGTACCAAACTATGTTTTACCCATTTGTATAACTGTACCAGCTAGCAGAGCACCTGGTTCCATAATCATTTCTAGAACTTTCTGTTATTGTTAAACTGAATCTGTAAGGGGTTAATCATGAAATAAGTAAGTGCAGTGGTCTGGGAGCCCACTACTAAAAGTAATTACCTCTTGACTAAGAATTTTGCACAGGAGCGACCATAATCTTTAAAAAAGACTAAAAGACTAAATCTTTTATTGAAAACATTCCTTCCCATCTAGGGTAAGAGAAACAGAGAGAGACTGGGAGATTTTGACCACTTTCATTTAGAAAGGCCAAAAATTTTTTCCCAAGTTCTGTTCCCATGATGTGCAAACACTGGGACATGATGTCCCCCTCCTATATTGGTTTCTCTATGGAACTGAGGATTATTCTCAATGGAATCCCTGGGCTTTTCCTTGAAATAAAAAATAATCACATTCCCCTAACTGCA
The DNA here is from genome assembly GCA_004026545.1 of Mormoops blainvillei. Lineage (NCBI taxonomy): Eukaryota > Metazoa > Chordata > Mammalia > Chiroptera > Mormoopidae > Mormoops > Mormoops blainvillei. The sequence continues at coordinate 177,728 of PVJD01002914.1, forward strand.
AGAGTATCTGGTAGGAATCTTCCACTCAGAAGGTCCTTTGGGCATATGATACTATGTTTTTGGAAGATAAATGATTGAATTTTCCAAAAGCTATTGGGTAGTAGAAAGAACACTGCAGGTGGGGAAGGAAGGAAGGAGGGAAGGAAGGAGGGAGGGAAGGAAGGAAGGAAGGAAGGAAGGAAGGAAGGAAGGAAGGAAGGAAGGAAGGAAGGAGGGAAGAGAAGGGAGGGAAGGAAGGGAAGGGAAGGAGGGAGGGGTGTTTATAGATCTGATGATCATTGAACCCTCAGAAATAAGGCAAGGCAGGCTATACCTACTTAAAATTGCAGAGAAAACTTTATTGACACATGGATGAAATGTCATGGGTATAAGGATATTTGCTGTAGCAATGTCTGATCAAAAAGTTTGGCAGTTCCTCAAGAGGGGAATGATTAAATAAGTTAAACCAGGTATTCTTTAAAAGCATAAGACAACTCAGTGTGCTCTATGTATGGCATGATCTCAAGATACCTTGTTCGGTGTAAGATAACCATGGGGCACATCCGCCTGCACAGAGTCCACCCAAGGTCTCCATGGGAGAGGGCATCTCGGCCAAGGGAAGAAAGTTGTATTATCTTGCTATGACTCCCTGCAATCCTATGGCTCCTCTGTCCCACCCTCCAGCTCAGCTAAATTGCAGGGTGGTGACAAGCATTCCATAGTGCTCTCAGAGCGACCACCTGCAAGAGCCTGAGCTATATCTCCAGTGTGAGAAGCCATCCACATAGAAATTTTACATGGCAGGAACCCCAAAAGATCATGTTCCCCCTGGGAGCAGTTTACTCCAGGTAGATATCACGAAGCAGTAGTAACAAGAAAAGAGAGCTCCTCAGCAAGAAGACCTAGCTCAGTGCCTGCAACTCAGAGAAAAGTAAATGTACAAGTTTCAGCAGAAATCCTGGGGCAGCAGCAGAAGTGGGGAGTCACAGAGTGGGGGTCTCAGAAGTGACGGTGCCAATGGGGACCTCAAGGCGGTGGCTCAAACGACCAACTGGCTGCTCAACTAAGATCTCCAAATTTGCCACAGAGCAATCGTGGGCTCTTGGAAGTGCCTAGAGTCTGAAGGCTAGTGAAGATGTGAAGGTTTAAAACTGGGAGGGGTCTAAGAAATCATGAAAGCATGTCCAAGGTGAGCAAGGGCTTTTCTGGGGATGACACTGGCCAGGGGCCCAGCAGTGGGACTCTGATGACCAGTCACAAAGGTGGTAAGAGTCTCCAGGGTCACCTAGGGGTTGACATCTAAAAAATGAGGTGTTTTGGCTTTCTCCCCTCCCCTCAGTCTAGTTAAACTAGATTTGGCATGAAGCGTATGCCACAAAGCTAACACAAAGCTAACTCAAAGCTGATCAAAATGCCCAAATAAGATCAGCCTGAGAATTTTGTTACCCAAGGCTAAATTTGAGGAAGTTGAGGCATACATCACAGGAGATAAAAGGAAGTTACAAGTAGCAGGGTGACTACGTGACTAAAAAAAAAGAAGTGTTTATTTAAGGCAAAAACTTCACAAAGGGGCTTATGTAAGAGACTGACAAATTTATATTTACCAACTGAAACTGTTGATAGATGAAATTAAAATGTCAATAAAGTATTTCTCATAACTGACATAATCCATCCTGTCTTTCATATTTCCATGATTTGATTAAAATGTGTTTTTGTTGTACTGTGGACAGGACCATAATTACATTTTACTTAATCAGAATTCTATTTTTATAATCTTAAATTTGCCCTAGGCCACATCTTTATAGTTTGGAGAGGTTTACAATCACTGAAGAATATTAACTCGAGCTTTCTTTTGTCTCATTATGAATTCAAGTTTTTAAGAATAAATTATGTACAAACTTTCTTTCCCTAATATGCCACCTATAACTAAAGAGTATGTATTTCCTTTTGGGAAATATGTTGCTCTCCAGGGTTATACAATTGTATATTATAATTATTATATATTATGATTAAATTATTATAATATACTATTATAGTATATATTGTAACATAATTATTACACAAGATTATACTTGTAACCTAGCTTAAAGTGGTATCTTAATACACTCTGCTGGGCCTTCATAGACACCTTACTAGACACGAGTTAGACATAGGGGAGACTCAGACAAGATGAATTTCAAAGACAAATGAGGCTGAGATGACAGACTCAGATCTATGGGTTAGGTTTGTCCCATAAACTATTATGTTTGTTCCACACATTTTTAAATATTACATTAACAGACATTCAAAAATTCAGAAATCTTACATAAAAATCCAAATTGGTGCTTTTTTTGAAAGGTCTAGCAGCTCTGGGCCGCATTCACTTCCAGCAACCCTCTATCGGAGCTGAGCTGCAGGCAACCCAGAACAGTTTGCCCCAATCCTCACCTGGCCCCATGTGGTTCCTATAGGTCCAGGGGTTCGCAGCCCCTGTGTCTGTAGCTCCTCAGCTAGAGGATGAAGCCATGTTAGGAAGCCAGGAAGGCTGAGGGTCAGAATATGCACTATGATGGGAGGAGATCCATGGATAAAATTCACAAGTTCTGTACATTATCATGTACACGTTGTGTAAAGCACAATAATTTCATAATTTGATGTAACACCAGAATCCAGAACATTCTGGTTCATGTCAGACACTGCCTGTGGCTTTGTGCTGGTATCTAGAGACATGAAGAGGTCTCAACGGAGGGAGAGGTAGGCCCTCCTCATAACAGCATAACCAAGGAAAACAAGTATGCCAATGCGTGCAATGAAAAGAAACTGACTGTTAATAACATTGAGCATAATGGAAGCTTCGCTTTGTCTTTGGTTGTCCTCATATACGTCAGATATTTCACTGTGCATCACAGCTCAAGGACATTTTCAAGATTTTCTTTTGAGACATGTTTGCTGAGCTTCCTTAGATTCACTTTGAATACGTCTGCCTCTATCAATTCAATATAATATAATTCTCATAAGCTTATATCTATTTTTATTGAAGTATAAGGTAATTCTCATAAGCTTATATCTATTTTTATTGAAGTATAATTGACATACACCACATTAGTTTCCGGTATATAACGTAATGATTCAATATGTTTGTACAAGTATTCCCCACTTTTCAAAAGTTTGCATTACTCCATTTTTGTGAAGAAAACTGCATTAGTACCGGTTTCCGCTAAGTGAAAGCACTCTGAAGAGGATTTTCACTTTCAGGAAAAAAGACAAAGAGTGCCGACAGCGTTCAGCATCTCTTTCGCCGTGAGCTCTTCAGAGGAGAGCGGCGCAGTTTGTGCTGCTTGTTCGCGTTATTTTAGGTCTCACGTGTTTCGTGCTGTGATTTGGTAGATTATTGGGGAGTCTGGGAAATATCAGAAGTTTTACCATATAAGTTAATGATAACTGCTTCTTTGTTTTACTCCATTTGGGTTGTGAAAGTTTTCATAGGAAAGCTCCGCTTTGAGGTAGTGAGAGAAACCTGTACTGAGAAATGATCAGCAAAACGTCTCCTTAACATCGGTTCCCATATATAGCGACCGACTTTTACAGATTCTTTTTTTCTCTTGTGATGAGAACTAAACTTACATTTTAAATTTTAAAAAAGGAGTTCCCGAGGCCTGTGGCACCCCTTGTCCCATACTTGATGAGACTTCCGCCTGATTTTTATAGCTTTTCTGACCCCTTTCTGTGGACAACCATTACTTCACGATCACCATCTTTTTCATCTACGCCCTTATTTACAGACTATCGCCTAAGTGAGGAACTGAGAGCTTCTGGAGAGCGACGCCTAGTAGGCTTCATAATAGGAATTTTTCTGGATTCCTGCTCATGGTTCTCTTCAACTTATTTCCGGGTTTATAGCTCATGAGTTTTCATTGGCCTGACAACCTCTATTCCCAGATAACAGGGATGTACTAATATGTCTACAAATTGTACTTTCTGGCTTTCACAAAATAGACTTACAGGAGTTCTTTGGTTAAAAAGAAGGAAAGCATTTCTTTAAAACAAAAAGCTAACTTTACTGTCAGAAACGTGCACGGGCGTGGCTGCCAGAGTGCTTCAGCTCTTAACTGTTTAGGACTTTAACTCCAAATGTCTGCTTATGAAGGAAGGCGGTTTCCCCCCTGTTTATGCGCGATCCAAGATAACAAATGTATAATTTCT
>PVJD01002915.1:0-181835 GCA_004026545.1 Mormoops blainvillei
GATAGAGCTTGGAGGAAAACATGGTTCAGGATCAGACAAAGGAGGAGTAAGTTTAAGTGAAGAATAACGGTGATACAAAAAGCCAAGGAGAGAACCCGGGTCATGTCCTGAAAGCCAAGGGAAAGGAAAGAGAGAACTCAATGGAGCTGAATGTTACAGAGTGGTTAAGTGAAACTGAACAGATTAGACTGTGTGCAATCAGGAAGTCCTGCCAACGGTAGAGAGCACAGCTTTAGCAGAGACACCTGACAAGTGTTCTCAGAGGCACTATGTGCCGCACTACCGTGTGCCGGGCACTGTGCTGGGCTTGAGGATACAGTACATGAATGAGGAGGAAACGGTAGCAGCAATTACAGACTTTTCTTTCAAGGAGCTTGGAAATAAACAGAAAAGACAAGATGAAGTGATGATTCAGTGGGATGCAGGAGAGCTCATTTATTTTCTTGACCTGTAAGGTTTGCACTGCACCATGCTAAGTTCAAAGGAAACAGCTCCCTATGAGTTTCTTAAAGCTGGTCAGCCAGCCTTCCCAAAGTGAGACTTTATTCTGCCCTATTGTCTTTCAAACTTCTAATTCTAATAACGTCCACCCAATATTGTCTCTGATGTGATCCACAGCCTTGTGCGATAGATGTTACCTGAGTACAGTATAAATTAATACACATAAAAAGATACAAGCCAAACTCATAACAGTGGTTTCTCCTGGGTGAGGAAAATTAGATTGGAGCTGGGAGTCGAGACTTTGACTTTAGCTGCAATGTTTTAATTAAAAAGAAAAATGTATAACATATGTGAAAAAATATTAACTGTTGATATTCTGGATGGTAGAAACATACACACTGTATATTTATGTCATTATTTATGTCATTCTTTATGCTTTTCTATAGTTTCAAAGTTTTTAAAAAATGTGAACTATGAGAAAATTATGATTGGGGGGGGGGTTAAATGTCCTCCAAGGTAATACCACTATTAAGTGATAGGCAGAAACACCTTCCCCGTCTTATTATTCCATTAAGTGGGAGGTTGTAGCAACTTAAAACAAAAGCCCAAACAAAGGATACAAGGAAAAAGGCCCTTCGGATGTCATCCAGACAGAGCTGTCGAAACTGGGTTATGTCAGTACTGCAGGAGAACTGGATACTGGTGACCTGTGAGCGATAAGAAATATATGGATGCATGATGACAATTCACTTACGTTTACCCCCAAAGGCAAACTTACAGTCTACATTACAATTGCTAGAAAGATACCTTGTATGAACAACCAAAAAATCAACGATAAATCTTTTCCTATAGCTTCATTACACCTTAATCAAGTCTGACAAAAAATAAAATATGTTGCTAATAATATACTGAACAGAATTGCAGTATTGCTATCTATGCAATAAAAGTGAGAATTGAGCTTTTTCTTATCCTATATAAATGCTTCACTTTTAAATCCCTGTGTAATTCTTCACTTTTCTAAGACCTGATTTCTCAGATGGTCCTGATCTTCTCAAACCCAGGTATGGTATAATACTAAAAAGCATGATGAAATTAAATATTTATCTGTTTCTTTGTTCTTCTGTTAATTCTATTTGTAAAGAAATCATTTCCTTTTTATAAAAAAGCAAAATATTTCTGCCTTTGGCAAAATAGAAAGTCATTCAATTACAAGAAGATGGGTGCACTCTTGCTTAATCCCTCCTACCTCCACCCCGACCAGCAAACTTCATGGGTAAGTATAAAGGGAGACCTCCTCCATCCCTCACTCCCCATATAATTGTTCAATAAGTTCTTAGGATGCTTTAATACTCTTTTCTAGAAGAAGGAAGATCTGCTTTCAGTTAAAAATAGAACTTAAAAAACAATGCAATGAAACTTATTTTTAAATTTAATATTTACTTTATATTAAAGTTTTAAATACTTATTTAATGTTAAAGTTTTTAATATTTAATATTGAGGACAGTTTGACCATTTACTTAAATCTGATGAAAATATACTGTTTTACTATTCTAGGGCTGAAAGTTAAAAACTAGTAATTATTTGATATACTTCAATAAAGTTTCTTTTTATTGAAATAAATTATTCTAAATTATCAATTACTCTCTTTAAACTCAACTGGAACCAGTTAAGGATAGATCAGTTATATAAGAGTTTTTCCTGTAATATTCATTTTATCTGACCTCAGTAAAACTGTAAATATTCTATCACCAATTTCTCATAATTACCTTGGTTCTAAAATAAAGGCAAGAGACATCAATTTAACTTTCTATCTCAGGGTAATAAAGGTGTCCTTAAACTCTGATTGGCTTTCAGTCAATTCAAAGCACACTGTGGTGAATAAACAGTCCAAGATTTGGTCTGAGGCCACAGTCACTAAGGTGACAGAATAGGGACTTTGGATTTGGACAACTAGAAAAAGAAAAACAACACAGGGAACATAAATGTCACCTTATAATCAAATTCATTAATTGATTTGTGACAACATAAATATTCTTAGATGTAAAGACAGAGGAAAGTAAAATAAAGAACATTCCTTCTCCTCCACCCCTTCACCTATATTAACTTTTTTTACATCAGTGATTCTCAAATAATCTCTAAGAAAATCCCATCCTATGTAATGCCTATAAAACAACAAATTGTGCTTTTCCAAGTTAAAATATTCCTAACTGTTTAACTTAATTATTAACTTAATTACTAATGACTTAAATAGTATAAAATTTTAAGTAGACATTTTGCTGAAATAACACTGCAACTTCCTTATAGAATGGAGACTATTTTAACATTCTCAAATAAATGCAACACAACAGTGATTTTGACAAGCTACCTTCTGCTTCCAGGAAACGCCAGACTGCTGTAGGGTTTCTTGTTCCATGTGTATCCAGACAAACATCAAACACGACAACACTAACGGAAAGAGAGCTTCATACCTAAGAGGCGGGTGGGGGTGAAAGTGGGAGGCAGAGATGAAAAGGCAAAAACATTAACCAAGTTAAAAAACAAACTTATACTGAGAGGGCTTTTTAAAAATTAAAACAATTCTGATAATACTTCTATGGCACAATATCACAAAATTTAAATTTTCTATGTTACTCAGAAGAAGAAAGTAGAAAAGAAAAGTAACACTTAAATATCAACTCCAACACCATATTTTCTGAAATGTATAAAATCTTGAGATCATGATGTGTTTAAAATAGTAGAGATACTTAAAAATAATTCATAAAGTAAATGACAAGTAACACAAAAACAGAAAGTATTAAGACAAAGGTAAAAGGGCAGTTCCCAAGTTAAAATTATTACTATCCATACAAAAAGAACAAGACAAATGTTCCAAACTTTAAAAAAAAAAATGGCTGCCATACAGGAACATAAAACTCTCAAAAACAACAACAAAAGAGCCAATAAATACATAAAAATATGTTTGACTTTACTGACAACTGATAGGGAAATTAAAACCATAGGGAGATACCCAAAATTAAAAAAAAAATAATGCTGACAACAGTGTAATAAAAAACTTTTTCCATTTGGCAGAAAACACTTCCTGGAAGGTGGTCTAACACCATGCATCAAGAATCTCAAAAATATTCACATACTACAACCCAGTACTGTCACTTCTAGGAATCCCGAGAACATAATCAGACACATGCACTACAGTCCCCGTATGACGATGCCTGCTGCAATCTTGTGGACCGAACGGAAAGGCAGAAACCATCTCCTCCCCACAGGTGGGTGTGGCGCACACACCTCTGTCTAGGCTGGAGCGTGATGTGGACAAAGGAGGAACGCTCGCATGGTAACTGCGGGACAGGAGCCTTTCTCGTCCTTTGCAGCCTTAGTCTGGGGTAAGGGTTCCACCTTGGCAATCCCCCAAGTACACTATGACAGTGCACATCGCCTCTTTTAATCACGTGTCCTTCTGTACGCTTCCTGCTGGTTCGCACAACCTCTGTGTCAGTCTGGCCACCCTGCAGGCCCCGCTCACAAGCATTTGTTGAGTGAGTTACTTACCCAGTTGGAAGTTACAAAACAAAGTGAAAGAAACCAACCCAAACCTAAAAACCTTTATTTCTCTTACAACTTTTTCAACTCTTGAAGTCTATTCCTTCCATTTGGTACCACTTTCTAAACTCGTGAAAGGAAAGAAACAAAATGCTTTAAATTCTACCAGAGATCATAAAACTAAAACACTGAAGACTGGGCAGAAGGAACTGTTTAGATTTGAGAAGGCATACACAATCACTTGGGATATAGGGTTTAGGATGCCCAAGGATGAAGGGATAATACACATATGAGAAATTATCATTAGTTTTACAAGTGCAGAAAGGTATACAAAGCTATAGCATTTCTGACCTCTTGAAATGGCATTTGATATTCTTATTTTAAAATGAAAATACCAAATACTGTGAAGAATATGATGAAATAGGACCACTCATGGGCTGTTGGTGCTGCTACAAATTGGCACTATTCTTACGATAAAAGTAAAAAAAAACAAAACCCAACAGTTCGTACTCTGTGGCCCACCTATACTCCATTTGAGAAGAGAACAAAGTTGTCCAATTTATGTACAAAGCTTATGCATAAAACATAACTCAAAATATTATTTATGATAATAAAAATTAGAAATAAATAGAATGATCAAAAGAAAGGAATGGCTAAGTAAATCAAGGGGCAACTACATCACAGAATATTAAATATATATTAAAATGGTTAGGAAGCCTATGAGCCACATGGGAAAATGTTTCTAAAATAATGTTAAGTGGAAACAAAAATACAAAATTGTATATGAACTATGATCAATACTATGTTAAAAAGACAAATACAGAGAGGTAAGACTGGAAGGAAATGTATCAGAGCATCAGCAGGAAGGGTAGGGTTAATAAATGACTCTCCCTTTTATCCCTCCCTCCAAAATGTGATTATGCTATTTTTACAATGAGTTCTAAAAAGCAATGGGAAGACAAAGATTTGGAATACCTGTACCCTAGCCATTCTTTAAAACTTAGTGCAAATCCCCTCTGAGTCCTTGAAGGCACCAATTTAGCTCCTCTGCTCTAACCCGTTCTCTTGTCATTTTTTATATCACACAACTCACAATTTAATTAAATCACAATAACATCATTGTTGCATTTTGTAATTGCCTAACACTATAAAACGAAGTCCTTGTTTCACAGTAGCTTATGACTCTTATACGCCCGGGGTGCACTCATTGCTCTGCCTGTATGTCTATCTACTGTTCAGGGCACGGATGATGTGAAAGGAAAAGAACAACTGTTGATTAGCTGAATCCAGAAGGTGTATACTCTGAGTAAAAGAGGATTGTGAATTTTTAAATAGTTGCAGTTATATGTGAAATTCTTCTTTCCTAATATACGAAAACCTAAATTCCATAGTTCTACAAATAGTTCTGCAGATTTCTTTCTTTGCAAAAACTATAAACTGCCCTGGCTGGTGTGGCTCAGGGGATTGAGTACCAGCCTGCGAACCAAAGGGTCGCCGGTTTGATTCCCAGTCAGGGCACGTGCCTGGGCTGCAAGCCAGGTTCCCAGTCGGTGGTGCGCAAGGGGTAACCACAAATTGATGTTTCTCTCCCTCTCTTTCTCCTTCCCTTTTCCTCTTTCTAAAAATAAATAAATAAATATTTTTAAAGTTCAACTTTAATTATCCTTTTCCCCTCCAGTCTTAACTTTTAATCCAGCAAACCAGATCTATGTTTACATTTATTTGTACTTTTTTAATCTACTACACATTCCTTTAAAACTATCTAGTGCTTTAAAACTTGGACATTCAGAGACTTCCAGCCAAGATGGAGGTGTAGGTAGATACACTTTGCCTCTTCGCACAACCAAAAGAAGGACAACAACAAATTTAAAAACAAAAAATAATCAGAATGGCCAAAAAAATCAAACTGTAAGGAAGTCCAGCAACCAAGGAGTTAAAGAAGAAACATCCATCCAGATGGGTAGAAGGGGTGGAGACTGGCAGCCGGGGTGGAGAAGATACGCCGCCGCAGCGAGGACACAGCTGGAGGACTGCGCGGTCCCACATTTGTGCATGGATAAACTAGGAGGAACAGCGGGAAGCGAGAGAGACACACAACCCAGGGTTCTGGCGTGGGAAAGGAAAGCCTCAGAACCTGCACTGGGAGAAACCTGTGGGGGCTGCTGCAGCGGGAGAAACTCCCGGCCTCACAGGGGAGTTCACTGGAGAGACCCACAGGGTCCTAGAATGTACAGAAACCCACCCACCCAGGAATCAGCACCAGAAGGGTCCAATTTGCTTGTGGGTAGCAAGGGAAGCGACTGAGAGCCTGCCAAGAGCCAAGCAAGGGGCACTGTTCCCTCTCGGACCCCTCCCCTACATACAGCACCAGAAGGCAGTGATGAGGGTTGCCCTGTCCTGGCGAACACCTAAGGTTCCACTCCTCACAACGTAACAGGCAGGCAGAGACAAGAAAAAAATATGCCCCAAATGAAGGAACAGATCAAAGTTCCCAAAATAGAACTAAGTGATGAAGAGACAGCCAACCTCACAGATGCAGAGTTCAAAACACTGGTAATCTGGATGCTCACAGAAACGGTTGAGTGAGTGTGCAAAATAGAGGAAAAAGTGAAGGCTATGCAAAGCGAAATAAAGAAAAACACACAGGGAACCAACGGGGAAGGGAAGGAAACTGGGACTCAAATCAGTGATTTGGGGCAGAAGGAAGAAATAGACATTCAATCAGGAAAGAATGAAGAAATGATTCAAAAACATGAGGAGAGGCTGAGGAACCTCCACGACAACTTTAAAAACTCCAACATCCGAATCCCAGGGGTGCCAGAAGGAGAAGAGGAAGAGCCAGACATTGAAAACTTATTGGAAAAATAATGAAGGAGAATTTCCCCAATCTGGCAAAGGAAATAGACTTCCAGGAAGTCCAGGAAGCTCAGAGGGTCCCAAAGAAGTTGGACCCAAGGAAGCACACACCAAGGCACATCATCATTACATTACCCAAGATTAAAGATACAGAGAGAATCTTAAAAGCAGCAAGAGAAAAGGAGTCAGTTACCTACAAAGGAGTTCCCATAAGACTATCAGCTGATTTCTCAAAAGAAACCTTCCAGGCAAGAAGGAGTTGGAAAGAAGTATTCAAAGTCATGAAAGACAAGGACCTACATCCAAGATAACTCTATCCGGCAAAGCTATCATTTAGAATGGAAGGACAGATAAAGTGCTTCCCAGATAAGGTCAAATCAAAGGAGTTCATCATCACCAAGCCCTTATTATATGAAATGTTAAAGGGATTTATCTAAGAAAAAGAAGATGATCAAAACTACGAACAGTAAAATGACAACAAACTCAGAACTATCAACAACTGAACCTGAAAAAATAACAAAAACAAACTAAGCAAATAACTAGAACAGGAACCGAATCACAGAAATGGAGATCACATGGAGGGTGATCAGCATGGAAGGGGTAGGGTGGAGAACAGGGGAAAAGTTACAGGGAATAAGAAGCATCAATGGTAGGCACAAAATAGACAGGGGGAGGTTAAGAATAGTACAGGAAAGGGAGAAGCCAAAGAATTTACTTGTACGACCCATGGACATGAATTAAGGCGGGGGGATGCTGGTGGGAAGGGTGGTGCAGGGTGGAAAGGGATAAAGGGGAGAAAAAAACGGGACAACCGTAATGGAATAATCAATAAAATATATCTAAAAAAAACCCTTGGAGGTTCAAAAAACAGAAGGACTTAACTGATTACTAAGCAACTGTGCTGAATATGCTTAAATTTCTGGACCCTCCCAAACATTTACATCCTAAGGGAACTTCTGGTGTGATCTCTTAATGAAACTTATGTGTGATCCCAAAATGGTGGGTTAGAATAGAAATGATTTTATATTCAAATTTCTTATCTAGACTAAAAACTGTGCATATTCTAATTCATATATACATTTATACATTGATAATCTGATTATAACTAAACTATTTATTCTAAAATTTCACCAATAAGTGGAAAAAGGTAGAGTTTTAAGGTCTCATTACATTTATCACTCTTAAGAAGAATATGCTGATAGGCTTCAAGTTTTATGTGAAAGTTCAAAGTTCTAAGTCTGAAAACAAGTCCACCTGAAAGATCTCATTAGGTAACTGGTGAAATGCCCATGTTGCTTATGTTACATCTCCATTACTGTGGCCCAGATCTGTTTATGCAGAGAGAAATGAAAAGACAGGAGGTATGGGGAACTCTGGTCGGAAAAGGGGTTTAGCACCCCACTGATTATTATCTCCTTTCTGGGGAATCTAAGAATTCCTGGGATGTTAGGGTCTACCATGCAGATTTTGAGAATATCCCTCTAATTCTGAAATTGAACCCAAGTCTTGGACCCAAAATAGTTTTACAAAATCAGCTAATGTGGGAATAATCCATTGATGGCACAATGGCCAATCCCTGGGTTTAGTCTAATTAATACCAAATCCTATATTTGGGCCAAACTGTGAGCAATGGTTATTCAGTTCTATTCGGTGTTTGCTATAATGTGCACATTTCTCATACTCATAAGGATTTAAGCAAGGATCAAATAAAATTCAAAGGCAAGTGAAGAGTTCTTTTCTTCTAAGTAGATAGGAAGACACTTGTCACTGTTTTCCCTGAGTTCAACAGAACACTTCAGGATCCACCCCAAATTAGGCTGCTAGTTTTTGTTTTTCTTCCGTAAGAAAATTTCAATCTTAAATAAAAATGCATTCTTTAACTTTTGGGAAAATAGTCTAAAAGTCTTCTGAATCAAAAGGAATATTTGGACTATGATATATGTAAGACTAAAAATAAAAAGAATATACTAAATTCACAGAAGAATGATAAATCAAAGCATAAAGTACATGAAAGAGATGCAACAAAACCTAAAATTCTTCTAAGTCACTGTTTTAGACTTAAAATACCTCCATAATCAATCAGAACTTTCTAATACTGAAGTTAAATGACATTTTAGCAACTTCGCGAAATAAACAGGAAGACAAAGACAATGGGTAATACTGTGAAAAGAATAAGAAAAACAAAACTGAAGATTATGATTCAAGTCATATACAGTTCTTACAGGAAATATTTAAGATTTATTCCTCCAGATTTACACATTTCCAGAGGTTAAATGCTCACGGAAAAATGTCAATATACCATTTAAAACTTGCTGCTCCAAACAAAATTTTAAAAACCGTCTGTACCCTGTGCTTAGGAGCAGGTAGGTCGACATCCAGGAGACGAGGATGCTGGACAGCCGCTCCACGAGGCCCCTGGGGCTCAGCAGGGGCAGGACAAAAGCGGAGGCTGCAAGGAAGCAAACAGCGGAGCATCAGTCCCGGGCCCCTGACATGTGCTGAGTTTAGAAGCACTAAATAACCCACGATCACACACGACCCTTACTGTTTAAAAGGAGGCTATATTTGCCCTAATTATTTCTGTACGAAATTTCCAACTTCGTATTTTAAATTAAAATGGCATTTCATTGTTTTATCCTGATTTTGGCTCAGATTTTCTCAATTTATATTCGGCCTCACTCGCTGTAATATTAACTCCTCAATGAATAACTCATGTTCTAACGTAAATAATAAAGCGTATTATTCAAGATTCAGCAACTCTTCTCTTAATTAGGTATTTCATTCGAACACCACTCTCAGCCCAGAAATTGATTTTTTTTCTAACTCCTTCCTCCTCCAAGTTTTCCCACAGTGAAATACCCGTTGAGAGCTGTAGTGTGCTCCTTAGGAAATTAGAGATGTGAGAATTGTAGTAAGAAGAATCACAATAAATGAAGTCACTGTTCCCAACCGCGTAAGAAAGCGACTGCTTCAGTGGGAGAAGGACAGGGGAAAGCAGAGGGGCGTGGGGTGCACGCCATGCCCTAAACCGCTAGTTAGGGTGGCACTGTGCCCGGAGTTACATTCTCCAGAGTATGGAGACAGGTGACGGGGGATGGAATACTGCAGGAATCACTTATTAAGTGTTTAACCATGGGGCAAGTTTATTAGCTCGTGTAAGCTGTATTTCCATCTGTCAAGTAGAGATAATATAAAAAAATGGTGAGGTTTAAATGCAATTTCACCTATGAAATGCTCCCTGAGCACAGTGCCTCAGGTACCATCAGTGCTTAATATCTGTGAGCTGTATTACTGTTACTAGTCAACATCTACTAAGTTCAAGGTGAAGATACTCTTATTCAAAGTCAAGTCACTGCAAAATTTAAGACCATGCAAGTTATTTATAATACCCTTGCACAAATAGATTCTGATTTTTTTCAGATATGTGGTTCTAATGACACATATTTTAACACGAAGAAATAACGTGGTATTTCTTATTTAAACCCAGTTCAAATGAGATCTCTTCTGTGTAACTGTATTTTCTATCCTTGTTTTATACTTCTGTCTAAATGACTGATGAGTGCTAAAGGAGAAATAAGAGCCTCCATTTTGAATGACAAAAGTTAGAACCAGCTTCACAGCATATCACCTATTTGCGGATCATGGCATGTTAGTGAAAAATGCTCATTTGGAGCTAGACTATGATAAAATAGTGCCTGCAGGAGATCTTCGGAAGTATTGCTGGCCCACCTATGAGTCGATGATTTCATGCCTTGTACCATGTGACGGGCATCCTCTAGTATCAGGATTTCCTAATCCCGAGGAGGAAAGAGCTTGTTTAAAATATATGTCCAGCCTACAAGAGATTCACTTCATATTTAAGGACATACATAGGCTCAAAGTAAAAGGATGGAAAGAGATAGTCCATGCAAGTGAAAACCAAAGAAAGCAAAAGGTGGCAATAGTTATATCAGATAAAATAGATTCTAAGCCAAGAATGGTAAAAAGATACAAAGAAGGTCAATGATAAAGGGGTCAATCAGTAAGATATAACAATCATACATATATATGCACCAAAATATACTAAGCAAATACAGATCTCAAGGGAAAAACACGCGATAATACAATAATGGTAGAAGACTTCAATACCCCACTTTCAGCAATGAATGGATCATCTGGTGAGAAAATCCACAAGGAAATATTAGACTTAACCATCTATCATTAGATCAAATGGACCCAAAAGCAATCTATAGAACACTCCATCCAATAGCAGCAGAATACACATTCTC
Organism: Mormoops blainvillei; assembly: GCA_004026545.1. Taxonomy (NCBI): domain Eukaryota; kingdom Metazoa; phylum Chordata; class Mammalia; order Chiroptera; family Mormoopidae; genus Mormoops; species Mormoops blainvillei. The sequence continues at coordinate 11,103 of PVJD01002915.1, forward strand.
AAATGCACCTGCAACATTCTCCAGGTTAGGTCACGTAACAGGCCACAAACCAAGTTTTAGCAAATTTAAGAAGACTGCTAAAATCATACCAAGTATCTTTACTGACAACAATGGTATAAAACTACATGAGGAAAGCTGGAAAACCTACAAATATGTAGAAATTAAATAACACACTCCTGAACAACCCTTGGGTCACTGAAGAAATCAAGAGCAATTAAAAAAAAATAAATCTCGAAACAAATGAAAATAGAAACCCAACATACCCACACCTATGGGATGCTGTAAAAGCAGTTCTGAAAGGGAAGTTTATAGTGATAAATTCATATATTAAGATAACAGAAAGATCTCAAATAAACAACCTAACTCTCTGTATCTCTGGTATTACAGCAATACACAGGATCATAAGAGACAACTGAACAACTACATGCCACCAAATTGGGTAACCTAGGAGGATACATTCCTGGAAACATACAACCTACCAAGACAGAATCAGTAAGAAATTTAAAAATCTGAACACATTAATAATAAGGAGACTGACTCAGTAATCAAAAACCTCCCAACACAGAATAGTCCAGGACCAGATGGCTTCATTGGTGAATTCTACCAAGCATTTGAAAAATAATTAATGCCACCCTGGCTGATGTGGCTAAGTGGATTGAGCAATGGCCTTGAAACCAAAAAGTCTCAGGTTTGATTGCTGGTCAGGGCACATGCCTGGATTGCAGGCCAGGTCCCTAGAGGGAGGCATGCGAGAGGCAACAGATTGATGTTTCTCTCTCTCTCTTTCTCCCTCCTTTCCCTCTCTCTAAAAAACCAATAAAGGAATATTAAAAAAATAAAAAATAATTAACGCCGATCCTTTTCACTCTTCCAAGAAAAATTAAAGAGTAGAGAACAATTCCAACATGATGCTAGTAGGCCCACACTACCCTGATACCAAAGCCAGAGACCACTACAGGAAAGAAACTGTAGAATATCCCCAATGAAGACAGGTGTATAAATTCTCAACAAAATATTAGCAAACCAAATTTAACAACACATGAAAAGGATCACACACCATGGTAGGGTGGATATAAAGTAAGGCTTATAAGGTATATATCTTAATGCTAGAGGATAAAAAAGTGCTTAAAAAAATTGGGGAGCCTATGTACAAGCTAACCTCAAGGAGCGCTCTCTGGTCAAGTCTGGGACAATTAGAACACCAAAATACCAACAGTGATGAATTATAAATCTTTGAAAAAATAGGAGCTCATGGGTATATGAAAAAATATACTCATGAGTAATAAATAGATGAAAGAAAGAAGAAGAAAGAAAGAAAGAAAGAAAGAAAGAAAGAAAGAAAGAAAGAAAGAAAGAAAAGAAAAGAAAGAGACTCTTACAGCAGAATGCCAAGAGTCTTTCGATAACTGTGGTTACAGCTAAAGCATCATTTCGTAGCATCGCGACGGAGACAGAATCAGGAAACTTTCATGAGTGAATGCTAAATCTAGGGAGACATTTTAATGAGAATGATATTTGATGATCTTAGAGTATCTCTGCAGAGATGGCTTATTATTTGCAAGAAAGGATGGGAAACAGAAAATATACTGTTTTTCTCTTCTGGAAACACTTAGATTTTTATCAGATGTGAATGAATATATAGACTTGCCATCATGCCATAACTATTCTATCAAGTAATTCTTATGAATACATGAATATTCATCAAAGTTCTAATTGGTCCAGTGCCAGCAAGAGACAGAAATAATAGCTGGTTATAATTATTTTCCTAAACAAAATTATGTCTTTCAATAATAATAATAATAATAATAATAAAAGATGTAAATGGATACTTTTAAACTAGGACTTCACGGAAAGTTACCTCACTTGGTCTGATTGGCCTCGTACCTAATATCACCCAGCTAACGATCTGATTGACAACAGGAAGCCCTTGTTTTCTCAGCAGACTATTATGGGTGCTGTACACAACATACATGGCAAGCACTGTGCTCAGCATCTGAAAACAAACACAAAACGTGTAAATAAAAGAGGAGGTGGCTGGAGACGGATTTATATAAGAATACTTCAAAACAGTGCTTGAACAAGTGGGATCTGGCGAAACTGCTATTGAAATGGGACCAGCTCACCTGCGTGTGGCCAAGGCTGAGAGTCAGAACTCTCATGCTAAGCAAAGGTCATCCTTTATAAGCATAGAAGGAGGCATTTTACACTTTCAAGAGTATTTCTGCACACACTATCACACGGTTTCTACCTGGAATTGTTCATGATTAACCTTGACACTTCCCTAAGTCAGGCTGGGGTGTGCGCCATTCAGTGTCTGTGGCTCGTGACTTCCGCCTCTGGCCCTCACTCACAGCCACATCCACTTACTCGTTCAATCCCTGTTTGTGGCCTGAGTGCTCACTTGGTGCTGGGAATACAAAGAGTGCAACATTCTTCAGGGACTACACATAAACTAGTTGGTAAACTATAGCTTACAGGCGTTGGATCATAGTCCTCCTGTTCATTTTCATGTTGTAAGCTCCCTTTGCATTGCAATGGTAGAGATGCAAATTTACAACAGACTCTATAGACCCTAAAGCTTAAAATATTTACAGTCTGACTCTGTAGAGGAATGTTTGCTGACCTCTGACCTAGTGGATTAACTGCCATTTTAAGAAATGAGCGAATTTATGGTTGTGGACAAGGTAAACTTCTTAGAGATCAAATTAGCAGCCTCACCACCAAATCCTAGAGCTATATTTAATTTACTTTTTGTGAATTCAGAAAGAAAAAATGCTGTCAATAAAGCTATGACATAATCCTAGAATCCTTTCAGTTGTAAGACGCGTTTTCATTTCAGATGGGTAAAAATGTAAAAAGATATGATCTTGGAAACCAATGAAAAACACAATGCACAGTACAGGAATTGATACAAATTAAGACAGTCAGTGTAAAAAGGAACTTTGTAACAGATTTACCTTATACTTAGGAGTATCTCTAACAGTCTGTAAGAATTTTCACATGATACTCTTTGCCCCTTTAGAATAAGGTTCAGAAGCATTCACTTCTGTCAAAGTGCTTATTATTGCAGGTGAATCTGTCAAAGCCACTGTGGGCTCTAGTGACAAGCCAGTTAGCGTGCCATTTAAAATGAAAGGCACACTCCAACAGCTTGATAGGACCCTTGACAAAATGCTTCTTCTCTTTTCATATGTTCCAAGGGATATCTTAAACAGAAAACTCTCTCCACAGCTATTAGGTACTAGGTAACTTACACACGATGTAAGAACACATGATCTTAAGAACAACATAATTGAATACAACCATAGGATACATTTTGGTATATCATTAGTATAAGACAGTGTTGACAATCTGTAACTGACCTGTGCTAGATGTAACCATAGCTTTTCCTTTACAAAACTATCTTTTCTTTTTATGAGAGATGTTATCACAAACAGGGACAGCAGAAGAACCAGCAGGCCTGCACCCATCCTGTTTGAAAACACAATTCACAATTTCAGATTTTCTTAAGATGCTTACTGAACACATAGCATATGAAAACACCAGACATTCTACTCTAATGGAGAAGCTTTCGGTGATTTGGTTTAATCAAGATGAAGTAATAAAACGGGTACACAGGTATAACAGGAATATAAATCTTAGGATAAAGATGCTATAGGGGTGGGGTTATTTGCAGCGTCTTATACCTTTTAGGTATTTTTACCTTATTTCTAGAATTTGATTTTTAAAACTTTTATGCATACCAACTACCACACTTGTTACTCTGACCTGGACAAGTCTATAGAAAACAATATAAAAGGTGGCTAAACAGTATTTAAAACATACATTTTTTTGACTCTGTGCACTTACACTAAAAGGATCTACATTTTTAATTCATAGTATTCCTAGCAGGACAGGCTGCTCCTCTCTGTCATTAACCTCGTTGCCGTCCTCAGCTGTTCCTGGCTAAGGGAAGGCAGGACAGTGGTTACAAAGGTAGTGTGCAGGTGAGGCACCTGTATAGTAATAAGACAACGGATTATATATTTTCGAGAACACCAGGTATAGTATGGTTCCTGAAGTTGAAGGAAATAAGTATGAAGGAAATGGGGTACTAGTGTTGAGCTCTATTTCTCACCTTCTAAAACTCTGGGTAACACAGGACGATGGAAATTATGTTGAGGACAGGAGCTGGAACCTAATTCAATATAACAGAACTAAGAAAATGAGCAAAAAGGCCATGCTCAGGAGAATGTGAAGCAGGAATTCCCAGAAAAACACTTGTTTGTTTTTGGTTTTCCTTAGATTTTTCTAACACTCTTTGAGAATCATGAGGCAAAAAAAAGTAGTAACACATTCAACATTAAAACTTAGGAAAAATGGCCATGTATGATCAAGATTCTTTATTTGCTTTTTCTTTCCTTTAAAAAAATAATTTGATATTTTAATGCATTGGCAAATAAGTTTTTAACTGGAGTAACAGGGATATTACAGCTATGTTGTATACAGTTTTGCTTTTTCCTTTAATTTTATCCTTAAACGTTTGCATACCTATCCTATCATTGTAATTTTCTGAAAAGGGAGTTGATGTGAGAGATCAAATGGAGAGTAGAAATTTCTCCATGAACCAGGAATCAAAATAAAGAGACTGCAAATATAGCTATGAGGAAACCAACACAAAGTCACTGAGGAATTTAAATGAAGTACAGAGGGAAAACAATGCAACTTTAAAAATACAAAGTCACATTCGCATGTCTTAACTACCTGAATTCATCTGTACTAGAACACGCGAGTGGCAAATTTCAATGGAGACTATTTATACGATTTCTTTTTCCTTTAGCATATGATAAATTCTGCTCACCTGTCAGTATTTTTTGAGCAAGACAGATGGGCAGAAGTTGGTGAAAGGGAGGAAGGGGCTTTAGAGACAATAGAAGAGCTCACAGAGCAATAGGAAGCAAGAAATAAATGAAAATATTTTAATTCATCTTCTCACAGACTATAGTGTATGACAGCTGCAAAATGTTTTTACTTAGTAACACTATTAAAGTAAGTGTTAGATAGCATGGTCTTAGAATTCAATACAATTATTTTGGACTTGGCTAATAAACTGACTTCCGAGAATAATTCCTGATCTATTCCATATTGGTATTCTCACAGAAATGAGCTTAGTGTATTAATTTATAAATAACAGATACTTTAAAATTAACACATACAGTACTTAAAAATATCATTTAATTAATCTTCCTTCAATTAAAAAAGACATAATCTCATCTATTAAAGATTACATTAAATGCTAAAAATATTGCTTATATAGAGTTCTAGAGAAAGTAACAAAGATTATTACATAATTAGAAAACAGGAGAGGAAATGTTACATGAAATAATGATCATTTAGCTTGCCAAAAACACACACATACACACACAGCCAGAAGATTACTTGATAATAATTTAAAAGGAAAGTTGAAAGAAAAGATAACCAATTATTTTGCAGATTTTTTTTGATATATCGAGAAGAAATAAATATAATAGTCTCAGGGAGCATTCAGGGAAGGTATATAGAATCTGCTAAGAGTCAAAAGTATTAAACGTGGGAAAGTTGTGAAAGTATCTGGAGTTTCCTTCCTTGGAGATCTTTACATTCAGATTAGAGGAGGAATTTTGCTTTTCGAAGATTTACAGGGTGTACCTGCTCAAAGACAAAGACAGAGATTACACCAATGGCTTTTAAACCTTTTTGTTTTGGCAACAGAACATTTTTTTCATGGGAAAGCTTTTCTGGACTCCCCAGTATACAAAAGATAGAGAAGCTTCTGCACCTTTGGAAGGGTAGGGTGGGGCGGGGCTGGGAGGCAGTAGTTTGTTATCCCTGTTTGGCACACTGTACTTCTTGTGAAGGCCCAGGAGTGGCTCCAGGGAGGTTAGTGCCTCTTGGAGCCCGGGACAGGATTAAGACTAATGGTTTGGTACTGATATTTTAACTTCCAGTTTGTTCATGTGATTTTAAACTCATGATCAAGATTAGGTTCATATTTTATACTGTTGATTGAGAACAACTGTGTTGAAAAGGAAATAAGTTAAAATATCGTTCATACACTAGGAAGATGTCTGGCTTTCGTCCTACGACAGGCATCAGTGGGAACACTGCCAGGAGCAGACAGAAGAAAATCCAACTCAGCGAGATGCTCTAAAATTTAAAAGAAAGTTATCTTCAGACAAGTATGGTAGAGAAAACTGTCTTCAGTGTTTAACAGACTACATGGCTGTGAATCAAAAAGGAAAATGCAAAGGTTTATATCTGTTTACTTTTAAAAGTAATGGAGTTACTATCTGGGAAGGATCAGCTATGTCACGGGGAGTATGTTAGGTATAATATGAGTATTATCTCACTTAATTCTCATGATAACCTGGGAGACAGGTTATATTATTCACAATTTCAGATGAGGAAACTTAGCTCAGAGATATTCCAATATAAGAAGTATCAGCCTATGATTAGTAAATGAAATGGCCCGCATTTTAACCTGGGCCTGATATTTCAAAGCAAGTGCTTCCTTTAATTTATGTTATATCATATATTGATTATATCTCTTAAGCAATTTGGCCTGTAATCATAAACACATGATTGAGCTCAGGAGGAAAATCAGCAAAAATGCTTTTGTAATCAGATTAAACAAAAATTATCAATAGTCCCATTGAGGAATTTGACAAGTCATCAGGGTAGAAGGGAGATATTTCTCTCTTCCTGCCACCTCCATCAGAAAGTATCAACATGGAAATGTGAGTGTATCGTAGAAGCACATTGTAATTCGCTATCTAGTTGAAGGAAAACGATCAGGAGTAATTATATTTAAAAATAATTTATCTTGACTACATACTTCTCCAGGGAAAAACAGAGGTGACTCAGGGCCAGGGGCGGGGGATGCTTCTGCTCAGAGCCCCGAGTACGGCCCTCCGCGCCACAGCGGCTGCTCGGGGCCACTCCCTGGCTGCCCCACCGCTCAGACACTGAGGCTAAAGTGATCTAGCAAGAGTTTCAGAAGGGACACGGCAGCTCTGTTCCCAGAGCGTCTCAGTCGCCAAGCAACAAGTTCATTCTGACACGAAAGGCTTTGTGAATCGCTGACACCTTAGAGCAATCTCAGCCCTCCGGTCCATAGGACCAGACTCCACATATGGACACATTCCACCCTTTTCTTTAAAAATGAATAGTTCCCTGACTTAAACACAAACCAAAACAAAGTAGCAACGAATGTGTCCAAGGTCAAAATGAGCACTTATACCTTTGCTCGTGTCCACAGCGGAGTGGTAAACGGCCAAACAGCAAATGCAAGAAGTCCGACAGTAAGCATATAGCGGTGGAAAAAGCTGAGAACCTAGCATCGCATTCCAAAGGAGAAATAAAAGGTGAGGTCATTTCAGAGGAGTTGCATATCTGTGAAAGACACATGAATATGTTGTGACATGGTAAACTACTTACTAATACTTCGATTCCCAGGGTACAGGCTAACAGGTATCCAACGAAATGACTCCAGGGAAAGGTCAACAGTGATGTGACAAAGTCTTGAATAACTTGGTATCTGCATTTATAAAAAGATTATTTATACTCTATATTGAATTTAAAAAGTAGGTCATATATGGTAAAAAAATAAAAACTTTGTGCAAAACTATAAAATCGTAAATTTTCTCTTTTTTTGGTATATTTTATTGATTATGCTATTACAGTTGTCTCATTTTTTTCTTCCCCTTTTTCCCCTCCACCCTGTGCCCCATCCCGTCATCCCCACATCAACATATTCCCATCACCACTTTCCCCAGCCCCACCCCTTCCTACCTCCCACCCTCAATCCTTCCCCCATTTGGCTTTGTGGATGGGTCTTTTATGCACATTCCTTGATGACCTTTCCCCTCCTTTTCCCTGTTATTGATTCACAGATTATTTTAAAATGAAGGGATTCTCTAATAGATTTGTTTTAATGGCTTTACTGAACTAAAATTTTTTATGAAACCTAGAAGTATTTTAGGAAAAAATGTAATTTATGAATTAATTTGGTAATAATCACAAAAGTTTTCTTGTTTTTAAAAATACTAATGACAATAAATGAGTCTTGTTTGATCTTAGTTTAACCATACCTATGTTTATATAATTACAGACACAATATTAGCAATAAAATACAATGAAACCAAATGAATAAAAACAGAAAAACAATTTTTAATTCACCAAGGTTAATCTTATATTAAAATCTCAACTGTCTTAATGAAATAAAGGTAGGTTTTCCTTTTCTGGGTAAACCACACTCCCCCCACCCAGTTTTTTTTTTAAAGAGAGGCAGAGAAACGTCGATGTGTGAGAGGAACATCAATCAGTTACCTACCGCATGCCCCCAACCAGGGATCTGGCCAGCAGCCCAGCTATGATCCCCGACAAGGAATTGAACCAGCAACCTACACCAGCCAGGGCTGGGTAGAATAAATCTTAATTGTACTTTTCCACTGAGCTAAATAACCTTTTCCAAACCCAATTTAAGATGTCACTAATTATACAGTAATTATAATTAAATATTAATTCATAACAATTTAAAATGCATTACATAGTTGAGTACATTTTATATTTCATTACTGGAAAAAACTTTTAGCATTTGTAGTGCATTATTAAGTAGGTAATTATAAAATGTCAGAATCATTTGATTGATGACCTTTTTTCTGTTTTGAAACAATGCCTATGCAATGTTATCAAAACTATTAAGGTGCCAAGTGGGAAAAAAAAGCTAACACCAAGCAAAAGAAGAATGTTTCTTTTGTTCACAATAGTGAATAAACACAGAGAAACAAGAGATGACTTTGTAAAATCAGGTAGAAGATTTTTTTTAGTGTCATTTACTCTGTTTAAAAATTTTTAGAATAAAAGGTTTTATCCCTGCAGAACCACTACAGAAGGGAATTTTCTGCAAGGATAAAACCTTTTGTTCTAAAAATGTTAAAACTAAGTAAGTGGCACTAGGAAGAAAAACCTGATTTAAATGTGTCTCCAGGGCCCCACTCTGTTCAAAGGGAGAGGCAACCGCACATTCTTTTGCCAGTGTCATCTTGCCTTATATTTTAAAATGTTGATATTTCCAACTTTTTATTTTTATTTTTGATAGTTTTAACATTTTAATATTTGTAGTGCTAAATGTTTGTAAAGGGTGGAAGAGGTGGTCGTAGCTGGAGTTAAAGAGAAATCAGAACAAGAACGCACACTGTGTCAGGACAGACATGCTGGTCACCCTGAAAATGCCCTTGTTCTGGGCTCTCATTCCCTGGTCGGTGTGTGGGGCTGGTTTGCTCAGAGGATGCTCAGGTGCCCAAGGCCAACTTTAAATTCTGGACTACTATGCAAATATAGAAATCATCAAGGTCTGCAGCTCGACTCCTGCTGCCTGTGAACGTGAACCAGCCCGACGTATTAGTGGTTTCATTTTCAAGTGCTTGAAACTTGCCTGAGAGCTCTAGTTGATGTTTTCTACGATGGTAAGAACCCACTTTAGTGCAACCTGTAAGGAGGCACTTAAAGGTGGAACCAGAGCACATGTGAATAATATACACTAATCTTGTGTGCACACATTAGCAGATTTGATTTAATACAAAGTTTCATTTATCTAGGTTTACATGACAGCCAGGAGAGGAGGGGTAAAATGTATAGAAAAAAGTGCAAATTTCTTTGTGAAACATGAATGGACACTAGAAACTGAGATAACAAATTCAAAATGTGAGATACTCCTGGCATAGTACAATAAACATTAATTATTGTATTTTTACTCCAGATTTTTCTTATAAAAGATACATAAAGAAGGAAACAAGGTAAATGCTTCCCTAAGGCAATAAAGGTGAAGTCGAAAAAGAAAGGTAAAACAAAAAGGATACTTATATGCGACATTTATGCTGTTATAAATGAAGTGAAAGGGTTTGGAAATCTGAGGGTATTATAAATATCATTGATGACTTATGCTACAGAAACCTAATGCATTTTAAATACAGATTTATCTGACAGTAAAGTGAAAACAAGACAGCAAGATGTGTTACTTACTCTCTTACAACTGCATACCACAAAGGCACTGGCAGCAAACAGTACACGTAGTAAGTCCATGGACAGGCTTGAATCAGCAGGAAAAATGCCATTAAAATGCCTATCGCCACAAAACCACATGGCAGGAGATAGCTTGGTTTCTGGAAATCAAATGAAACATTGAAACACTTCCAAATTCATGCTAATTGATAGGTTTTTAAGAGATTTTATAAAATGAAGAAAATGTCTTTCTTTCAATGGTTCTACAACTAGAGGATTAATCTAAGAAATGCATTTTTTTTTTAAACCTATCATTGGAGAAGCACAGCACAGAAGAAAAAGTCGGATAGCATGGAATGGCTGGGCAATGAGGCAAGTCTCAATATAAAAGTGACTATGTTCCTAATGTTTGTTTGCAAGTACGTTGCTCAGAATTCAGAACATATTTCTCCTAAGTAATAATGTAATAAATGTTGATTGAGTTCTGTGACGAGCTCACAAAAGCCCATTCAACCCACAATAAACTGTGGGACCTAATCCTCATTTGGAACAATGCTCCTGTGTAGTCGAACCCCAACTTGACACGCCGCCCATGCTTCTCTCTCCTTGCCCATCCACAGTAGGTTCATTCAGTCAGTTCTCCCTCCCCAACTACCTGCCAAACAAGAAGTTCCTCAGTGTAAGTCTCTAGTGACGGCCTGTGGGTGCTGTCACTTGCTCATTGTATGGCTATGAGTATGAGCACAGTACAAAACTCCTCTGAGACTTAATTTCACCTCACCTATAAAATGGGAACAATAATTCCGTATTTATCAAGGTTGGCCATGCTTAAATAAGATTCTGTAAAGAGCTTAACAAAATGCCTGGAGTATTACCACTGCTTACTAAATAATGGGTGCTATTGTTACCCTTCATTTTCATTCTCTCCTCCTCTATTTCTTCACACCAGTCCCTGCAGTCACTACAGAAACTTATCAGTAAATCGCACCGGAAAAGGAGATGTGGGAGGCAGCACTGGAGGTCCCATAGCAACAGGTGGGAGAAGAAGGGGCAAATCTCAGATAGATGTGGACAGGCAGGGTCGCTAAAGCTGAAGGTGGTTGAGGCAGGTACTCCTTAAAAGAGTTGGGACCTGTTTCACATCATTTTGGGAACAGTAAAATAACAAGAAAAGAAGTTTAAAAGGGTACCTAAAAAAACACTTGAGGGTTTTTTTTCTAGAATCAGTATAAAGTGATATAATTATCTCAGCCTTTGCTACATTAACAATATACAATAACAAGCACTATAAATAGTATCTACGTTTAGGAAACTAGATCATACAGAATTTGGTTCGGTCGAAGTAAAAACTGAAAGGATTTTAAATAAGAAGAGTAGGGACATTTCTACTTTGTCATGAATTGACACACCATGCTGTGCATATTATAATTATTCCTTCAACCAACAAACATTCCTTCAGTCACACCGTTAGCCTTCAAAGGGTTTAAACCAAACAGGTAGAGGCTGAATCATGGGACTTGGCATAAGGGGTGGATATTTTAGGCTTTTTCTAGGTAATAAGAAAACAAGGGCAAGTCAGGTAGCAAAAATAAGGATAGTTCTAAAGCTAAAGACACCCGCACTGGCAAAAGCAAAGGACAGGAGTATATAGCAATTAAATGCAGAGTTCGATCAAGGGGACGAGTGGCAAATTACATTCAAAGGGAAGACTATTTGCAGCGGACTTGCCTGTAATAGCAGTAAGTGAGAAACCACCTAAATAACCTGGCGGGGGGGCGGGGCACTGTCATGTAGACGTGACATAAACCTAAACTTAATCCCAGTGCTGCTATTCTACGTGCTTGGCAGTTTGACTAAACCATTTGGGTCATCTAAAGCCAGTGCCTCACCTCTCCATGGAGGGTACTATCTGTTGCAAGCTCATCTTCACTCCCCGACAGGCCGCTCGACTGTGGCCGTAGCAGTTACTTCGGCTCTTGCAGGATGCCAGGCTGCCCTACACCGCCCTCCCTGCACATCCTCTTCCTTTTCTCCACCTGGCTGTCCTGTGGGCCCTTGGAGACTCCGCTCTGGCAGTGGTCTCTACAAAGCCTCCCGACACCCACCTGCAAGCACCCTGCTAACGTGCACAGCTGCCACCTTCATGCCTCCTAACTGTATTCTGCGCCACCCTCAGCTAATTCTGCAGCCTGGGGCACTCTGGAACTGTTCGGAGGGTGTCATGGCATTGGGTGCCCAAGCTGTTGAAGAGAAACCAGGAAGGTTTTTGCAAACAGAAGCACAGGGTTCAAAGTACTCTAATGACCTCAAATGTCATGGTCAGTTCTATGCGTCCGCTTGGTAGGCTACAGTCCCTAGTTACTCAGTGAAATCGAGGTGTTGCTGTGAAAGTACCTTGCAGATATGATTAAAGTCTACAGTCAATTGACTTTAAGTGAGGGAGATTATCCTAGACGATCTAGGGGAGCCTGATCTGATCAGTTGAAGGGGTTAAGAGCAGCAACGGGAGCTTTGCTGAAGAAGACACTGCACCTGTCGAGGCAGCTCTTGCCTGCAAATGCCAGTCTGCCCTTCCCAATGGCCTTACAGGTTCGTACTTGTCCAACTGGCTCCACCACCCACAATCATGTAAGCCCATTTCTCACACTATATCTCTTCATATATTGACCCTACCAGCTCTGTTTCTCTGGTTTAAAACTTAACTGGAACACCAGCTCTTCACTAAAGTTCTATAGTCTAGCATTTGAAGACTTTGATTACTTCAGCCTCATCTACATTGTCAGTATTATCCCTCGAACAAAGTGAACCATTCTACCCAAACTGAACTACTTATCTTAAAGGCAGCATGGTGTAGAAAGAGCACGAATTTAAAAAGTATTAGTTCTGTCATTAAACACTGGTGTATCCTTGAGGAAAACACATACCTCTGTGAGCCTACATTCCCTCACAATAATCAAACCCACACGATGAGAACCGCCACCACTAAATTTCGGGTAGTGTTAAGCTTAATATATGCGAAGCGCTCAGGGCAGTCCCGGAAGAGTGGGGCTCAATAAACATTCCTCATTACCCAACTTAGCCTCAATGTACACTGTTTCATTTGCTTTCTAAAACAATCCTCACCTGAGGACATGCTTATTGATTTTTAGAGAGAGGGGAAGGGAGGGAGAAAGAAAGGGAGAGGCATATCGATGCACGAGAGAAACATCAATCAGTTGCCTCCCATGTGCTCCTTGACCAGGACTGAACCTGCAACCTAGGTATATTAAACTGGGAATTAAACCGGCTGGGGCCACTTAATGTGCATTAATTCTCATCCTTTCCTTGCAGTCAGACTGTTAAATTCCAACCAAGACTCACATTTCCCTGTTTCCACAGCCCCAGCTAAAGTTGAGTTCCCCTTTATTTAAACTATGACAGTCTTTGTGTCACACTCAAACACTTAACGTATGTTAAAGTTGTTAAATATTAAAGTTGTCTTTTGTAATGTAGTGTAGTGACCTATATCTGATATGGTGGTTATGTGTGTACATGCATTACCTACTTTATTTAATTCTAAGCTCCTGAGGGCAGAATCTGAATTTGATATTTCTTTGCACAGCCTATGCAGCATCTAGCATTGTTCTGTATACTTAATCAAATATTTGCTGCATTATCAGATTAATGAATAAAGATGTATCAGTTATGAAACCTGCTGACACATCAATCTAAGGACATACCGTTTCTCAATAACCTGAACATCAAGGTAAATAAGAAAAGAAAGTGTGTGGCAAAAGATTGCTCTAGATTCAAAGCCAGATTCCTCCACACCCTTGTTGAGTGTCCTTGTGGAAGTTACTTAAACAGCTTCGGCTTCCACTTTTATAAGGAGAAATTGTAATGCCTTCTTCTAGCACTGCTATGAGCTTCAAGTGGCAAAACGAAGTTCCAGGACCCAGCAGAAAGCATAGATATATTCATTACTAAAACATGGTTGTTTCTGCCTCCTTTCCTACCACATAAGAAATGATTCCTACTCTAGCCAATTTCATACACATTCAAATAATGAATACATTGAGGAAATTATTTAAGATGCATTAAAAGTGCTGTAAGAAAGTGGAATAAACACCACTGTTCTTTCTTCCATTACAGAAAAATAAAAAATAAAATTAGGGAAAGTTACCACTAGAAATCTCATAGCCTGTTATTATTAATAATACACCATCCAGATATATTACTTTGTTGAAAAGACACGATAATAATCATTAAAGAATAACAGGAAATGGAAGTAGCATATTCTCCCTGGTAAATGACAATTAGCAATATATTTCAAAAGAATAAAGTGTTTTAACGTAGTAAAATCATACATGTGGTGTTACATTTTCTCAGTTAATATGAAGTATTATTAAAGGTTTTTTGGCATTAAAATTATAGTAAACTAGGGATTAATTCTTAAAATAAGGGTAAACAGAAAATTCTAGCTGAAAGTTCAAAAAGTTGAAAGAAGGTAAAAATAGTTCCAGGAAAACATATAATTGCTTAAAAGGGGACATTTTGAATAAGTGATTTTATTGCTTTGTAGCTCCTAAACTTTTAATATCACATTAAGTTAAATATATTGCTTTGAAGTAGTTTTCTGACCACCAGTATTAGAAAGATATGGAATAATTATGACATGCTAAATAATTATAAAAGAACAGAAAATTAACAGTTAATGCCATAGGAGAATTTAAATTATACAGCTATCTTTATAGCCCTCTTCAGTTAGAGAGCCATTATTATTAATATACTTCTTTCCCAACTGAAGAAATAGATATAACTGAGGAAAAAAAGATCTAATACAATGAAAGCAAATGAAAGATAAGTTAGCTTAGTACAACTTGCCCATTGTATGAACTCATTACAGTTGAGTTCAGTTTCTTTCCCCAGTCTTAGTGGTTTTACACCATCATCTGAATCGTCACGATATTTTCTAAACATACCTTAACTGGTTTACTAACACCTCTGGTAAGGCTGGAATGAGACTTGATGATCATCAGAGAAGTATAAGATGCCCATCCCACAAAACCAAGCAGAACATTGATGCCCAAAAAAAACCTGTCATAAGTATGATAATAGGATAATCCTTTCAATGCAAGATCAATCAGCTCCTTGCAAAGGAAGACCTAAGGAGAAAGAAAAATATAATTTGCCACACGGAATGAATAAGAAACCTAAGATTCAAAGGAAGAAAAGTTATTAAAATAGAGTAACTGTAGATAATGGATCAAAAGTAGATTTTATTTGAGAATCTTCCTGCAGAATATAAGAAAAATTCCTGAATAAAATGAGTTTTTAAATCTTGATAAGAGAGGGCATCTTAAACATAAACTATGAGAGGTGTAGTGATTCCAAATGATTCCTTTTATGGGAGTGCAGATAACATTAAAAGAATAAAGGGTCTCTAACATGCATCCAAAATAATGGAGACACCTACATGTATATCATTTTTGACTTTCTCATATGAGAGTACCCAAGTCAGTTATAAAACATCATTAAAATAGCTTAATATTTCAGGGGAGAGTAGCTGATCATTTTAAAACCATGATAAAAATAAGTATTAGAAATGCATGGTATCACTTAGGCAATTTTAGAAACTGCAAATAGAATTCTTTCCTATTTTAAAATTACAGGACCATTTAACAAAGAGAAAATTCATGAAAAGCGTAGTGGGGTAGGAGCTGGGAAAAGCTCAAGCTTCTTTATGAGTCGGTAGACTCCTGATGGCGTGCTGGTAATTCCAGATGTACAAACAGATCACATTCTAAAATACCATGCATAAGCCGGGTGACAGAAACCTGGATTACTACTTTTCATGACAGAAAATAGCAACTGTTCATTTCCCGTGCTATCCCCCAAAAGGTCTATCCTCAAACCGCCTGAAGTAAGAGAAGCATGCCCATGGCTAAAGCAGCTACTTAGGAAAGCCGGCCCTTCCTTGAGGGTCCCGGAAAGCTCCCTGGCCTGCCCACCTCGCTCTCCAGCGCCACACCTGGCCCCTCCCCCACCCAGAGTGGTGATCGGCTCTTTGTGTATACAAGGCCAGCATACTTACTGCTTCGTCATACTTTCTCTGTTTTATATAAGATCTTGCTTTTCTTAAAACATCAAACTGTTTAGAATCAGAAAGCAATCTACATAAGAAAAAAAACAAGGTTAGGTTTAAAATGTTTCCTTATTTCAATTATATTTTTTTCTTAATTGAAAATTAAAGGATGATGAAAATTTAGAAAATAAAAAAATAAAGCAAAAAGAGAAAGAAATTAACCTTGCGCTAAATTGTATTTATTGCTGGTTATCTGAACTCTTCCAAGAAACAGCTTATAGTTAAATTTGGTTTTCCTCACTCCGGGACTCAAACTGCCATGCTACATGAAGGACGGTCAGGTAATACATCATTCTCGAGAAGCGTAATACTCTGGCGGACAAAGAACTTCTGACTAAATGAATAATTAATGGCACAGTGAACAGTGATTGAGCCCCAGTGCTCAGCCCTCCAGTGCTCGCTACAGAAACTACTGACGAGGCAGGGCCGTCCTGGTGCTCGGTCCTGGTGCTCGGTCCCCGTGCTCGGTCCCCGTGCTCGGTCCCCGAGCCGGGCTGGCCGAGGGGTGACGTATCAAGAGCTCCAGGCAGAGCCTAACCAACAAGCGCAGTCAGTAAACGATGTGAACCTCCTCGCCATTCTCTCCCTACGCCTTACAAAGTCCTGGCGCCCCCGCCTTCCATTTCTCTTCCCGTCATCTCCCTGCCCTTGTTTTACCACAACAGAAAGACACCCCTAATATTGCAGACGCTGTGAGAATCTGCAGCTAAGGACATTAAGTTTATGGAATGTGGGAACCGAGAAAATATCACCGGAACTCAACTGACTTACTGGAATAAACATATTTAAACACAAAATCAAACATATTTTTCTTAACTAAAACCTCTTCTCCTAAACTGAATACTTTTGCATTTAAAAAGTACAAAAGAGTCATTTAAGGATATATCCGGTTAGATCATGTAAAGTTGGTAGTTTTCTATGTCAAAAGCTACTAAATGAAATATTGGCAACTTCGCATGGCGCAACATAACAGGAACACGTATCTTTTTTCTACTTGGCCCGAGCAGTCTCTGAAGAGGTAAGATCGAGACTGTAGGAAGTAACTCTTTCAAGCAATGCTATCAATTTGGGTGGGGTCGCAGACTTCTTCCAGAATCTGAAACTGTCTAGAAAACGCACATAATCTGAAATCTCATATAAAATTTCTGAAACTTCATGAACCCCAGGAGCTTATCTGCAAGCCCCCCGAGTTCTCCGGGAGGCCCCTAGTTAAGACTGTGCCCACAACCAGGGTGCCCCGAGCTTTCAGCTCAGGTCCCCACCACCCAGTTCTGTCACCAGACACCACACTTTGGGGGATACTGTTTTCTAAGTCTTAGAAATGAAACGCCTGGGCCAGAGGGCACAGGCATTCTTTGAATGCTATATCTAAGTTCAATTTTCCAAATTCTGATAAAACCCTTCTAGTTAATCTCCCTCCTCTTCCTCTGATCCACTCGGTCTCCTAACATACTGACCGCACCTTCTAACTTACTAAAATTGATAGGGCCTCTTACTGTCTACCTCATCAGCTCTAAACTTCCTGGGCTCCTGATAGCCATCTCCTTCTATTCTACTTAATTTCCCGTTTTCCCAAATGCAAACCCTTAGCCCTAAAATGGCTCAGCCCTTCACTCGTCCCCAAGCTTGTATTCACATCTGAGTTCTTGTTCATAATGACCCTTCCCTGGCTGCTTTCCAAAATTCAGTCCTCATCATCCTTTCTGGTCCACCCAAGTCCCAGCTCACACCATTTGCACTTCAGTGTGGCCTAACAGGCAATTTATTTCTCTTCAATTAGATTTTAACTTCCGTGTGGGCCATTAATTATTTCCATTAATACCTACAATAATTCTTAGCAAAGTGCTGAGCTTATAAAATGAATCAATAAATCTTAATTGATTAAAATGCTATCAAAATATTGCAGGCCTAAAAAGGAAGAGAAATAAGGAAATAATATACAGTGCCATTCTTAAAACACCAAATGATTCGCTAAATTAAATAAAAACATGAAAGAAAGCTGGTCCAGAACTAAATTACTTTGAAGTCCTAAAAAGAATGAGAGAATAAAACACTTTAAAAGAGAAATATTTGTTACATTAATTAATTATGTTACATTATATTATACATGAAATGTGTTCTATGTGGAGTACTTAAGTAAAGAGACCAGAGTCAGGCTAATCTACATTTTCCCTAAATGGGCTATTTATAAACTTTGGGACATACCAAAGGTTTGGAATATGTCTGGAATTCATCACAATGTTCTGTGCAAAACGAACAAAGTTGAGATTTGGTGTATTGGGGGGGAAACAGGCCAGTAAAAAAAAAAACCTTGAGTGAACATGAAGAGCAGAAAGAACTGAAGACCAATGACAATACAGAAAAGACCATTACAAAACACAAGCCATCATGTGGACAGGACGTGTTCTGTACACATGCTTCCAGAAGAGAGAATCTGGCAGTGATGTGTGATGATAATGACAACACAACGCTCCTCCACAGTAATCTGATGGCAGAAAATCCCTTTACTGACTAAATCTTTTATATTGAAAACATCAAGTTATGAAAGAATCTATTAGCACCATGTTATACTTACAGAACAAAAAAAAAGGGAAACGTGCATGAACTGTACACAAGTCTTTGCTGTGATTGCTGTGAGCCTGTCCACTTCCCACAGTTGTTTGAGTGTGGCAGGGGAAAGTAAGCCACGTTTCATGATTGTCAAAAATTTTATCATCGGTTATTCAGGGTGAACTTGTGTTCGGAGGACAAACTTTCCTTAAAAATGCTGACATTTAAAGTATTATATCCTCTTACTCAGATTATTATAACAAAAATGTTTTGCTTGCATTTACACAATATTTTGGAGATACCTAGTGATATCTTTTAGAATATCTTAGATTAAAAAAGTATCTCAAGAGATAGAGAAAGGAGGATAAAAAATTATTTCTAGAATAATTTGCATTCTTTAGACTGACCAGTAATGTATAATGATGTCATTTTTCATGTCAGAATTGAGTAAACAAATATTTTTCTAGGTATGCATGTATGTGTTGTGTAAAAGTTACCCTTTTTAAGTTTTAAGGCAATTTTAGGTCAGAAAACTACATTCCTAGCAAATAATCAGTAAATCAGATCAGTGAAGTGGTAGAAAGACTGACGTTAAAACCAGTATTTAAATGTGCTCTAAGAGAGGAACTTTTCATCGTGACAGCCCAAAAGAAGCAAATACATTAAAAGGAACCAAAGTGTTTTTTGCCACTTTAGTAGAAAATACATTTAGATATTTTGTTAAAGTTTAAATTCTCTGAATTTACATAGTGAGTTTTAAATAAAAACATGTTTTAAATAAAAACATGTTTTTGCTTCTATTGGCACGGTACAATAATCTCCTTCCCATTTTTTTTTTCCTAAAATATTTAAGAGAACTTTCTTGTTCTTTTCCCATTTCATGAATTTTTTTCTTTTAAAGTTTTTCTTGTCTTCCTTCAACCTCTTCAGCACACATTTCAAAGAGTTTTTCCTCCTTTTTAAGGTGTTTTCACATAGAGGCAAACCCTTCATGCTTCTCCTAGTCATGTAGCTCCGCCTGCTGATCATTTCTTGGCATTGCCTTGGGATCTAACAACACAGTTTTAGTTTTGACTTTGTTTTTTCAGCAGTTCTATTTGTGGGAATGGCTATTTTGTGATTTTTATTCTTTCCCATCGGTCTTTAAAATATCAAAAATAAAGTGTACTTATTTTTTTAAAGAATAGGGTAAAACAGGATATACAATTACCATATGGATCCATTGGACCCTTTTACTAGTCTAAGTGACTTTAGCAATCTTATTTTTCCTTTTTGTTGAAACATCATATTTTATCACCCTAGGAATTATTATGTTATTCATCAATTATTAATTCTGGAAAAGACTAAGACACTGGAGGAACGGTAGACAGATACCATTAAACAAATCTAGTAATGCTGGTGAAACGATCATGTAAGAAAATTCTCAAGATTATGAATTTTAAGGTGTCAATATTCTAGATAAATTTTCTCAAACTCAAGAATTGGCGACTGAACAATATATTTCTAAGAACAAAAAGAAAATATGGTACTTAATCAAAAGGAAAGGACGTCATCACACTATTGTTTGTAACAAGAACCTGAGCTGTTTTGCAAAAACAGTATTCTTTCATCTTTTATAATATTTATGTGCCAATGTTTACCTGCTATAGTTTCTACATGGACAATGCTCACATTAGGTGCATATATATAGTGATGACTAAAAGGAAACAGATGGTGTAGAAATGACAAAAAAATTCACTGGACCAGGAAAAAAAGTGAAGAGTCCATTGTACTCAGATGGTAAATGGTGATAACCGTTTTTCCTGGCATACGAAACATATTTAATAGGACAAAAAAGATACTATACAAGAATAGAAATAAAATATCCAGGAATAAAATGAGAAATGTATATCATAGGGAAAACTACAATTTTACTTAAGGACATGACAGAAGACATAAATAAATACATGTTGGATGGTAATGTTAAATATTGTAAAAATGTCAATTCCCTCCAAATTACTTCCTAAATATTATATAATAATGAAAGAATTCTTCATATAACTCAAAATGATGATGATTCTAAAATTTATATGAGAAAATAAATTTTTTATTTATGCCTGATTTTAATGATTTTGATTCATGCCAATGACTCAAATGCTTATTTCTGTTTCTTTTAAAATGTTTTATCAAAGCAATATATACATATAATTTTTAAAAGTCAAAAATAATACAGGAGGGCATAATGACAACCAACAAATCCCTATCCCATTATTCTTATCTCTTAAGACCTCTAACGAGACACAAATACTTGTCAAGGGTCTGTTTTTCTTTATTCTGGTAGTTCCACTTTTCTTAATAATACACTTTTACCACTACTTCTTGGCTTGATGACCCGAGGCACTTTCTGCTGTCTCCTCTCCCTTCAACCTGGTTCTATTACTATTTTTACCTCCTCTGGTGGCTGCAGTGATCACTTTAAGAATCCGACCTATTCTCTCAACTATCACCAGACTCTCCACACGTTCTATCCATGAGGAAAGCCGATTCACTACTATTCCATTTGCATTTTTTTCCCTTTCTGCTTTATGATCGTGATCCTGTACAATGTCAAGGTTGGTAACATTTGTGTTCTATTCTGTAATTTTAAGCCTTCCATACTTTGTCTAATGTTTGACTCTAAAAACTGAAAACCAATACTGATATTACGATTATTTAAGTACTATTAAGCAAGTAGCAAAGTTTTATGCTATAATTAGATTTCCTTGATCCATGTGCCAATGTTCAAATGAATTCCCTTTCTCTCTCTTTTTTTAAAGACTTTATTTTTAGAGAGAGCGGAAGGGAGAGTGAGAGAGGAAAAGAAACATTAATGTTCCAGAGTAACATTGATCAACTGTTGCCTTTCACATGCCCTCAACCAGGCCCAGCGGCAACCCAGGCACGTGTCCTGAGCTCTGACAGGGAATCAAACCGAGATGTTTGTTTGCAGCATGATGCCCAACTCAACTGAGCTACACCAGACAGGGGTGAATTGCCTTTCTCAAACTCTAAGCAACTGTTCAAATTCATGTCTCATCTTAGGTCACTTCATAATTAAAGCACGCTTTCTTGTACACTTTGAAATGTTTTCATTTCCACTAAGTTTCCAATTGTCATAGTTTTGGTGGATGAAGAAAGGCATGCCTCTGAGTAAGTCACTGTGCTTCTCCCGGCTCCTTACTCAATCCATATATAACTTAAAATTCATTTCATTTGATGTCTACTTGCTTCCTACTGTATTCCATAGGACTGGCTCCCATCTGGGCCACTCTTGTACGGTTTAGCCTTCTGTAAGTTTTTAGTTGCACTGTACTTTAAAAAAAAAAAAGCATCCTGCATGCTTTCTCATTTTGTAAAGTTTATGCTGCTTTTTATCTTATGGATACAATAGTTTCTCAGGTATTTCTGAGAATTTTAATATTTTTAAGTTCTTTTTCTGTTCCTCAAAGTATCGGGCTTTCTGGGTTATATTGCAGGTTTCAACACTTGGCGATTTTCAAGTGCAGGCAGAGCCAGTAGCTTTGCTCTAGGGTGTGTGAGCCAGTGGGCAGGGATCAACTATCTTGCTGAGCCCCCAGGTGACACGAAGCCAGCAGTGGCGCTGCAGGCAGATGCTGAGTGTCAAGGCCGAGCAAGCTCATGGTGCATCAGGAGGCCAAGCAAAAGGCGGGCAGTGCACATCTGAACCTCTTACAGAAGAGTGCTTCCCTGACCAGTCTTTCTGTTGGGTTGGCCAAAAAGATCGTTTAGTTTTTTCCGTACGATGGCTCTAATAGTGTTTAGTTGTCTTTAGCTGTCACAATACAATTTTGTTAGATTGTATTGTGACAGCTGTCATACCAGTGTGCATTAAAAAAAAAAAGTATCAAAATTGGTGAATTTTTGTGCAGCTATTTTAATATTGAAGATGGAAGAAAACATTTCCAGCATATTATGCTTTATTATTTCAAGAAAGGTAAAAATGCAACTGAAACACAAAAAAAGATTTGTGCAGTGTGTGGAGATCGAACGTGTCCAACAGCGGTTTGTGAAGTTTCTTGGCACTCTTGACCTTTTCGCCAAATAATTCTTTGCTGTTGGGTTATCTTTCACATTGGTGATTAACTGTGTATGATCACTGCTTGCAAAATCTTAATTTTGCTTTGATTTTGCTCCCCTACACACACACACACAGAGTCAGGCATATGGTCACAGCAGTCACAGGAAAATGCAATATTTAAGCTTTTCTAGTTTATGAATACCACACTCATGTTACATAAGTTGTCAAATATAATTCTAATAAGTCATTCAGTCATATCCCTAACATCCGTATTTCAAACAATTTCTATTTGTTTTGGTCAAAAGCAAAATTCTTCCTAATTAAATGTGCATCTTTGCTAAGTGAAGACACATTTCAAGGAGGCTGAATAAACCTGCCCAAGTCACTACTGCAGAGCCAGGTTTGTGATGCAAAGCTCCTCATTCCAGAGTCGGGGAAAATGGATGTTCCTGGGACCTAAGAGAGCAAAGTCAGCTGCCCACCCAAGTCTGCTCTCATCCCCACCCCCTGTAGGTATCAGTGTCTCCCGGAGTTGTATCACCGGCTTTTGCTCATCACTTCCTACCTTCTGCCCAGAGCCTCCTACATGGGTATTCATTTCCACCACCATCTTTATGCTGATGGCTCCAAAATCTTCACAGTCGACTCTATCTCCATCTTGAGATCCCATTTTCTAACCCATTCATTGATGTCTTCAATTTTAAGTTGAAAATTCATTCCTGCCTCTCAAACCAGCTCTTCTTTCCTTCTATAACCCATATGGTACAAGTAACTTCCCAGTCCGCCAAGCCGAGTCCTCACACCTTCCCAGTCGAGCCCTTTTGAATTTATTTCCTTAAGGTTTCCCACGCCTCCCTGCAACCTGCGCCTCCTCTGCCAGATTCAAAGTGTCTAGCTCACACCTGGCTCATTACCTATGGACAAGAGACAAGGTCTTCATTTGGGAGTTTGCACTAATGCGTACAAAAAAGACAAAGTTTCTAAGTTACTAATTTATTGTCAGCATTTAAACTCATTGAAAAATTATTTCCTATAAGGTAATAAATAAAAAAATACTTACTTAAATGGTATAAACAAAAATGGCAAGGTAACTTCTTTTTTCTGAGACATTTTCACCTGGGAACCAAGTATGAAAATATTCAATTATATTATAAATGAGGAAAAAAATCAACTAATCTCATTTTGAAATATAAACATCTATTAAAATGGGTCTTCGGGGATGGCTAACTACTTTGAAAACAAATGGAATTTTGTATTACTACATTATTTCATAAATATTTAAAGAAAAATTTAACATGGTCATTCTATTACAAAAAACTGAGAATCAAGGATATCAAGTTTGAAAAAGAACATTCTGTAATGTAATTAAACTGTACTTTAACTCTTAGAAAAGAAAATAAGCCAAGGTGCATTAATTGTATTAAGAATAACAGAAAGCTTCAGTTAAATGGTCACCTTTTTCAGTTCCTAATGCATATATCAATGTGCATGGGACGACAAGAAACGTTGCAGTCACTAACGCTGCTTCTACAGGGGCAAAGGAATTAATAAAGACTCATCTGTAGTCTTTGAGCACACGTGAGAGTCTTACAATTAGGGAAACTCCTCAAAGGCAGTTCTTCACCCTCACACTGATTCATGGAAGCTCAGAAATGTGAAACTCTGTGACGCTAATCAAATACACAAACTTTAAAGACACTGATATACAGAAAATAATTTCTTAAAACATGAAATCACATGCCTTCAGTTAATATATTTAATTTTAGAACCGTGTGTCTTACTTTACCTTGAACTGTTCAAGAATCTGTACTGCATTTGTAAACATGCTCTCCGCTTTGAAGACGCCAGTGTTGTTAAGATAATCCACAGGAAGGACTCCCTGCATGTAATAAATACTGGCTCAATATGAGTATTAACAAAGCTTAGGCCTTCTCATCAAACAAAATAGACTTACAGAGGAAGCCATGAAGATAAGGCATAGGGGCAAATAAATTACTGGGATAATGAAACAAGAAAACCTTTCTTTAAACCATAACTGAAAAATGTTCCTTTATTTTCACAAATAAATATAGTAAATAAACTAAATAAAGCAAAAGAAATGAATTAAGTTCAACACAATCTAACATTTACTGAAAAATTACTGTGTGCTAGGCAGTGAACTAAGTGCTTTGCACACGCAAAATATCCCTATGGGGGGCCACAACTAACGTGCTTAAAAGAAAAAAAGACAATTAGAATATGAGAGTATATTGTGCATTGAAGAATGAGGACTATTTTGTGAAACTTTTGTATCAGTTACACAGATACACACACATTTGACTGTAAGGTTCATATTACTCAGCATTCTGTGTTCGATTTTTTTATTTCTTTGATTTGAAGAACTAAGAAGAATGGCTGGTTGGAATGGTTTTTTGTTCGTGTGTTTTTTGGCTTTTCTGGATCTATTTTCCATTCTTAGTGACAATACCATTCTCTGGAGAAATCTCCCCCACTGGAAACAGTGTAGTGGGTCTCTAATGGTGTCCTGCCTTCACTCACTGAAGGGCAGACAAATAACCCAGGTTGGACCACTCAATGGTCAGCACTGGAATTTGACTCCCGAGTGTCAAGGAACAAAACGTACGAAGGGGTAAAGCTGCCCTCCCCTCGTGCAGCCCATGGTTTGGGTCTTTCTCCCCGGCCCCCAGAGCACTCCTGGTTCCTGCTCATTTCCAAGCCTGGGTCTGAATACCCCTTTCAATCAACAAACCACCAATGTCTTTTCAATAAATTTCCTTTAAATGGATTCAGTTTTTACTGCTTGCAAACAAAAATTATGTTTTTTGTATCCATTATAACTAAAATACAAATATAAATCCGTAAACATTTTAGAAAATAAAAAAATTTAAAGAACGCTATTAGGTTTGTCTTCCATGTTTTAGATAACAACACATGCACAATTATAAGGTGTTACATATTTAGAAAAAATATAAAGGAAAATACAGCTTTAAATGCAATCAAAGATTACTCAGTAACATATAAAAAGTAAATTTAACTGTACAATATATTGTTTTATTCTGAGAGTCAATAAGAAAATTCTATTCCTTACCACTGAATTAAGGGGAAAGGGGACTCCAATAAGAGAAGCCATCAATGGTGCTATATCAGCCTACAAAGAGAACAAGACCAGTTTTAAGAAGTCTACAGACATCAACAAGAAAATTCATTGAACGCAACTATATTTTGTAATATAAGCAGCATGTTTGTTATAATCCATTATCTTCAAACACTTAATACACATTAGATATTGATCTAGAAAAACACCATTTGCTAGAGGTACGTGACCTTATGAAAAAATAAATTTGAAAAGAAACCATTAGAGCTCCAAATGTAAGACATATTAAAACAAAAAGTTACTTATCCTAGTAGCTAGGAACTTGACCACTTTATATAACAGGTTTTCAGTATTATGAAAAGGATGTCTTAATTAGACAAAAAATAAACAGCAATAGTAGACTTTAGCTGGAGAAAGGTATATATTAACTAAGGAAAGAATGTGTCAGGAGGTGTGGCCAGCAAGTAAAGTCCAGAAGATACACCAGATTAAGAGGCCCTTTCAACCAAAGACCCCAAATACTGTTTTGGATAGCTCCTCTTCAAGTCCAACTTTCTGGACCACTCTCCCTAAGAGAACTAATAACTTCCATTTTTCTAAATCTTATTGCCTGTTTTTATATTAGGCCTTATCATTTTTCAGGCAATAAAGTGCTTGGATGTCAGAACGCCGTTTCAAACCCTTGCCTGTAAACTCTGAGAACTTGGGCAGGTCAGTTAAGCTCTTCAATGCTTTAGTTTTCTTACCAGTTAAAAAAAGAGATAAAAGTCTCTCCCTTACAGAGTTATGACATGATTAAGTGAGATTAAATGTACAAAGTACCTGGCACACAATAAGCTGCGATCACTGGTGGCTACAAATGCTGCTGTGATTATTAGTTACTGGACCGCTCAGCAGTGCTGTGCAGACACGTCGTCCTGGGCCCCAGCGACGCCCCACTCCACTGAGCGTATTTGCAGTCTCACCGTGGGTCCTTTCCAGGTCCTTTCTCTGCTCCCCATTTAAGGTTGGCGTTGGGTCCCAGGTTCTCAATCCTTCTCACCTTTTACCATCAGGACTCTTTACTAAGTGCCACCCCAAAGAAAACTGGAAAACTGCAGTGGCCTCCTAATCACCTTCCCCTGGAACCCAAGACGCACCTCCTGTAATCTGTTCTCCACGCTGCATCCCCAGGAATCCCACACGAAGCAGCAGATCCCACCACTCCCCAGGGCTCAAACACTCACGGGCTTTCCCAAGCTTTAGGATTAAGTCCACAAGACCCATAAGGCCCTGAGTGGCCTAGTGCCACCTTCTTCTGCCTCAAACCACGCCAGGCTCTACTGCTCTGCTGCTCTGCACACCAGCTTTCTGCAAAATCCTTCAACATGCCACGTGCCCCCTTAGCAGAGTTCTGTGCACACGTTGCTCCCTCTGCCTGAAAAGCCCTCCTCCTGCCTTGGCCTGGTAACTCCTATTTATTTTTCAATCTTAGCTCAATCTTTAATTTCTCATGAAGGCATTGCTGGCCACACAGGCTACCAGATAGGGAGGTGCACCCTTTTCAACAGGGGATACGTTCCAAGACGCGCCTGTGGATGCCTGAAATTGCAGATAGCAGCAAACCCTATGTGTACTATGTTTTTCCCTATACATACAAACTTCTTCACTTTAAGGAAGCACTTTAAGGCTTCTCTTTGGCATATGTGAATCACCAGCATCCCTACTCTTGCACCTGGGGGCCACTACTAAGTAAAATCAGGGTGTCATGAACACAGCACTGTAACAACACAACAGTGGATCTGATGACTGAGACGGTTATTAAGTGATGAATGGGTGGGGACTGTGAAGAAGCTGGACAAAGGATGATTCGAGTCCTGGGCAGGATGGAGCAGGATGCAAGATTTCATCACACCACTCAGAATGGCATGCAATTTACAACTTACGAATTGATTCTGGAACTTTCTGTTAAATATTTTCAGACTGTGGTTGAAAGCGGGCAACTGAAACCACAGGAGAAGCCGCGGATATGGGGGGACTAGTGCACATCTGCTCTGTACTCTCATGGCTTCCCAGGCCTCTTTTGTAGTACTTACCACAGTTATAATTTTATAGCTATTTGTATAATTATTTGATTAGTATCTGTTCTCACCCCTAAAGAATAAGCTTCCCCTGGCTGGGACTGTGTCTGCTCTTACTCACCATTATACCCCTGACACAATGTTGAATGATGATGTTTGTACAATGTCTAAACAATACTGCAGACAAGTAACAATGTTGATGGAAGAAATGAATAAGGAAATTCTCATCTAATGTAAATCTGAAGTAGGATAATGGAGAGAGCAATAGCCAAACCTATGTTCAGCTTTTTATTATAACCCAGTCCGGCTATAACCAAAACATGTTCTTGTTTAATGGTCAAGTTATTTCTCCCCCTTTGACAGTCATTTTTACTGCAAATGAATAAGCTGCTATTCTGATTTTATACATTTGCATTTATTTGGTAATACACATCCATCCTGAGAAGAGAGAGCCTTCTTAATGTGCTGAGAAAGAACAGGCTTCTGCGACCGCCAGCCTGCGAAGGGGATCCCAGACTTTGGCTCGCCCACCCTGGAAGGGAATGTCAGTTTGGGAGCTGGCCTGGAGAAGGCAATGTGTTCCTGTCACTTTGGAGGCCACAGGTCAGTGATGCCATGCTTTCTACAAATAGTAAAGATGGCTATTTATATGGCATATATTCAACAATGAAATTTCTGTGCTTCACATTTACAGACGATGTTACTAGTCTAACTAACTTGATCAGGTTGGCCATGCGTTTTCCTGTAATATAAGCTTTCTAGCTGGGTAATTTATACTCTTGTCACTTTTTCCCCATTGCATTTGTAAGGATCTTGGATAGAATTAAAGATAGAATATGTGTTAATAAAGAAATGATAACTGACATACTACAGGAAAGAAACCTATAATGAGATTTTATTAGATCTGTGCTTAAAGCACTCAGTAAGGCAACCAAAAAAGCACAGAAATTTAACAGGCATGCAAATTGCAATTTACATATAATTATTTAATTAGCCATTGTTATTTGGAGGGTGTCTTCTCCTTTTAGTTTTACTCAAGGTTTTTTATATTTTGTCAAAAGAAAGATTAGTTGGGCTAAAATATTTGCACCGAAGGTAATTCAATTGGTAATTGAAATGTTTTGAAAGGTCATTTATTATCATTATCATTAATATGTGTTTTTTCAGGGTTTTGTTTTTTTTTTTTGGTCTAAATGTCTAACAGGAGATAAAAGTAAATTTGAACATGATTAAATTGAGATGAATACCTGATTGATATCTCGCCTCGTGTAGTGCTCCAATTTCCATTCTGAAAAGACACAATTAGATACAAAAGCTGATGTTAAGATTAAAAAAGAATGGATCATTTGTTATACAAGTGGTCAATGTTTAATGAAACACAAAAGTATTGGAAAAGTCTATTTTAAGTCAGTATGAACCCAACGGATGCTTAAAAGGCAGAGCTGTATAATCTTTAAAATGAGAATTTTAAAAGAATGACTAAAAAGTATTTGGTGTTTTCTGTGATAATTCATTAAACTTTCAAAATGCTCATTTGGAGATAACTGTTTCGCAGCATCAAAAGGCTAATGAAGAAATGAGGGAACTAAAAGGCACAATGATAACCACTGTTAGGAGGACTCCAGCTAACCCCAATCCTGTTCCAGGGAGTTGCTAAGGCATTTTTCCATAATGGCAGTTGTTTGCAAGTACTTAAAACTGTAGCTGTGAGGCACCTACCGTCATTAATTCCAGGAGTTCAAATAGTATAATAAGTTACTATTAAAACTGCCTTGAAAGATAACCTCATTCCTCTATCTTTCTACATATAAACTCAGAAATTTCAATCAATAGTAACCAAAATGATTGAGACCATGTCTTGATTTAATGAACTTAAGATATATTACTGAAAGGTTTCTAAGATATTTTTATGATGAAATTTCCTTTAATAAGCTAATAAAGTTTAAAATATGTTCCCACTTCTATTAGTCAGCTACTACAAAATTCATACTAATCACCTGTTGAGGAAAAGATTATTTTCTTTCTCTGTAATTTACAATACTTAATATTCATATAAGAAAAACTACATTCTTTCTGTCATGATTCTTGAAGTTATGTGATTCTAAATAATTAATTCACTGAAAAAAATCAAATGCCAAAATGCAGTTCTATCTCTTAAGTACAAACAGACTATTTAACCTGGCTTCCATTTAGACCCAGCCTACCCCGGGGCCAGGAGTGTAAAACGGTGCGGCTGCACTGGAAGACAGCTTGGCAGCCTGCAGAACATCAAACATGCAGTTCCGTGTGACCCATTTATTTCATTTTTATGTATCCAGCCAAGAGAAGTTAAAATATATGCCCACGCAAAAACTTTCACACAAATCTTCATGGTGGCATTATCATAACAGTCAAAAATGTGAAAACAACCCAAATGTCTGGAAGATGACTGTATAAAAAATGTGCATATACAGCAGTGAAACATGATTTGGCTATAGGAAATAAATGACTGGTACATGCTACAACACAGATGAACCTTGAAAACATTATGCCACGTGGAAGATGCCAGATGTGGCATATAGTGAGTGAATGATCCCATTTATATAAATGAAATGTCCAGAACAGGCAAATCCATAGAGACATAAAGTAGATTAATGGTTGCCAGGTGATGGGGAAAGGGAGCAATAAGGAGTGACTGCTAATGGGGTATTTTGGTGGGGGGCAGGGGTGGGGGGCAGGAGGATTGTGAAATTTTATGATTAGATAGAGGTGATGGCACAATCTTGTTAATATACTCAAAAGAATAAACTGTAAGATTTTAAAATGTGAATTTTATGGTATGAGAATTATATCTCCATTAAAAAATTCACAAAAAGAAAGAATGAATCTAAAGTAATTTAACATACAAACCAAAAAGAGTCTTCTATGGTAAAAAAATAACTGAACACAACTTGAGCCTGAATCCCTGGAGGAGATTTAAAAAAAAATTCTAGGCCTCACCCAGACTCAGGAAACCAAAATATCTAGTCACAAGATCTGGAAATCTGCATTCTTAAAATACCTTTATTTTTAACGAAATAAAGCTTTGGATGAGTCCGATGAAACTAACCCAGAGTGAGGCATTTGAAAGGAATTTGTTTTCTCCAATCAGTAAAAACTTTTGTGGAACTCTGGAAAAGAACTTTACCTTAATTCTTTTTCTTCAGGAATTAAGAAGTGAGGAAGGCTTGGGCAACACAGAGAGCCTTTAAAAGTACTAGAGTCAGGGTAAAATCTGTCCTTGTGAAACATTAGTTATGACGTATGGGTGATTTATCTGATAGTCTTTGCAGATAAGATTTGACTCAGGGTTTAATCTACATCCCAGTAAACATAAGGAATGTGGAAAAAAAAAAGCAACAGTGTACTTTATACTTGAACTTTCATAAGGCAAATGATTAAGATTATATAAGATGAATATTATAAATCAAATAATAGGAACTATATAAAAGTAATACATAGAAATAGTAATGGCACAATATCCAAAGGAAAACAATTACTTGAAAGGGATTTTTTTTTAAAGATTTTATTTACTTATTTATAGAGAGAGGGGAAGAGAGGGAGAAAGAGAGGGAGAGAAGCATCTATCAGCTGCCTCTCACTCGCCCCCAACTGGGGACCCGGACCACAATCCAGGTGAGTGCCCTGACTGGGGATCACAACAGTGACATCTGAGGTCATGGGATGACACCCAACCCACTGAGCCACACCAGCTCAGAAAAGAATTTTTTAAAATTAAACTTTGGCTTTATTTTAAATGTTATATTTATAAAGACAATAAGGATAAATGTTTATACCTTTCAGAAGTGTGTCATTAAACTGCTGAGCTGATACTTTTTGAGGGTACTTAATTCCAGCTCCCCAGGTGACGAAAGGAGTCAAGGTCTCTGAAGGATGACCGGCCCCATGGGAACCTATAGAGAGGACACCAACAGGAATAAGGCAAGTCTATGCAAACTTACAGCTAAATATTTACTTTTTACATACTTACAGTGAACCCATCTATACTTAATTCTAGCCACCATACTCCCAAAGGCTTGAAACTCTGTATAACAATTTGTTTTAAAATATTCCCAAAGCAAGTCAGAGCGGCAACAACAAACTGGCACAAACCAACAACCAAACAAAAAAGGCAGAGTGTCTGTTGAGTAACTCTGGTTGAAAAAAGAGTAAGAACACTAACAGTAAGACGTAGAGAAGATGCCACCGCAGTAGCTCCAAAGGCAGAAAGAACAGGGAAAGCGCTTTTGGGCAGGAACTACCCAAGTTTGGGGCAAGCAGCCGAGGCCAGGTCTGTTCTGGAGAGGGTGGCAAAGTCTCCAGATGTTTCCCTTCCAGGCCTCTCTGCCTGGTGCAGTCAAAGCCCTTCACGAAGTGGAATCAGTTCCCTAGAATTCTATGTTCAGACCTCATCTCCGGCTCATTTTGTTCTTTGGGCGCACACTCTGTTTTCCTTGGGACTCTCACCGGGAGGACACCATTATCTAGGGTCGATTTTCAGTAGTAACGCCTTAACCTCACCCCCTTCGCCATCACACACAGCTAACCCTAGGTAGATAACTATTAGATAAGTATTGGTAGTTTTTGTTTTCCCCTCCCCACTTTTCCCTAAGTTACATTTTGAGCATATATTCCTTCAATAGTTAGAAGACTCCGTATATAAGATCAGAATTTTTTACACTAACATTTTAAGCATGCCATTATATGCTAGACAGTTTGCACACACAAGGACGCATAATCCTCCTCAACACTGTGTCTGAAAGCTTCATGCACCACTCGAACTGCAAAGTGCACGGTGCTTCAAGACAGGCTCACCCCAGTCTGTCATTCCATGGTCAGAGGTAAAGATAAATGCTGTTTTCTCATCATTTCCATAAAACTCTTTAAACAGGGACACGAGTCCTTTAACTCCTTCATCAACTATTTTAATATTGTCCTTATATTCCCTGTTTAAAAAGAAACAGAAGAACAAATTAAATTACAATTAATTTGGAAAACTCATGACATTCAAAGTCAGTAACTCCTGAAATACTTTTAGATTTCACATTTAATATTTTAAAACCAGAGCTCTTTAGATTGTTAAAAATAATGTTTTCTCTGTTTAAAGAAGCAACAGAATAAGAAATAGTTTTCAGAAACGATTTAGGAGGAGGGTGTTGATTAGCAAACACATTTTAATGAATGCTTTTCAGGTGTCAAACGCAATGGCGAAGGCCTTCGGTTCGTGGCTCTCATAATGCAAACGGTATCGTCCTTGCCACATTGACAGGCAAGTATAACTGTTTCAAGTACACACTATTTTGATCCCTCCAACTGTCTGTGATATGAAATATTATAAAATAATGTCATATCATATCGGATGTTTTGAACAAGTTATATTTAAGCTGTCTATGCCCATACGCTCAACAACAGCTAGGACGGCAAGGCTGGTGGAAGGAGGCTGGTTTGGTAGGAACTCCATCGGTGCATCACGGGAAAGGGAGGTGCATGAGGTATTTGTTACTGGTAGCTAAACACCAGGCTTTAGGTAGACTAGTCTAAACCAAACTCAAAACAAAGTCTAAGAGTATAACATGGATTCTTCTTCTTTCTTATGGTCTGCAGCAGTGAGAAAAATATTTGCTATTCTCTACAAGGAATACTGCTGAAGTATAGTATATAAAACTTTACATAGTGATTTGCTAGATATAATACTGATTAAATGGAATACATAAGGAATAGGTAATTACATTTTTTTGTGATATAACACCATAAAAATGCTTTTTATTTCAAGATTTACTGAATTTCTAAAACACGTAAATTTTTTCTCCTCCTCGATAAATGAAGAATACAGGATACATTTATTTACATTAACGTGCAGTATGGTCACAGCACATGTGATTTTAGCTTCTATATCAATCTGTAGTTCACATCATTGAGAACTTATTCTACTTTAGAGTTATTTAAAATATAAATTAAAATATAAATTTATTATGATAATCACAAAAAACCTATTAGAATACTTTAAAAGTTCAAACAGAATGGTTGTTTTCCAAAAATACAAGAAATTAAGCACAGCATTAAAATTACCTCGATGTTGGTCGGTGAGCATGTCCATTTGTGTCTATTCCTAATAAATGTAAGAAAAAAACTATTTTCTCTTCATTTAGTTTAGAAAACAAAGATTGGTTGTTTCTGGCAGAATGAAAGAATTCCTATATGTAACAAATGAGTTAAAAACATTCAGTTAATTTATTTTATTTATAAAATAATTCTGATGAACACATTTAATTAAGTTTATACATAACTATGACATTCTCTTGCTTAAATCTGTCCTCAGGTCTACCAACACAAGGCCCTTGGTGTCACTGGAGACATGTGCATTCAATAGGGAGCGAGCTATTTTCTGTGGCTAAAAAGGGTTATAAGAAGGAGGTCTCATTTCATGAAGATCTCATATTATCGAATAAAATACAGGAGATTGAAGAAATATTTTGACAAGAGCCAAAAGTAAAGCAGTACCAGTGGCCTTGAGGGCACACGGAAGAGAGTTACTGCCTACAGCGGGTGGGAAGTGGGGCGAAGCAAGGAGGAGTTGGGGAGCCGTAATAGAGAAGACGGTGCCTCCGGTGGGTTTTGCAAAGCAGAGGGATTCAACATGGATGAACTTTAAGGATATTATGCAAAGTGAAATACACCAGTCACAAAGACACAAATCCTGTATGGTTTCATTTCTAAGAGGAAACTGGAGGAATCAAACACACAGAAACAGAAAATAGGATGGTGGTAGCCAGGGGCTGGGGAGTGGGGGGAAATGCGCTGCTGCTGTTTCACAGGTATGGGGTGTCAGTCTGGCAAGATGAGGAAGTTCTGGGGGCTGGTTGCGCAACAATGTGGGTATACTTGACTCTACTGAACCCGTGCACTTAAAAATGGCTAGGATGGCAAATTTTATGTTATGTGTATTTTAGCCCAATTAAAAAGAAAAGTAAGTGGAAATCTGCATGGGTTTGTAAACTATCTGGCCTGAATTAAGCATGGGTCTCCGGCCAGGTCACAGAGTCTAGGTAAAACCCTTGACTCCCTCTCCAGCCTCACCTCAAACCTGGCTCCCAGACAGCAACCCTGCCATTCTAACCTCCCCTTTCTTCACACTTCCTCAAGTCCAGGCTGGTTCTCCCGCAGGGCCCCAGATGTACAGAATGCCGCTGGCAACACAGATAGCCATTCTTCCTGTCTCCTGTATTTCTTCAGAGGTCATCTCAATATTCTCAGAAAGTCTTCCCCTAGCTGTTCAGTCTAGATCAGAGTTTTCTAAAGACATATTCTCAGTCCTTGTATTTTCCCTTCACACTGGTTACCACTGTTGATGGTTTCATAGTTTTGTTGCTATATATGTGTGTGTGTGTATATATATATACACACATATATACTTTTTTTTTTGCGCTACATATATTTTATGAAGTCATGAGCAAATCTTTTTTTTTCTGTTCACCAACACTAGCGATGTTGAAATAAACACAGAAAAAAAAGGCATAAAAGCAGGCCAGCCACCAGCTATATATGCCCATCCACGAGAAATCAGATTCATGATTTTCAAGCATTTTTAGCTATGTAAGCCATGAGCCTTTAAGCAACACCTCACATAAATAAGCAGATTATATTAAAACATGATGATTGGCAAACAAATTCACTAATTATTTTCTTAAAGAAGTTTAATTTAACTTGAAAGTTTTCTCTGTTGACAAGTTTATGTTACTTGAAAAAAGAAAATTTCAAGGAGAAAGATCTTAATAAAAGAATGTTTAGTGTTTATCAAGGAATGTATAGCACTTAATTCCTGCTAAGTAAATACAAAGACAAATGCAAACACATCCTAAGAGGTCTATTACAAACAAATGAACAAAAATGACTACACTATGGAGAAGTTCACAATGTCAGTTCAAAAGACATAACTGGTAAAAAAAAAAAAAAAAAAAGAATCATGAGGGGTCAATCAATGGGAGTGTCTTACAACAGATGAATTATAAGTTATAATTTGAAGATGAGAAACAATGGACTGATAGAAAAGAGAGAGCCAATAGCCATGATCAATATTTTCCCACAATTTTTGATGAATCTTAACTGGATTTCTGGTGAAACTGTGATAACTGTCACTATCGAACAGTCAAAAAACTCTTAAATGCATAAATATTTTACTGATTAATTTGCTCATGTTTTTACTTTACCTAATTTTTCTTTAAAATACAATTAAAAAAAAAACTACTTTGTGTTATTACGACTGCGTCGCACTTCAACAGCGTTTTTCCAAAGGCTCCCACCCATCGCATGTGGTGCCACCGCTGTGAGAGGGCGGCCAAGGTCACACCTAGGGCGACGCGGCCCACTAGGAACAGAACACAGGGCAACTGAATTCCAGCCTTGGGTGCATTTACTGTCAGAAACAGGAACTGTAAAAAGGGTATCTTTTAAAAATTATTTTTAAACTTCTCTTTAATTGGTTATTGTAGAATGTATAATTTCTTAGTATCTAGTCTTTCAAAAATAGTGCGTTACAATATAGAACTTTTACATTCATGCAAGTAGAACCAACTAAGCTGCATTTACTAACAAATCAGTTTCCAGTACTTTGGGTAGAAATACGTGTCCTATACATTAACCACTCAGTAGCACGCACCTTAACGCTATCAAAAACCCATGTGTCCAGTTTTGATACATCCTGGGCACCAAAATCCTCATTGTCAGCATCATAACTATATGCAAAAACATGGTTTCCTGTAGCACCTGAAAAGGAAATTTGGGGAAAAAATTTTCTTACCAATTTACTTTAAACTGTTAGAAATATGAAGCAGTCATTTAAAGAATTTTGTGAGTAACCAGACTTTTTCACAAAACATGTTGTATTATGATGGGAAAGATAAAGATGGGAGGAATAATTAACGTTTATTTTATGTACCATGGACCATGCTTTGTACTTTAACACATGCTGTTGCATTTTGTTCTCACAATAAGATATTCTGATTTTACAGGTATACTACATGTAAGTTAATTAACTTGCCAAAGTGACAATGCTAATATACAAAAATAAACACCAAAGTTTGTCTCCTTATAAGGACTAAACTACTCAAAAAAATTTTTTTTGTGTTAGGATATTATAATCTAAAATAGATGAAGTAATTTAGTTAACAAAATTTCCTAAAGCAAGAAGAAAATTCAAATACTTCTCTTCCTCATAGAACATGTGTATGAGAGGGGTCCCCCCAAAAATAGAATTTATTTATAAAAAGTTGTGTATTTATTCTTACATGTTTAAACTTCAGTCACATTCAAAGTACTCTCCATTTGATGCAATACACCTATGGAGATTTTTTTTCCCACTGCTCAAAACAGTTTTTGAACTTGTCCATTTTGATGCCTTTTAGTGCTTCTGCTGTTTTTTGTTTCCCTCTTCCACACCAGCGAAATGTTTCCCTTTGAGGGTTTTTCTCATCAGGGAAACAAAAAATGTTTCTAGGGGAGAGACAGGGTGAATAGGAAGTGTGGGGACTTGCCATTTTTGGTCAAAAAATGCTGAACACTCAGTGTGGTGTGGGCAGGTGCACTCGTAAATTACCCATCATGAAATGGGCAAATGCATTAACAGTCTTCAAAAAAATTCACTGAAGCTGAATACAGCCTCTCACAACAACGCCAGCTGATACAGGAATACAGGTGGATTCCTAGAACACACACCTAGCAGGGAAGCCTGTACTACAAGGGGCCTGCCCTCCAGAAGATAAATCCTCTTTTTTTTTTTGGGGGGGGGGGTGTCCTCAATATAAGGGAATAAATATTGCTTATAGCCAAGCAGTTTGATGGAGTAAACAAATATATTAATCTTATATATTTGCAATATTTTATCAGGAATCCAATCAACTTAGTAAATTTCTGAGTTAGATACGCTCTTAGAGCTCATAAAGAAAAGATAATGACACCTCTTACAAAATCAGTTTAGCTCTACTAATATTATCTGTTCCACTGCTCTGCCATTCTAATTCCCACATCCTAAATAAAGATCTGAGTGGGTTTGTTGGTTACTATAAGAAGTGGAAGATTTCTATGGGACTGTCTCCAGTTCAGGCATTGGTCCTATTCTATCAACCATAGCCAGAAGTTGGAAGATGTAAGCCACAGCAGCTTAACCTATCCCTGCCACCACCAGTGCCCCCTAAAGCTAAACTGCTGTTCAAAGGAGTGAGCAGGTAAAGCAGTTTGCAGTTCTGGGGTTGTTTTTTTTTTGCCTACCCTATATAATAATGTTCTGTAAATATCATATGTAAAATTTTGAATAGGTATTTGTTTTGGAGATATAATAATCTTCAATAATTCCAATTAACTATAATTACACCTGTGGCTAAGTATAATGTTACAAAACCTTTTCGCTAAGTGAAATGACCAATCATTCTGCCCCCACCAGAAGGCATTAAATGACATAAAATTGAAATAAAATCCAAATGATTTTAGGAAGTAATATGAATTTTGTAATCAAAAGATGTTCTAATACTTGCAGATTCATACACAGAAAGAAACACAACGAATCCAAATGGTAAGACCTTGAATATATAAAAACAGGAATCATAAGTATAAATTTTAATGTTTAAATCTTTATGTGACTACCAACTTCTTTTTAAAAATTTTTACAAACTTTTTAATTTATCAGTGTAAAATAAACCAGATATCTGCATCATCATCACCATGAGGTATTACAGAGGCACTTTGCTAGATGTTTCATATGAATTATCTAATTTAATACTAAAAACAAACCTAAGAGATAAAAATTATCATATTTACAAAAAGGCAAACTTAAGTTCAGAGAAGTTACTTAACTTGCCTAAGATTCTAAAGCTGTTGAATGTTAGAGCTATGTATCATTTCATCGAATCCAAACACTAACAACTATATGTGCCAATGTTTCAAGTACAACTCAGAGGGAAAAATAAAACTGACATGTCTATTCACGGCAACACACATCCCTATTTCAGAAATGTTAAATATGTTAAAACATGCATCCCAAAATCAGTAAAACACAGTTAGTACATAGAAAATTACCTTATTTACTTATTACCTATTTATTATCTAAGAGAAGATTACCAATGACTCTCACCTTTGGCAAATACACACACGATATCGGGGCTTCCCCAGCTCCATGTGTACTTGCTTTCATTGAAAAGAGAATCAAATTCTACAGGATTTTCTTTCCATCCTTCAGATAATCAAGGAAAAAAAGGAGCAAATAATAAAAATAGTAATATATATATGGCGAGATATTAGCATAGCCCCTAAGGGAGTATTTTTTAAACAATAACAATGAGGATTAATCACACGACAAATGCAAAAGTAATAACAGATTTTGTTACATGTATCATGCTACAATTTTTTTTAAAGCTTACAATAGATAATTGACTTTT
Organism: Mormoops blainvillei; assembly: GCA_004026545.1. Lineage (NCBI taxonomy): Eukaryota > Metazoa > Chordata > Mammalia > Chiroptera > Mormoopidae > Mormoops > Mormoops blainvillei. The sequence goes on from PVJD01002915.1 coordinate 50,452, forward strand.
TACTAAAATATTGAATTATTTTGAACTTTTGAGAGTTAACATCTAGGAAAACCATAAATCCAATCCATTCACATTCTTTTAATAGCACAAGAGGACACAAGACTAAGAGCTGAATTCTTGAATTAATACCAGTGTGTGTTTATGTAAGGTCAGCTAAAATACTTACAAAAAGTCTCTCAAAACATGCTTGACCTGGTGTCATGAGTCAGTGTTAAAGAAGCAATACTGACATAATAAATTTTTCACGTGATAAAACTGTCTAAATAGGCAATACCTTTGGCAACGGCGCTGACATCTTCATAAAACCCAGCTATCACGGCCACATGGCCTGGTCGAGACTCAGTTGGCACACGTGTGTGAGAGATCCCCCAGCTGCCTTCCTGCATTATAATATCCCTAAAAGACATTACCGATGAATGGTTAACACAGACTATAATGAACTGCTCTGCTAAGGTCCTGGAAAAATAAGATTATTACAGAAGGAGTCAAAACCAAAAAAGTAAGTCAAAATTTAAGAATGAAAGAAATCCCTTTAGTCCCAGCTGAGCTCAGTCTTAGCCCTCCTACCTGTGGACTCAGTAGCATAAGCGAGCCCAGGTGGATGAACAAAGAGCCAGTCAAACAATGCACAGAAGTAAGAGACAAAATACACTACTGCTGTGTTAAGCTATAGAGTATTGAAATGGTTTGCTACATAATAAATAACTGACATACACAATAAAATTCTATCAGTGTTAAAATTTTATTAGGTGTGATGATGTTATTATGGTTATGTAGTAGAAGGTCCTTGTTCTTCATAGATACACACTGAAGTGTTTAGGGATGAAGTGTTGTAATATCTTTTTTACAAATTTTTATTCTTTAAAAATTTTTTCAGTTATAGTTGACATATAGCATTATATTATATTAGTTTTAGGGGTATGGCATAGTGATTAGACACTTATATAATTTACGAAGTGATCCCCCCAGTAAGTCTAGTACCCATCTGCCAACAATACTATTGACGACATTCCCCGCGCTGTACTTTATATCCCTGTGACTATTTTGTAACTACCAATTTGCACTTCTTAATCCCTTTAGCTTTTCACCCAGCCCCCGCAACCCCCATCCTATCTGACAATCAACAGTTTGTTCTCTGGATTTATGAGTACATAATATCTTGCTTTCAAATTATTCAGGAAAAAAAAGCCTCTGTGTGTGTGTGTTCTGAGAGGATGTGAATATGAAAAAAGTTAAAAATTGTTAAACCTAGGTTATAGGTATACAAATATTCATTATATAATCTTCTCAAATTTTCCTGTACTTGAAAAATTCTCAAAATAAAAAATTAAGGGGAAGGGAAATGACTACACTCGTAAGTAGGAGTTAAAGTATGTCCCTAAATTTGAGATTAAAACAGGCGAAAAGTTTCTTTTGCTAAAATGTATCCATATTTTTAAAATTGTATCACAGTGATTTGTAAAATTTTGAGAAGGAAAACCACCTTTGCAGATGAAAGTCCAGCAGAGCAACAGGTTAGAAAACAATGCATCGTAACATGTTTCAAGGGAACTGCTTGACTCTCAAAATGGTCTTTAGGAAAGTATCTGTAAGACAAGAGTGCAGTGATAGCCAGAGGGAAAGGGGAAGACGGTGGGTGGAGGTGGGCAAAGGGGGTGGAAATGGGGACAGAAAGAGGCGCTCTGCTCGGGGCAGTGGGTGCACAATGCAGCGAGCATGGGGTGTTTATTGAGTTGTACACTTGAAACCTGAATGGTTTTGCAAACCAGTATCTCCCCAATCGGTTCCACTTAAAAAAAAATTTAAGTACTGGTTTAGATACTTTTAGTATTGACTTACCTCATCATAAAATCAATTTTGGTAAAATACATACATAATAAGTAAAAGACTTGAAAATCACTGAAGTACATATTAAGAAATATTTTTTTTTAACTAGTTATATAATGAAAACTGAACTTAGAAAGAGGAAGGCATGAAGAAATTTGGACACCTCTGCTTAAAAACATTTTGATCAGTTCAGATCATACTTTTTCCAAAGATCTCTTTGTTTTGGTTGACATGCTTACCTAATAAATGGTGCTCTAGGGTTTCCATTTTCATCGAATTCATGCAGTGCATCTGCCCGCAGCCCATCAGCAATGATGAGCACGAGTCTTCTTGCTGGAGGAGGCAACGGCGTGAACTGAGGAGTCATCCCGTGAACCAGAGGAGACGTAAAGTAAATGTCGAAGATGGAGGCGAAGAACACAACATGGACGAGCAATCCCACAACGAAGAAGAGCAGCATATCCAGCGCAACTAACTGATCTTCCAGAAAAGCTGACAGAGGGAAGAAAATTAAATTTGGGTAAACCTTAATGCAGTTATATAGTTTCACATATCTTGATGACTACATGTAGATGGGATATAGATTTTAAAATATTGCCTATCTCACAACTTCATTTATGGTGGTAAAGAATAAACATTTTTTAATAATGAGGTGTTTTTAATCAAACTCATGGCATCACCCCCACAACCCCACTCCCGGCCCCTGGCCCTCACCATGAGCCCTGTTAGGTAGGAGCCCCCCTAATGCCTAGGGTTCCCAGTCTAAAGGCACCACCCCACATCCCGATATGCAAATCAGAGAACTAGGAGTCATTCTTTATACTCCATTCTTCTGCTGTGTGGCCACGTTTGTTTTTGTTTGTTTTGCTTTTTTCAAAATGTAAATATGAACATCTCACCCCTTATATAAAACACTTCGGTGCCTCTCCCCATCCTAATCAAGACTGAAATCCTTAATAGGACTAACAAGGTCTTACATGGACTGGCCTCTGCCTCTTTTTCCGGTCTTGTCCCATAGCACCCCCCGCCTCTTGCTTTATGGCATCTAACACTGGTTTTTCTTTTTCTTTTTTTAAATTTCTTTACATATGCCATGCTTCCTACTGCTGTAAGGCCTTCATGTGTAAAATTCTTCTCCATAAAATGCACTTCCAATCTTCCCTCCATCCTCTCACCCCCTGTCACATAACATCTGCGTGTGCTTTCAAGCACCACCTCCTCTGGGACTATGCAGTCCAAATCTGTAACCAAAACCTTTACTTCAGTTTATAATTACCCAGCTATGTCTTTAACTATGTTAATTACTGTCTGTCTCTATCACTTAACCATAATTTCATCACAGCAAGACAGGGCTTCTCCAGCACTCATCACAGTCCTAGGCACTTAGCAAAATGTTTACCGAGTTATTTAGGATTATTTCAAAGGTACGTGTAATATGCACTTGTTACCACTAGAGGCTGCTTTGCTTCTCTTTTTATCTCTCGAGAACCTATACAAAAACTGAAAAATCAGGATACTTAAAATACAGACACACACACACACACACACACACACACACACACCTTTTATGCTTAAGTCATTTACTGTCCATAAAATTGCAGTAATTCCAAAATATCATCCTTTACCTAATACTTTAATATTGCCTAGCATATGTATATTAAGCTATATTATTAATATTTCTCTTCAAACAGAAACACATTTTATTCAGAATTACTGAAAAAGAAAACTTTGTCATAATTCAATTATTTAGAAACCTCTCAAAGTAAGTGAATAATTACTAATAATTTTAAAAGACACATATCCATGTACCAATAAAAGCTTTTGCCTATGAAATGCTTACTACACATTAAAAAATAATAAAATGTTAGGTATTTCTAAAACTTTAAGTCAACCACAACTTGCATTTAAAATTTTACTTCTATTTATTTTAAGACTTTTGAAGCTAAAAATAATTTTTAGACACCAAAATGACTGAAGTACCTGGAAAAAAGTAATCTTACATTTTCATCACTAAGATACAAACTGCAGTGATTATCCTCATTATTCAATGAAACATCAGCTGCAAAGGTCCATATTAATGCAAATCTTGCTAAGTAGAAAAAATTCCCAACATATTAATAAACTATTGTTAAGTACAGATCAGCAATTAGTAATATTCTTATGTGCTACTTCTTAAAATTTTAAACTGATAAGTAAACTTCTATATAGTAGAAAAGTAAAGTACTTACAGAGAAGACTGGCAAGTTGATTCGTTATGGGCATGGAAGGTCACATAAACAAATCCATGAATATAGGATATAAAGTAGAATCAGGAAACTACATTTGTACAGGAAGCCAATCATGAAGAACTTCTATATGCAACCGCTTACAACTCTGAAGGAAACAGAATCTACGTTCAATTTATATTCTAGAAGTCAGATCCTAAGTTTAAGCTATGTTTTTTGGGCACTACTGACTTAATTGCTTTTTCCAATTGATATTTACTTTATTTTTAAAAATCTGTCAAATATTTTCAATATATACTATTGTATTAAATGGTAACTGACAATGACAACATTTATGGTATACTAAGTGCCAGGCTCTGTGACAATTCCTAATTCTGTGCACCTTCATTATCCCTTTTTTGACAGATGAATATAAGTGAGAGCAGTGCTTAACTTTTTAAAGGTCTCACAGCAAATAATGGGTATAACTGGCATATGGACTTTAGGCTCTTCCACATGATAAGAACAATCCTCTTCAGGGACCCTAAGGGCAGGAAATTTCTAAAATTCCCCACTACAGAGATGGAAATATTATATATAAACTATTTATTTCTAATCATGCCCTTCCCAAGGCATTCCTAATCCCTCTCACTCCTCCATTCCAGAGTCTGATTCGATCTTCAATGTCTCTGGCAAACTCACTTACAATAAGGATCCGCAATCCTTTCTGTCAAGAAATATGTAACATGATACAGCATTAGTTATTTTTAATACCATTTTCCTGACATAGGATTTTTTTCATGTTTTTCTTCAATATGTCACCAAAAAATACTTAGAATTCAAACATCACACTAATGTTCTATAAAAAATATTTCATATTCTTATTACTAACAATGTGCAAAAAACTTCTAGTAAAAACAAAACAAAAAACCCAAAGCTTCATTCAGATGAAAATTTTAGTTTACTGAGCCTGGGTAAACTGAAAGGAAAGCCTACACTTAGCTGTTGGCATACCTTGCATGTAAACCAATAACCTGACCTACGGTTATATAAGAATGCTCTATTTTAATTTTTCCACAGAGCTAAAGGAGATACTTTACTGCTTGGATGTAATATGTACCTTACCTGATAACATAATTACTGCTACCTATTTACTTTGGTGCTTAAAGGAAGCTATGGACAAAGAAAGGAAATTTTAAACCTGTAAAAGTAGCAATTTATGTATGAAGAAAAGAGAAATTCTTAGGAAAAGCACTCTAATACAGTTGGTTAGAAACTAATATCCCCTTCACCACCTCGGACTGCAATCAAGGAATGACACAAAAGATAGACGTTGAACTTCCAAATTTAGTATACTTACTTTCTGTGTTAACATTTGATAAAGAAAATCAAAACTATCTAAAGCATCTAAGTTTTAAAATAATTAAGTTTCAGTGTCAATACCTGAATTCCACCCTAAATGGACAAGTTGCAAGGCATAGTGGGAGAAGACAGGCTTTGGACGTTAAGAGAACTGCTTTGAGTTCCTTTGAATATTTATGAGTGGAGCTGACTTTTACAGGTCAATGAACGTTTCTAGGCTTAAATTCACTTGTCTCTGGATGGGACTGTATGTGGACCAGATGGGTCTGTATTGTGAAGGGTCCCTATGGTGCAAATTATGTATTAAGACCTAAGTGTTTACTGTGCCCCAAACAGTTTTATCAGAGTCCAGGCTATCAGGGTATTCACAGATCCAAACAAATCCTTCTTGCATTTACTTTGCACTTCCCACACCCCACCTGCCGTCTTGGAGCACTATTTCGAGGACGAGAAGGCGCTCCCCAGAGGTGCAGGCAGTGGGTGCTGCTGCCAGGCCTCCAGGGCAACCGAGCACGTGCCTAGGAAGGAAAGGAAGAGAAAAGACGCCAAATTCTAACTCCTGCCTGCGCACCCGCTACACGTGCATGAAAAATGTCACTCATTAGCAGCAAACAGAAAGGGACGGTGAAGCGTGCTGAAGCAGCAGCGCGTCTGAGGGCGTGGGGCCAGTTTCGGTAACACCATACCTCTGGGCACTGGTCCCCGGATTTTACCTGGGACTCATCCCGGTCAGCCCTGATCCGGGAACGAGGCCTCCCCAGCGCGAAGGCAGGGCCCAACTCTTGGGCAGAGTTTTCCCGGGCCCCCTGAAACGAGAGCCAAAAGAACCTTCCCAAGTCACGGTCAGAACCGCGTCTCAAACGCGGAACGCCCCCTGACACTTACCTGGCCAGCGACCGCTCTCGCGATAATTCTAGGACCAGTCCTGTGTAACCTCTCTTCCGCCTCCTTATTCCATTGGCCAATCAAAAAAAAGGAGTAGGGGCGGGGTTTTGCCTTTGATTCTAGACCTGCGTTCCTCGCCTGCGCTGTGAACAGACCAGCTGGGGCGGGGCAGGCGCAGAACGGGGCGGGGAGAAGGGCAGAACGCGCCCCATTTCTCGCGAGACTGGAGACCAGGAAGACGCCTGCAGAGCCGGGCTGCTGGTGCAGCTGTGGCTGTGGCAGCCAGTTGTGCTGCCTCCGGACCTTCTGCCTCTGAGCCGACGCCTGGTCTCCAGGTGGGGAGGCGAGACGTGGCCGGCCCCGGGCTGTGGAGGTGCGCAGTGCCCCCTGAGGCTTACAGGGGACTCAGGCTGCGGCCTGTCAGAACCAGCCAGGAAGGCACCCACACGCCTGACAGAAGAAGATGGCGGCGATGGTGCCTGGAGGTAGTGGCAGTGGTGGCGGTGGCGTGAATCCATTCCTCAGTGATTCGGACGAGGACGACGACGAGGTAGCGACGACCGAGGAGCGGCGGGCAGGACTTCGGCTGGGTTCCGGGGGCGACCTAGATCCTGGCTCTGCGGACTCGCTCTCGCCCCAGGATCCGGTGGCCTTAGGGAGCAGTGCACGGCCAGGGCTCCCCGGGGAGGCGGCGGCAGCGGCTGCGTTGGCTTTGGGAGGCAGCGGGGAGACCCCGGCCCGACTGTCCATTGATGCGATCGCCGCTCAGCTGTTGCGCGATCAATACTTGCTGACTGCCCTGGAGCTGCACACCGAGCTGTTAGAGAACGGCCGCGAGCTGCCTCGGCTGCGCGACTACTTCTCCAATCCGGGCAACTTCGAGAGGCAGAGTGGGACCCCGCCGGGGATGGGGGCGCCGGGGATCCCGGGCGCCGTCGGCGTTGGAGGTGCCGGAGGTCGGGAGCCGAGCATGACTTCGGGCGGGGGACAGCTGAGTAAGTGAACGCGGCCTGTCTCTCCCGCAGGGTTGTTAGGGATGCGGGGGAGGGTTTTTCTGGGCGGGAGCGGAGTGTGAGGAACGTTTTAGAGACAGTTAGTTGCGCGGGTTGGGGTCTTTGGCGGTGGAAGCGGCAGGATCTGGCAGGGACGGCTCTCTCCGCCTGCCTCCATCCCGTGGCTGAACTTGCCCTGGCTCCAGGCTCCCCTGTTGGAGTCGGTATCTATAAAAATACCCAGCGTTTCTAGTTCACTGGCTATTGCAGGACTCCAGACGGCTCCCTTGCAGACTGGCTTATCGCTTTAATCATTTTTCCTTTTTCTCCAATTTCCTGAATCGCCACTACCAGGAAAGAGTGTTTCTTAAATTGTTCGCAGTAATGCAGTCAAAGAATAGGAAATGTTGCTCTGTCCTCACAGTCAGATCCACTAAAGACCTTTTGTCTTTGGGGTGACTTTCTCACTCAAAAAAAAAGGGGGAGCGGGGCGGGAGGTTCAACTTCATAAATGTGTTCTGTTTAAATATAGTCAATTTAATTCAATTTCAATGCTTTAATTTCAGTAGATTCCAAAATTACAGGAAATCTCAGGAACCGGGTGACAAGTTGTGCCTGCCGTCTGTCTCGTGGTCCCATCACACCGCAGCCTTTTTATTCTGCAGGAGCGAGGAATTTAGTTTCCGACTTTGTTAAAATCATTTTTAGCAGCACAGAAAAATCGTTTACCCCATTTATCTTATACTATTTATATGCGTTTCTTACGGCTTGAAAAGTCCAAGGGGATGTATGTTGGATTCCTAGTATCTCCTTTTGGGAGGCATCTTAGATTTTCCCTTATGAGTGATATGAGGTGTTTTAGTGTGTTACATGAGAACAACTGAAATTTACTGACAAATGTTAAACACGCAGTTTTGAAATGTAGCCTAATTTATTACTTTTTGTCTCTATACTTTTGAGTGGTGCCAGAGACTTATATGACCAAACTCAGGTGTCCGCCAAAGTGCAAAGGGTGCATTTTCTGTCAAGGTAAATACTATGCGGATTTCCCTCCTGGATATGGAATTTTCTTGGTTGGTAGAACTTCCTTACTCGTTGTGTAGGATAATCTTCCTCTCCAGAGATTTCTCATTGCCGGCCTTTAAGATGATAAAATGTGTAACAAGGCAGCTTAACAAAATTATTCTGTAGTTGGGGGGTTTTGTTTGTTTGAAGATTTCTAAGGTGTCTGATAATGATTTTCACCTGACAGGCTCTACTGCTTCCTTAAGACCCAGCTCAGATGACATCTTTGTAAATACTTCTCATACTCCCCACGCTTAGTTAGTTGCTTCCTTCCTTCCAAACTCAGCCATAGCCTTTAACACCTTTGTATCTGATTTGTCAGCAATAGCATTTTTCTCTCTATTAGATAGTCACTTCTTCAGGGACATTTTTATATCCTTACGTTTTGTGCATTCCCTATGCCTGTTGAACATAACCGAATTACATCAGGTATGTTTTTCTATTGTATTAATATACTGAAATGCCTTATTCTTACTTTATAACTTTATTCTTTTTAATTTAAAAGAACTTCTTAACCTTTTCAGCCTATTATTTATTATGGCTTGGTATCACTATGTATAGTGAAAATTTCTCTTAAAAACTTATTGTATAGAAATAGTTGTTTATAATTTAGACTCTAAATATTTTAGTAGCGTTTTAGGGTACAAATTTCTTCTAATTGCCTTTGTATTATACATGTTTATAGCTTTTTGAAATAACTTAAGCCCTGTGATTTAAAAGAATCACATTTTAAGTCAATCAAATATTCATGTGCCTTTCTGCTTTTCTATTATCCTCATTTATTTGCACCTGTTTTAGGTACTGGCAGTACATACACAGAATATACACGCACACACACACACTCAAGAATGTTTAACAGCATCCCTGGTCTCTCTACCCACTAGATGCCAGTAGCAACAACCACCAACTCCGACCCCCACTCCCCCAAGGTGTAACAACTGAAGGTGTCTCTAACATTGCCCAGGGAAGTGGAGGGCAGAATTTCCTGACTGAGAACCATTTCTATACATAAGTTTTGCCTGTTCTAAAATTGCATATAAATGGAATCATGCATGTATATATTCTTTTCTGTGTGGTTTCTTTTGCTCAACAGGTTTTTTTAATTTATCCATTTTTTAAATGTATATTAGTAGTTCATTCCTTTTGTGGTTTATCCATTCTTCTGTTAGACATTTGTGTGTGTATGTGTGTGTGTGTTTTAAGTTTTGGGCTATATGAATAAAGCTGTCATGAAATTGTTCGTACAACTTTTGCATGGACACGTGTGTTTTTTTGGCAGGGGATTGGGGGGGGTGGTAATACCTAGGAATAGACTTGCTGGGTTATATAGTTGGTATGTAGTTAAGATTATAAGAAACTGCCAGTTTTCCAAAGTGGTTGTAGCATTTAAAATTCCTATCACCAATGTATGAAAGTTCCAATTTATATTCTATATCCCAAATACTTGGCATTATCAGGCTTTTAATTTAACTTATTCTAGTGAGAGTGTTGTGGTATCTGATTGTGGTTTTAATTTTTATTTCTCTGAGGACTAGAGATGCTGAGTTCATTCTGAGCTCTTTGCTATTAGTATTTCTGTTTTGGTGAAATGTCCGTTCATGTCTTTCCCTTGATTTTTTAAAGAAGGGTGTTTTTTGTTGTTGTTTTTTTGTCTCATTATTGAGTTGTAGTTATTTATATATTCTGGACTGAAGTCCTTTACCAATATGTTTTTTGAAAACATTTTTTCCCAGTGTGGTTTGTCTTTTCAATTTTTAAGAGTGTGTCTTAAGAACAAAAGTTTTTAATTTCATCAAGTCCAATTAATCAATTTTCTCTTTAATGATTCGTACTCTTTGTGTCCTAATGTGATCATTTTACTTGTGAACCTACAGTCTTTTTGAGTTATCTTCAGCTTTTAAATTTTCTGTTTTATGATTCTATCTATTTTTTCTCAGCATTCTCAAAGAGTACATATCTCATTATGTTCAGCGTTCCTTTTTTAGTGTCATCCATGCTAAAATGCCATAAATACAGTCTTCCAAAGTGCCCATTTCTTCCACTTTACAAAGTAGTTCCTACCTGTTAGATGGGAATTGGGTTTAGTGCTTCTTCATGTTGATTTTTTTTTTTTTAAGAATTTTTTTCAAGATTTTTTATATTTATTTTTAGAGAGAGGGGAAGGGAGGGAGAAAGAGAGGGAGAGAAACATCAGTGTGTGGTTGCCTCTCACGTGCTCCCTACTGGGGACCTGGCCTGCAACTCAGGTATGTGCCCTGACTGGGAATCAAACCTGCAGCCCTTTGGTTTGCAGGCCAGCACTCAGTCCACGCAGCCACGCCAGCCAGGGCTTCCCTCAGGTTTCTGACAGAGAAAATATCAATGGAATATTTCTAAAAGTTACTAAGTTCAGCTCTCTTAGCTGAATGAGACTTTTCACTGTTGTCTGGACTATATACTCGTACATTCTTAAATACATCTATTTTATAACTCATTTTTCTTGCTTATGCCTTTCTAGTACTGTCAAAATTATTATTAATTATTGTGGAAATTTATTCAGGTATCTTCACTGCTTAACACAGGGACCTGAATATAGCTGGCATTTAATATTTTATATTGATCAATATATTTCCTCAATTGTGTGATCAATTATGGATCGATTGTAGGGATCCAAAAGTTGTTTTTTTTTTTAAAAATTGATTTTAAAGAGAAAAACGAAGGTGGAGAGAGAGAGAAACATCAATTTTTTCTTCCACTTACTTCTTATGCATTCATTGGTTGGTTCTTGTATGTGCCCTGACCAGAGATGGAACCTGCAACCTCCAGGTTAGTTAGGCGTATCAGGACAACGCTCAGTTGGTTAGGCGTATCAGGACAATGGTCTAACCAACTGAGCTACCTGGCGAGGACGAGGATCCTGGAGAGGCAAGACTAACACATGAAAGAACTATAGAATAGTCTTCTTTTGTACAGATAATAGCGTAAACATTCAGATACAGAAAAATCACTATCTGTTACAGTAATAAAATGACCTTTGTGGAGAAAGTATGGCTTAAATTTGACCATCAAGGATGGGTGACATTTTGACTAAACAGTAACTTTTTATTAAGCCAAGTTTAGACTCTTTATCCTAAGTGAGGAAAGAAAAAGGAAGTGAGGTTAAAGAAAAGATAATACTTATTTTATATTTTGCCTCCTTTAAAACATCCTCTGGAAACATGCTTACCATTATCTGGCTCTCCACTTAATATACAGTGTTTTCATTTGGGTAGTTGTAAAAATGCAGATTGATGTTTTAAGCCATTGTGGTGCTTTGTCTAAAAGGAAGCAAGATATAGGTAATAATCAGGGGAAACAGACCTTATTTCTTTCAAAAATTAAGATTACACTTTATGATTTTCAAACAAGAAAGTTCGGAGTGATCTCTAGAATGCATGCTTGTTTGCTTTTTAAAAAGCTTGGTTGGAATAAAAACTTCCAGAAATTGGTATATTTTCATTTTGTTTATTAGTATTTTAGGATCCAAAACTAAATTTGTTAAATTTTTTTTAATGGTTTTTAACAGCGTCCCCTCCCATGGTTGTATGATGATCAACTGAAAAAGAACGTTTACTGTGGTCTAAAAATATACTGTTAATCTAAATTACAAATATCATTTGAGAAAGGGCTTATACAGTGTGGGGGGGATGCAAAAGTAGGTTTACAGTTGTTTACATGGAAAATAATACAATAATTAATAATGAATACAAGAATAAACTTTTCCATACTCAAACTGTAAACCTACTTTTGCCCTACCCTTATATTAACTGCCTATTTTTTTTCTTAGAGGTAGTTGTTTTTACTGGCTTCTACCAGTAAATAGAGAGTGGATGATGAATTATAGTTTCTAAATAATTATTTTAAAGATTTTATCTATTTTTAGTGAGATGGGAAGGGAGGGAGAAAGAGAGGGACACAAACCTCGATTGGTTGCTTCTGGTATGGGTTGCCTCTCATACAAGCCCCAAGCAAGACCGAACCTGCAACCCAGGCATGTGCCCTGACCGGGAATCAACCTGTGACCTTTTGCTTTGCAGGACAGCGGATGCCCAACCAAGTGAGCCACACCAGTCAGGACTATGGTTCCTAAATTATTGATACTAAAAGCATACTTGTTGATATTTAAATAGTGTTCTGCTATTTGGCCATATTTTTTGAAATATAATTGACATATAAATTGTAGTGGTTTTAGGTGTGCAACATAATGATTGATATATGTATATATTGCAAAATGATTATCACAAGTTTAGTTAACATCCATCACCATATATTATTGTATTAAATTATATTGTATATTGTGATTGCCTTTGAGGAGAGAAATATTTGGTATACGAATGTGTTATTTCTTTTTAAACTTTGAATTTATATGAAAAATGTTAATAGCTCATATTGGGTGGTTGTTACATGGTGTTGTCCTTTATACTTTTGTTTTTAAAAAACAATTAAAACAGTATGTACTGTGCTTTGTCAAACTTTACAAGGACATTTTGTAATGGGAGCTGACCCTACTGTTCCACCATAATTGGCACCTAATCCTATAATCTGTGCAGTGTGAACAGTTTGGTGTGTTGGGGACATGAAGTGCCATCTTCTCTCTGATATATGAACACAAAGACTATATTTTGCACAAGAAGTAATTTCTTCACAGGTGCCTGGCTTGCGTCCTACTTTTTCCATTACCTTATATTGAATATCAGTTTCTTATATATCATCTAGTAAGTATAATTGAAAAAAAAAAGCAGCAAAAAATCTGTCATTCTTTGCTCACAAACTAATGCTTACATGTGTACCAGCTTACCTCTTCTCAATCTCCTGTTGCCATATATAACCTTGAAGATTAGTTCTGTTTTGGAAGGAAAATCCTCATAATAAGTTAATAATTCTTAGTTTAACATTAACACAGATCTTTTTTAGGATATATTTAGCATGCTTCAAGTGAACAAAACTTTTATACCAATAGTTTTTTATTGCATTATATGGGTATCTTGTAAATACATATTCTGTATGTGTGTATGGAAGTAGAATTACCTTTAGAAAAGCACCTTGCAGCAGTCTTAGTATTTCTAATAATTCTAGTCATCAGTAGAGCTCTTTCTTATAAGCATTCTTTTACAATCACAGTAAGGAGTAAAGGTTTTTTTGGGTTTTTTTTCTCCTGGGGTAGATGTGTAAGGACAGTTGACCAAAGAATGTCAGATGGAATGATGAGAATTATGAATGTACTGCCAAAATATCTAGTCACATTTTATCACTGTTCTTAAAGAAGAATATTTGTATTTTATACCCTTTAATAAGTCACAATAGTAAGGACACTTATTTCTGTCTACTAAACCCTTAAGTAAGGTGACCATATCAAAACGGTAGCCTGTATTGATAGGTGATTTATGAGTCTGTGCTCTCGCTGGACTCTTCAATCTCCAATTTTATTTATATTGTTTATTATAGACATACTTGTTTTCATTGAAACACTTGGGCCAAGATTTATTGAAATATAATTTTAAAGTAAAGGCATTAAAGATTGAAAACAACCTAAATGCCCAACAGTAAGGGACTTATTAGTTTAAATAGATCATCTGTGTGTGCAGTTTTGGAATGTCACTGAGTTATATTGTAAATTGAATAAATTATGATGCAGCCAATATGTATATATTTCCATTTATGTACAAAGAAAGGGAGAGATTTGAACATGCCTAGCATATTTTCAAAGGATACACACAGAAAGAGTGTAAACAGTGATTGTTGCTGCAGAGGAGGATTGCTGGTTGGGAGAAGGGCCTTTTTATATCTTAGCACATGTCTCGTAAGTGGCAGGACTGGGACTCCAATCCAGATCGCTGACTTCAAAGTCCGCTTTCTTTCCATTACACCACAACTACAGTTTTAGGTCAATTTTGAGACACAGCTCAGCAAGAGTTCTCAGATCATTTTAGAACGTAATCAGGCAAAGTATTTTAGTAACTCATTCAGAGTACATGTATCTTATTAACTCAGAGTAACCAACCTTCTTAGTGTCAAATGCAAGTACAGGTAGTACAAAATTGATTATTTAAAAAAATAAAATGACAAACGGAACCACCACACTAAAGCAGAGGTGAAAATCTGCCTAAAGCATCAGTTAATTTCATTGAGGTATTCACACTGTACGGCACTCAGTTCAATCCACATCAGGACATGCACAGCCTACCTGATTCTGGGACCAACTAAGCCTCGAATTAGAGCTAAATATAGTCACCAATTGTTCTTCTGAGTGGAATAATTTTACAAGGCAGAATTAGTTTGCCTTCTCTTCCTAAACTCCCCCCTCCAAGCCCCACCAGATCTCCACTCTCAGGAACCCGGCACAGTAGGTGGGTCACCTTAGGGGCAACCTTTGCCTGCTCAAAAATTGGTCTCACAAGAGCAGTGAGGATTCGGGCATCACCCTGAATCGTTATTGTCCTTACTCATCAGTCTAAGACATTGCATTCTCTTTTTCAGTCTCGGAGCTGGCTGCATGGTCACATCCAAGTTTCTAGTCAAGTTGTGGAGCATGACTAAGTCTCGAGGAGGAGAAAACCATACAGTGCAATCATGGGTGTAGCCGTCTTCCACATTTTCTTACCCATTATTTCAGAAATCCCTAGCAGTCAGAAAGGATGTTCATTTTTGTGTTTAAAACTAGCTGGTCCAGTTGTAGGTGGATGAGATTGCTCAAACAAGTGTCATCATGTTTTTTATGTTATTTTAACCATCTATCAAGCTCTATGCTTGTGTGCTGCATAGTTCAGGCCTTTAGTTCACATCTGCACTGCCAGTTTAGTCTTATAACTGGTGTCTTTAAGCTTGCCATCCTTATTCTTACTTGATTTTAAAAGCTGTTTGTTCCTGTCACTTCAACTTTTAAAACCTTTTAAAATTACTTCCCCCAGTTCGAAGCAACTCTTTTTCCAACCCTTTTTGTTAGTAAAATTGTATATTACAGGAAAAAAGAATGCATAAACCTGTTCAGGAGTTTTAATTTTTTCCTCATTTTTGTGGAGTATATGAAAAATTGCTTTAAAATATTTTATTTAAATATGTGTAATAAAGTTCTCCCAATAAATTTGCTTCTTCATGCCTTTTCAACTCTGTTGTCCTTGTACAAAACCTTTGTTGTACTCACATTGTTTACTCATTGTCCCTTAACCATGTTGTATACTTTCATGACTCAGTGCCTTTGTTCATGTTTGTTTTTCCTCTTGGAATGCTTATTCTCCGTCCTCCTTTTCTTTTTTCCAGATCATGTGTATTCCTAAAGAAAGGTCCAGTTTGTTCCTTTCACTGAAGCTTCTCCAGCCATAGTGATCTCTTAAGTCCTCTAAACTTATGTATATATTTTGTCTCTAACACTTAATGGAAATTCATTGTATAGAGACTTGTGAATATATTAGTGTTATTGAACATTTTTTGTGTTAATTTATTAGCTGACTAGGTTTTATAAAAAAGACATTAGTTGGAGTTCATGTCTCATATATCTTTGTCTTATATCACATATGGTACACATGGTTAAAGTAGATAATTTATAAATGCTTGTTTAGCATGAGTATAGAAAAGATTGACCATATTTAATTATCTGTGTATCACCAGTGCCTAATATTGTGCCTGGCAGACAAGCTTTCAATAAATGTTGACATAGTGTTAAAGAAATGATCTTTAGGTAGTAGGACCCTAGAAATATGTAAGCTGGAAATGTCCCTTGTGAAAATTAGCCTTTTCCCCATATAGCCTGTTTTCTTAGCTTTGTCTGAGCAAAGTTGGGTCAAAGTTGGTCTTTCTTGGGACCATACTCAGTATCAAGACCAATTTATGTGCAGTCTAGGAGATCTGAACCTGTATACTCTTACATATTGTTCAAGGGAACTGGTGGTTTAAAGCACAGACTTTGACATCAGAAAGCTTGAGTTCATATTTCTACTCCGACACTTCCTACTTGTCCAACTGTGGATAGCCTGTTTTCTTTGCTGTAAAATGCAGATGATAGTGATTACTCTCACAGTGGATTGTTACAAAAGTTAAATAAGGTTATCTGTGAAAAGTGTCTGGTACAGAAAAAAGTTGGTCAAAAATGTTAAGTATAATAATTACTGTTAATAATCCCCCTCTTTACCTGACAGTTATTCATATGGTAAAATCATCTAGCATTATAGAAATTTAACTGAATAGTTTCTGAATAAAATTTGTGTTTAAGCACCTGCCTAAGTTTAAATATTTTGGCTTTGCAGTTTAGCTCTTTGTGGAATCTTGTAACAAAGAAAAGATTGGCTGTAAACTGGGAGACTTGAATTCTAAACCTCGCTTGCTCACAGATTAATTAAACCTTTAACATAAAGTGATCTGATTGAATCATTGTTATCTGCATACATGACTTAATTCCAGTGGTTTATATGAGTTTATTTAAGGCAAGGATTTTATCTTTGTGCTTCCCATTGTGTTTAGTAAATACTCATTGAATGAATACACAGCTCAGTTTTGCTCATCTGTAAAAATGAGAGGGTGGGATTCTCTCTAAGATTACCTCTCACTCTCAAATATTTTGAATTTCGAGGTCAGTAAAATGACTCCCAGCATTAGAGAAGAATTGAGAATCAGAAAATATAAATGGGAGTTTTGCCAGTGACAGATCTCTAAGATTTATTTTTTTATTTAAGTGGATAACATAATAAAATGTTTATACATAACCTCAGGTTTTAAGGTAAGGTAAATGTATTATCTTTTTATTTGTTTAATTTATATACTGTGTATTTCTTTATTATGTACCAAGACATAGGTTTTTTAGTCATGGTTCGTTCAATAAATGACTTTTACTGAAAGAATTAGAATTTTAGAAGTAATTGCTTGATACTGTTTTTCTTTGTATTTTTTAATAGTGAATTGTGTACTTTCAAGACTTTTTAATTATAAAATACTCCTACTATGAAAATGATTAAATGTCTTTGGAAGAAAGATATCAAAACACATATAAAAAAATTCAAACAGTACAGAGTATGTAGTGAAAAATTTTAATTTTCCAAGTCAATTACTATTAATAACTTATTGTGTATATTTACAAAACGTAAAGCATATATAAGCATGCACAACATACATACACGGACTTTTAGATCCATAGCCTTTAAAAATTATTATTTAATATTTTACTCTACCTTTCAGTCAGTAACCTGGTGCACGGTGGTTGTTCAATAGATATTTCATTGAATTAACCAATACTCTTTACCTATCGGCAGCTGGTAAGTTTTTCTGATAGATTTAACTTTTAAAGTGCTGTGTAATTTCAATAAAAGATGCCTTTTCAAGAGTCTGAGACTAATTTTTTTATTGTAAAAGTTCATTCTGTCATCAATAATAAAGTATTAGAAGTAAATATAAATAAGACTACTCAGGTATGTGATTTATAAAATCAGACTGATTTACAAACTGATGAAAGTCTCTGATCATTCAGTTTCTGAGTTATAAAATGAATTATTATTAAGAAGTTACAGAATTTGGAATTTGAAGAAATGCTGGTATATTTCACATTAACATGTGGTAGCTTCTTTCTTAACAAAAAGTTAATTTTTTCCAGACTCCTTCTCTTTTATATTAGAGTATTTGGGAAGGCATTTGCTTGCCCTGGAAAAAAATTGTAGCTGCACCTAAAGAAGCATATTTATCTTGGAACTATATTACCTTATATTAGTCTTAAAATCCAAAATACATTTTATTTATAAAATTTGTTATAGGCTAGTCCAATAAAAGTTAAAATTACTTCCTTCAATAAATAATTAGTTTTCCTGACATGGTGGAATACATTTTAATGAATTAGGACATTAATTTTATTACATCGTAGTTATTGTTATCAAGGAAGTATCAACTTTTTTTCTTCGAGAACATAAAGTCATTGGTTTGGAACTAAAAAAATTTAGAATATATTTTTCAATATGTTAAACTTGTTTAATAAAATTAAACTCTGTTTTCTTTCCCCAAGGACTTTTCCTACTTCATAGATGATGTCTTCCAAAGTATAATGGAGTAATAATGTATAGGGATCAAATAGGCTCCAACCTATGCCTTTGTGTATGATTAAAAATTTTACAAGGAGGAAGAGAAGGAAATATTAGAAAACTAACGGATACTTAACATAATAAAAGAATATTTATCTGAAATCAAACGACAACATCAATATTTAGCATTCTGTGAAAATCAGGACTAAAACAGTGAGGTATATGGTATTACAATACCAGAATATTGGCTGATACAAATTCATACTATTTGGTATACATGTTTTAATATACAGGTTAGCGACATCAGAATAGCTAATGAGTAACTAAGACATGTGACTAAGAGCAGAGAGTACGGTACTTAAGTGGAGTTTCTGGTTAGGGCAGTAATGGCCAGATAAACTAATATATCAGGAAAGTCAAGATGTTGATACATGGTCAAAGAATGTGAATAGAAAATTCACACACACACACACCCAAAAAGGTAGATGGCCAATATATTTTTCAAAGAATAAAAGACATGCCTAGTTAAGATATAATTGTATGTTAAATAGTTGAGATTAAAAATAATAATTGGCAACTGCTATTATATGCTGCTGATGGAACTCAGATTGCTATGTATGCTTGCTTGGAAAGCAGTTTAAGAAATATGTATCAGTAGCCTTGGCAAATTTTCACTGTATATGCTTTATTTTTAAAACACAAGATGCAAATTATATGTATTCATTCAATTTTTATAAGAATATCCATACATACTTAACATGGCGAAAAGAGTTCAAAAAAGAATATCTAAAATTTGTTTTAATGATACCTTTTCATGAAAACTTTAATGATATCTGATCTTATTCCTAGTTTTAGTGGGACTGGGACAGTCATCTGGTTTTCTATGCACCTTTATTTTTATAATTATTTTTAATACGGGTACTATATTATTAGAAGGGAAAGCTCTGATTTATGATGTGGCACAGAACATTAGAGAAAAGTGGTTAGATTAACTTATTTTCGAAGAACTGAAGATTTTAGGTATTGTGTAGTGATCTGGGAACTCCATATTATAATAGATCATATTAGTTATTTACTAGACAGGTATATTTATAGGCCAGTGGTTTATTCCAGCCTGTTATTTTACGTTTCCACCTATTTAAAAGATGTATAAATAAAAAGCCTTATAAAGTTTATCTACTGTATTTTGAAATTTATTTCCTTTTTGTTACTCATTGTCTAACTCTGATTCAATTTAAAGCAGTGGAGGGAATATACACACACAGTTCTTTTTTTTTTTAAGACAATAAGAAATGATAGTTATTTTCCAGTATTATAATTTTAATTATTAAATTCTAGGAATCAATAGATCCTGATCAGTGTTTAACTTTTTTCCATCTCTACATCCAACTTTTCCTTTCAGCATTTTGACAATTTAAAAAATTAAAAGTTGGAAGAATTTTTATACCCATATATCCACATCTAGATTCTACAATTAACATTTTACTATACTTGCTTTATCTCCTGTCTGTACTTCGCACCAATCCTCTATCTATCCAAAAACTCATTTTATTTTTTTATGTATTTCAAGTTAAGTTGCAAATGTCAGTATATGTTCCTCAATATTGAGAAATTTTATTTTTCTTTTAAGGTAAAATTTTAAGTCAGTATGTCGTAAGTGTACATTTGATGAGTTTTGACAAATGAATAAACCAGTGATAACCCAAATTTCTGTCAATGTATAGAACGTTACTGTCCCTTTAGAAAGTTCCCTATGCTCCTTCCCATTCAGTCAGTTCCCACCCCTCCCTGCCCACACTCCAAAAGCCACTATTGTGATTTTTTTCTGTTATAAATTACTAATGTCCTAAAACCTTATGTAAATGAAGTTACATAATATGTATTCTTGTATAAGTCTCCTTTTATTCAGCGTAACGTTTTGAGATTCACTCATGTTGTTACCTGTATCAGTCTTTTTTTTAATTGCTGAGTAGTGTTCCTGAGTTCAGCCCATTCTTAATGTGAACAGCTAAGACTTTTGTGGTGACTTGTTATTTGATATTTCTTGAGTTAAGTTTCAAAGAAATTACACTGTAATGAATGATACTGTAAAACTTGGTTTTCTGTCACTTTTATTTTTTATGTTGTGTTAAAACTTAATATCAGTTGTTTATTTATCAGATGCAGTTAGACTGCAGGGAAATTAAATGCTTCTGGATAGAAATGGTGTTCAAAGAGGAGTGCTTTATTTAGAACTTCACTTAGTTCACCTCGATAGAGATTTAGAGATAAGTCACACATCCCTGACTGGTGTGGCTCAGTGGGGTAGGTATAGTCCTGCAGACCAAAAGGTCACCAATTCAAGCCTGGTTAGGGGCACCAGCCTGGCTTGCTAGCCAGGTCCCCAGTTGGGGGCATACCAATCAATGTTTCTCTTGAACATCGATGTTCTTACCCTCTTTCCCCCTCCCTACTCCTCTTTCTAAAAATAAATAAATCACATTGATTATGACATAGGTGTATTTGAAAAGTTAACCACTTTGATTATTGGCATGTACTAATTGTTTTAAAAGGATGTGGGGGAGGCTAAATCTGTGTTTTTGTAATTTGCATTCATTTGCTGGGATTGTACTTTCCAAACACAGATAATCTATTTCCTTAGATGGATATATAAACACTAAATACTATGTAAAGTAGCACTGTTCCGTAAGTTGATCTTACCTCTAATTTGTCTTTTTTTTTTTTTTTGTATTAGCTAGATATCACCCTTAATAAGCATCAGCTTGATTTCTTTATGCAAGTGAGAATGTTTACACAGTGTTTTCTGTTTAGGGACACAGTCTGGCAAAGCTAAGGACTCTCCCATTCACCACCATGCACTTAAAACAGAACCTCCAAAGCCTCTCCATTCACCTTTTACATCCCATGTTACAAATTCAATAAATGAAGCCTTTAGGAATCATTTTGTAGTCTCTTTCATTTAAACCCACTTCCACTTCTTTACCACAACACAATAGTCCTACATTAAAAAATAATCCAAATCTGACTACTCACATTTCTGCAGCCACTGTCATAGTCCCAATCTGATCAGTTCTCACCTATGTGACTCTGTCTGTAAGTGGACTCTCTACAAAACACTTTTCTTACAGCAACTAAATGATTTTCTAAAAATGTGTGTGTTTTGTTGTTTCTTATTATATGTGGAATGAAATTCAGACTGTTTCCAATGGTTTTCAAATTGTTTACACTGACCTGTTTTATTCCTGACTCCAGTTTGCCTGAGACACTTTTACCTCATTCTGATCTCACCTTTCCAGAAGGGCTTTTCCTGAGCACACTGATATTACACCCCATATTACAATTACCCGCTCTTCTGGTTTTGCCTTTTTTTAGTTTCTTTATACCATTTTGATCATTATCTGATTTTACTTTTACTTAATTATTGCTCTTTCTCACTAAACTATTCTCTAAGAAAGGAGACCTTGTCAGTCTTGCTAACACAGAATCCTCCACTTAAAATGGTACCTGACAAATAGTAATAGGGTATTAAGTATTTTCAAATATTAAGTGAAGTTTAGTAAGTCTTTTTCTAATTTGAATATTTGAATCTCTATTTTTTAAATTTCCTATACCATAAAACAACAATATATTTTTGTAATGACCCAAAACTTGCAGAATTCATAGCCATTATAATGCAGAAGCTCATTACTCATGTGTTTCTGGTGATGGCTGGTGAAAACAAACCTACTGAACTGCAAGTCATATAAAAGTACAGTATATGCAATTATGTGTAGTACATGATATTTGATAATGATAATAAATGACTGTGTTACCAGTTTATGTATGCTATATTTTTATCATTATTTTAAAGTATACTCTTTGTACTTAGGGAAAAACTTTGCTGTAAAACTGTATGCTGTGTTACACTAGCAGCAGCTCATATATCTTGTGTTTACTGTGTCTCTGACCATTTCTTCTTCTATTTGAATTTGTACAGTGACCTGCTGTATAGGGCTGTAGCAAGGGAGCAGCTACCATCTAGGTTTACATAAATGTGCTCTATGATGCTTTGGATGAAATTGCCTGATGACACATTTTTCAGTTCTAGAATTTCCACTGGTATTTTTTTATAGTTTCTATTTTTCTGCCAAGATTTCCTTTCCTTTTATTCATTGTATGCATGTATCTCTTTACTTCACTGAGCATAATTATAATAGTTATTTTTAAATGTTAGTCTACTAATTCTAATATCTGAATTATTTTGGGATTGGTCTCTGTTGATAGTATTTTCTCTTGAAACTGGGTCACATTTTACTAGTTCTTGTACATCAAGTAATTTTGGACTGTATGTTGGACAATGTGTATGTTGTGGAGACAGGATTCTGTTCTGTGTTTTCAAACTTTATTTTTTTTTAGTAAGAAATTATCTTGTTGGACTCAATCTGCAAACCTTGGGGCAGCAGATCAAAATTTTTATTTTCTTCCTCCCTCCCTCCCTTCCTTCTTTCCTTCCCTCCTTCGTGTTTAGATGGGCTGGTTGCAGTGTGCACTGTGTGTGCATTGCTCAGGGGTTACCCAGAAATTTGGGCTGGGAAACTTGAGTTTTTTTGTAGTAGTTTAATTGGCGTGAGCATTTATACCTTAGCTTATTGGTTTAATAGGATCCCTAGATCTTAGAATCATAGTTTTATTAAGTGGAAATAATTGTACGAAATTGATTTCCAGTACCTTATTTTGACAAAGGAATCTGTTAATTCTGTTATTTTTCTCTTTATTACAGATAGAGCTGGGAGCATCAGTACTCTTGATTCTTTAGACTTTGCAAGATATTCAGATGATGGTAACAGGGAAACAGATGAGAGAGTGGCAGGTGAGTAAGATTGTAAAGACAGATTTGGATTCTTTGACATTGCAGACATACTAAAATGACTTGAGGAATTCTTTTTTTTCTACAATTTGGTATGTTAATATAATTATATAGTTATTATACAAAATTATTTTACTAATTTTTTGGCTCCAGGGAACACCTCAACCCCTAACTTCCTCTTCCAGTGGTGCTGTGGGTGTCTGGTTATATACACCTACAATTTGCTGATTTCTTATAGCCAATAGTTTACAACCATGTAGTTATAAAACTGGTGTAAAAGAGCTTTAAGTTAGCCAGAGTTTAGTACTAAGTCAGTTGGACCTTGACTTTCACATTCCTTTGATTCTCCAAACCAGGGCTGATATTCGGGTGTTGTATACCAACGCAGCTCCATTAAAATTGGTTAAAAGACTTTCATACTGGTTGTTGGATAAAACTTTGTCTTGAGTTCCCCAGGTATTCCCTAACCATCACAGCATCTCTCCAGAAACTTGTGATTATCCTATGATTCAGAAAAGAAAGGGTTAATGGTTGGTAGAACAGGGACTTCTAATAAGACGAACAACATTCTTTGCGGTTGCTTGGTTACTCATTCTAGTCTCCCCCTCCCTGCCCTCCCTCTAGTTCTGCCTTCTGAGCATCACCATTGGATCTGTAGAGACTTCAGAAGACCAATTTGTATCTGTTCTGCCAGTTGTATTGTGTTGGGGGTCCACCCTGGAATTACCAGTGTAGTAGCACTGGCTCTTAAAGTGTCAAATGCTCTGGTGCCTCTCTGGTGCTTCAGGACTGTGGCTCTCTTCATTGAAGGCATTCTTGAGTGCCTTGTAGGAACTGTAGGTTTCATAGGACATTATATTTAGGTATTTTAGTATTTCTAATTAGGCTCAGACAGAGATGGGGATAGCAGACAGGTACCAGTTAAGTATTTCGGTCTCCACTACAATGGTGGGCACTCCTGGTACAAGAGAGATGCCACATGGGACAGATAGACTGTGGAGTCAGGGAACATGCATAATGTAGATTCTTGTCTTGACTAGCGCTGTTGAATTTTTCTTCCATTTATTAGGACAAGTTTGTTAAAACATACCAAATGTTTATCTGTCATGGTCATTTTGAATAAAAGTGAGTGCTGATTTTTACATACCACTTGCTGCATTCTATACCATGTCCTGGATGTTATAAAATTATTATCATCCTCCCCAGGAAGCTGAGGCACTCAGCGGGATTGTTTAGGACTTCGGTGGCAGAACTAGGATTCAAACGCAGACCGCCCAGCAGCAGAGGCCCCCATTCGCTGTCCCATACGCTACCTCTTAGCATGAAGGATGAGGTTCGACCTGATTAAAAATGACATTGCAGTATGTGATTTTTAGTCATTGCTTGGGAATGAAGATACTGAATATTAAAAACCTCAGAGAGTATTATGAGTTTAAAATGATGTAATTGATTTTAGTTCAACAGAAGCTGAGAGAAGATTCAGCAGTATAAGCAATAGCAATCCATTTGAATGGGGATGTCAGTGGAAGAGTTTAATGTGGCTCTTTGTATCAAATCATGATTTGTCATAAGCATTATTAATTGACAAATGTTTCAAAACAGCTAATCACATCAGTAATACCTAAAAATTCACAAATCAAATGGAAATTATTTGAATAACTTCAGGACTAATTTATCCTACTAATTATTTCATTTTAAGTAGCATATGTTACATATAATTACATAGTAAATATTAGGTGTTATATATTTTGTTATATATTAAATATTCAACCGATGGCATTTTAGTTTATCAAGAGTAACCAGATGTATCTAGTTTTATATATTGTATTATTGTTTAAATGGTCCCATTTTAGAAAATAACTTCCACACAGAAATTGACCATATAATTATTTTCTTTCCTTTTTTGCATTTGAAAATCTAAAGTTTAGATTTATCAAATTTAAGAGACTCATCATTCTCATTATTTAGGTATTTAGTATTTCGAATTAGTGGAAACAGTTATTCTTAGATATTTTATTTTATTTATTTTTTTTAATTTAAATTTTAATTTTTTGGTATATTTTATTGATTATGCTAATACAGTTGTCCCATTTTTTTTTCTCCCCTTTATCTCCTCCACCCTGCACCCCATACCATCATCCCCGTACCCCCTTCTTAGTTCATGTCTGTGGGTTGTACATATTAGTTCTTTGGCTTCTCAATTTCCTATACTATTCTTAACCTCCCCGTCTATTTTTGTTTTGTTTTTTGTTTTTTAGTGGAAACTATTGATTAAAAGAAAATGTCATGACCAAGAAATTAAGAATGAAATGCTTAAAATACATTATAGTTTTCACCTTTTTAAAATTTAGTTAGGTAGTTAGTTAGTTAGTTAATGTTTTTTTCAAGTAGGTAGAGTTTATTGAAAAGGGCTTGTGCACAAGGGAGTTGACCAGAGAAGGGAAGTCGAGCTCCCCAGGGCTTCTTGTAGATGGCTGCTACAGGGGCCAGTGGAGGGGTGGTAGGGGGGTGGGGGGTGCGTGTGGAGCTCCGACATGAGGATTATGTCAGGTGTTCCTCCGTTGTCCTCTTGAGGCTGTTGCCCAGGAGTAATCGCAAGGTGCTTTCCATGGTCAGTGGGCCTGTGAAATAATGAAATGCCAGATCTCAGCAGGAAGGCCTGGGGTGGTGTCTGGTTTCTGGTGTGCCATGGTGGGAACTTACCTTTTATTTTTTAATCTAAGGATTATACTTGGTCTCTAATGTTGGGGACATAAAGTAATTTTTGATTATGATGCTAATGTATAAATAAATGCTATCTTTCATCTTCATTGGAAGAGGGGAAAAAACATGTTATTCTCAGAGAATAGCTTTCATACTTTTAGTGCTCTTGTACTGTAGCTTGTTATCGAATCAGATGTGTGATATGTGGGTGAAACTTTACAAAACAGTTTTAATTAATCACAATTTCTATTTCCATAAAGATTTTTGACTCTTTGCTAACCATTGGTAGTAACTTAAAAGCTTATAGCAAAAGACCAGTAATCCAGAAAGGTAATCAGTTATCCTGCCGTCTGTCATTGGATCACATGTAAACCTCACTGAGAAAGAAAACAGCAATCTCTTTATTATTTTTCTATACCAGTCTTGGGCAGAAGGAAGTTATAGATAACACAGGTGTTGAGTTCACTGGCCCACCACGCAAGTGTAGGGTGTGCTGCAACCTTTAATTGGCTATTATTGTTTATCAGACAGTAGATATATTTGTTTCCGGCATCATTCTTACCATCTTTTTTCTAAATTTAAAAATCTGATTTTTTTCAACTCTCTATAGGTGTTCTTCCAAAAAGGAAGAGATCTGTAAATGATCTACTGTTTATTGAGCACCTGCTCGGTTCACCTCCTAAATTTTGAAGTTTTCTTCATAGTGTGATAGCCATTCTTTATTTTAGGCATTTTGAGCATCTGCAATATGTTAGGACTGTGTGTTGCACTGGATATAAAAACATGAAATAGTTTTTGCCCTCAAGGAATGTCTACTGAAACATATCTGTATCTCTAATGCAAATAAATATTCAGTACTTTGCAAACAGTTATAAGGATCTATCTAAGGTTCACATGATCCATCTTTTAGCATCAGTGTCTCTGACTTTATTTGTTCTCATATCCCTACCTGCTATTGTATTCTCTAATTCACACCTTAACTTTTATGTTGGGGTCTAGAGAACTACTAAAACTGCTTTCTAATTTGTAGGAAAGACACTCGATGCTGGTAAGATCAGTAATGTTTCAGATTTATGGCATCAAGTATTGTTATGCTCATTCATTCAACAAATATTTGAGTGCTTACTCTGTATTCAAGGTATTATGCTATTTGGAACAACAGTCAACAAAATAGACATATGGAACCTTTATAAAGCTTAAATAACCTATTAGACCTCCTAAAATAGCATTCGGATTTTTGCCTTTTGGAATCACCTGCCCTATGCCCTGGGTAAGAGGCCGCATCAGTAACCCTTTCATTTCTTAGCTGTTGGCCCACAGCATACGTCTCCAGCTTTACCAGGATTAAATGAACCTGTTTGTCTTTTTATCATATGTGTCTCCCTGGTTTATTATATATTTCTCCCCTAGTATGGTACTTTTGTTTTTCTTATTTTGAACCTTATTTAAATCTTATTTATGATTTTGTATGATTTAAAATAAGGTAGATGTTCCAACAAGACTTTAAAGGCCTTTAATATGGTTGCAGGTTGTTGTAATTTATATGATGTCATAAAGGCCTGAACTAGGATAGTTCCAGAGACAAATGAGATGAATGGTTATTTAGAGGGTTACTCGAGGTTGGAATCATTATGGCTTAGACATTTAATTAATGGGGGAGGACGCACAAGAGATAAGTGAAGAGTACACTCCAGGTTTCCTGTTGGGTCAGCTGGGTGGAAAGTGGTACCACTGATGGAGAGAGACTGAAGGGGGAGGAGGGAGAGCAGATTTGATTGGAAGATGGTGAAAGTCATTTAGGTTGGATTGAATTCAGAACTTAGGAGGCATTCAAGTGGGCATGTCCAGGTGATGGTTAGGTAGATCTTTATCTGAGGGAAATGGTTCAAAGATTTCTTAGTCTTCAGAGGTGGTGATAAGTGAAAACCGCAAGCATGGATATCACCCCAGTGGTGCATGTAGAGTAGGAAAGGGCCAAGGATGACGCCCTGAGAAACCCCACCTTTGAGGTGAGTGACAGGAACCTGTATAAGAGAACCTGGGAAGGGGGAACAGTAATGGAAAGAACTTTTTTCTTTGAAGGCTTGGGGAAGATTTCTTTTCCCCATTATGATGACTGTAGAAAACTAAATGTCTCCAACCTGTGGAGACTGCATCTTGCCTCCAGTCACTTATTCGTCATTGTCTGCTGTAAAGTCATGCCTAATAATGCCTAATAGTGCTATGCCTGTGTTAATTCTCTAGACCCAGGGGGGATGCTGATGGCACTGTTTTGGGATTTTAATATTATTTTAGGAATAGATTTTATCCTAACTCATAGTCTTAAGAGAATTTTTCCTTTTCCTACAAATGTTCATTGGGTAATAAAATAAGTATTAAAGCTGGGGAAGCAGTATTTTATTATGAAGTTAAATTAGTTGGTATTCAGAAGAAAAACAAAATCTAGTACTTGAAAGAAGACAGCTTTATGTCTTCCATGAGGTGGCAGGGTTCTTGACTCCACACTTCTCATTTGAATTCTTCTATAGTGAACAGGAATGAGAATGAAAAATACTTGACCTGGTTAGTGTTATGACAAAGGTCTTCCAAAATAATCTTTTGAGTTTTGTGCCAAAATGAACTAAGACTAGCAAATATTTCAAGGTACTCTTAGTAATATATTAATGATATATAATGATACATTAATGATATTAGTGATATATTAGGGCATCAAAGGATCGATATTCTTTTCTGCTTTGAAATGTAACATTTCATCTTTGGTGTTTCCACAGTCAGTTGTACATCTCCCAAGTCATGAAAGCATGATCTTTTAGCCCTCAAGTACCCCTGATATTATACCAGTGTTCTCCAACTCTGGTTGGGAAATAACTGTTTCAGCTAATCTGGAGTTGCTTATACTGACTTACTCATTAATATCTTGGTAAGATTGTAATATGTGTTATAAGAATATACATACATCTTTGCAGTTATTACTTTAGTTCCAGTAAAATTGCATTCAGGAGTGCTGGGTTTCCAGAGAGCTGTGATAGTAGTGTGAGCAGATGGGTTGTTGCTTCCTACAGTGTTTGTTAAAAACATACGCACCCTCAAACATTTTTATAAAGAATTATAATATTTTAAAAATTCTTGAAGTTTGTTTGGTATAGTGTATCTTTTTACATGATAGTTGATTTTGAGCCTTAAGCCACTATTTTTTAATAAAGAAGAGACAAAGTCATACATGTATAAATATAGCTGTTCAAACCTTTCTTGTGAAACTTTCTCACATAAACGCAGTTAATTGATGGTACTGTGCCTTTATAGAGATACACTATAGCTTCAAAGATATGCCTCTGTCTTTTAAAGTCTATATTGTATATTAAGAAACATGCAGCAGAGTGAATTCATTTTGATAAGCACTATCTGAAAAAAAGCATTGGTAACTTTTAATGGCATTTGACAGTGTATATGTAGATACGCATAAAAATCCAAATTCTTGCCGTCTGACATGGGTTTTTCTGGCTTTCTGTGCCTTGATCATTCAGTGTTTGGCTCTTGGTCACCTAAACTTGCACCAGTTGAATTTGAGTTTTTCACAGTTTGTGTTTTAACCATTTTTTTTCTTTTTTTTCCCTTCATATTTCTGTCTCTGATGCAGGGCATTTCTGATCTGCAATTGTTCTGTAATATGTCTTAGTAAATTGTGATACTGAAAGCATAATACGTATACTCGCTTTATTTGAGGTATAGTTAAGTATTTTTAAATCAAAATCAATTACCTTGAGTTTCAAGATTAAAAAAAAAGTAAACCTATTCTGTAGTTACCTTACATTCTAAATGTGTGCAGTTTAACCTAAACACAGACTGAGAGTTTCCAGAAGTGTAAGTTTTAGGAAAAATAGTTTAACTTTGTTGCACAGAAATGTTTGCAGATCAGCATTGCTGACTACCAAAAAAGAAATAGTACATCCATGTCATCTGATTTTTAGTTGTGCTTCCATGTTGTTGCTATGAGATTCTGTGCATCAGAATAATTGGCCTTCATGTACTAGATGCGATTCAGTTATAGCTTAAGTTTTTAATGAAAATATGCAAACTGAGTGAATCCTAATTTTTCCATATATTTTTATAGCTTCGTTGTCTCTGATAGCATCTCATTTGCCATCTTTTTTCTTTTTATTAGTCAATCAGGAAAAAAGCTCATATTTAAATTTTTAAATTTGCTAGTTTTCATGCAGAACTATTTAAATACTTTAATTTTTTAAATATGTAGTTGTGACAAAGATGTCTTAGTTTCCCTAGTGGTTTACTTTACTGAAATGGCTTTATGTATATCTTAGAGCAGTGTTCATATTTCAAATAAAATTCCCAGTTAAGATACATACAGTTAAATTTTGCTCATGATGGAACATTTTTAAAAGCTTATTAAAATGTTTCCTCAGTATTAATGTTTATCTTATAATCGAACCTGTGATAAAAGGAGAGATTTTTGTGTTTCATTACTACTTCTTAACATAAAAAAATACCTATTTGAAGAGTTATCAGAAACTTTGAAATTCTAAATAATTTTAGTTAGTATCTGTAGATAACTACAGTTTTAGAATTCTATGCAATCTTGTGCTTTAGAATGATCTTAATTAGAAATTAAAAGACAAACTACTTTCACCCTTTGGCTTAAAAAGAAACCTAAAATAAATCCTTAGGAACTTTTTAAAAAAAGATATATAGTTAACATATCTATGCTTGTTTGTAAAAAACATATGCTTGTGTGTAGAAAAATTTAAAGGCTTCCCAACATTTGTAAAATATTTGAACTATATTCCTTCAACATCTTAATGAAGGGATAACATTTTTATATATTGATTTATAACATTATTTTAGATAGTGTGTTTAAAAATACCTTTTACTTTTTAATCCTAAGATTTTCTGTAAGTATATTTGCCTGGACTTCATCTAATTTTTATCTTTTCCCCTAAAAATTATATTACCTGAGAACACTTCATTGCATTTCCTTGCCTAGACTGAGTGTAACAGAAGAACCCGGATTACTAATATTTTCATTTACCTAGATGAGAGTATGCCATAGATTTTATTTTTAAATAGAGCTATTCCTTGTCAGACAGCTAGAACATTTTATCAATCCCTTGAATTCTAAAACTATGGAAAACATTCACCAGTTTGCTTGCAAATCAACTCTGCTGCATGCGTTCACAAGTTTCATAAAGATTGCATGCTTTCTGTTTTCAATACAAATTGTATTTTTTTTTCATACCCATCCTTGCTTTTTATTTTTTTATTTTGTTTCCCTTTTCTTGGTTGGATGCCTGTGTGTGTTTATTCCAAATCCCTGTCCAGTCCTGGAGTTTGAACTACGGAAAGCCAAGGAGACCATTCAGGCCCTCCGAGCCAACCTGACAAAGGCTGCAGGTGGTATACGTAAAATTTTTTTGAGACTTTTCCTTCTTTGACAATGTAGAAGTAGCTGAGATATTTTCAAATGTAAAATAGTAAAACATTATTTATATTTTCTTCCACCAGAACATGAAGTTCCTTTACAGGAACGAAAAAATTACAAATCAAGTCCTGAAATTCAGGTAGGTGAATGACAGATACAAAAGTGCCTTCCACATAAAATGGTAGTATGTGTATTGAAAGGGGAAAACTTAACAGTATTTTATCTTATTTTGCCTCCAGGATCCAATCAAACCTCTTGAAAAGAGAGCTCTAAACTTCTTAGTCAATGAATTTTTATTGAAGAATAACTACAAGCTTACATCGATAACCTTTTCAGATGAAAATGATGATCAGGTATAGTTTTTTTTTAGCAGTGATTTACTCCCTTTTAAACTTAAAATGTACTTATTTTCTCTTTTATTTCTTTAATTTTTAAAAGTTATACATATACTAAACTCTTGTAATGCTAGTTAGCAAACACAGTATTTCCTTGCGTACCCAGTCTAGTATTTTATTGACTTACAGATTTCTTCTTTTTACATAAAGACTTCTCATTCTTTCCAGGTAGCTTTTTACAACTACCTAGTAACTATATAATCTACTCACATTTTCATGTATTTATAGAATGTGCTTATTCTATAAAGCACATTCTTTATTATAGAATAAAGGATAAAAATCCCTTAAACATACTTGATAGTACAGGTTAATGTATACTTATAAAAACCTCTTCTAAAGCACTGTAATAATTAAGATGATAAATAGATAATAACAAATGTGAGAATATTTTGAACAAGAGTAGGAATATAAGTAGTATCTGTTTGAATATGAGCTAATTTTAGAATCTCATTATTTTCCTGATAAAATCTTTTTTTTATTGTTATTCTATTCCAGTTGTCCCAATTTTTCCCCCTTTGCCCTCCACCACCCAGCTAACCCCCCACTCCACGGTCAATCCCCACACTGTTGTCCATGTCCGTGGGTCATTCATACATGTTCTTGGACTAGACCCTTCCCCTTCTTTTCACTGTTACCCCCTTCCCACCTCCCCTCTGGCCATTGTCAGTTTGTTCCATGTTTCCATGTCTCTGGTTCTGTTTTGCTCGTTGGTTTATTTTGTTCAATAGATTCCTCTTATAAGTGAGATCATATGGTATTTGTCTTTTACCAACTGGCTTCTTTCACTTAGCATAATAGTCTCCAGTTCCATCCATGCTATCCCAAAACACAGGAGCTCCTCCTTTCTGCTGTGTGTATTTCACTGTGTAAATGTACCACAGTTTTTTCTGATAAAATCTTATAAGCAAAGAAATGATGCTTGTTTTAGTTTTAGTGTTATCTATTAACTCTGTAATATTGTGACTTCTTAGTGCTAATAGATTAGTTTGAGTCTTTCACCTTAGGAAGGTGAGTACTAAAGAGTTTATTATGTAGAAATCAGGAGGCCATCATTTTAAATCAGATATATTCCTTTGGTCCATGAAATATCCCATGGGTAGCTTAACAAAAATAGACATTCTCAAAAGGAGATAGCAGTTCAGTTACTTCCTCAGTTATTCTACATAACATTTCTACATAACATTATACAATTCTGCATAACATTTTACCATATCAAATCCAACAATATGTAAAGTATTGAAGGAGATTTACCTGACTTCAAGATATTGTAGACAAGACAGTCTTATTGGCATAAAGATAGACAAATAGATCAATGGAACGTATAATAGAGAGTGAACAGACTGACTTACCTGAGATGATCTTTTCATTTCTGACAAAATGTAAAGTGAATTCAGTGCAGGAAGCATAGTCTTTTTAACAAGCGGTGCTGAAACACTTTGATACTTATATGCACCCCCCAAAATGAACTTCAAACCATACCTTACACCATATACAAAAATTAGTTCAAATGGATCATAGATTTAAATGTAAATTCTAAAGCTGTAAGACTTCTAGAAGAAAACAGGAAAAATTTATTGCAATCTTGGAGGGTAGACAAAGATTTCTTAGATATGACACCAAAACCATGGTATTTTTCAATAAATTTTTGCTCATCAAAATTAATAACATCTGTTCTTTGAAAGCCACTCTGAAACAAATAAACAGATAAGCCATAGATTGGGTAAAATATTTGCAAGTAACATATCTGATAAAGGACTTATATCTAGAATATATAAGGAACTCTGTAAACTCAGTAAGAAAACAACCCAATTTTTAAAAGAATGGCCAAAAGATTTAAACAGTTGCTTCAACAAAGAACATGTATGGATGGCAAATATAATCTTTAATCATTAGGGAAATGTAAATTGCATCACAATGAGATACCACAACATGCTAATTAGCATGCCTAACTAAGACTATCAAATCTTGGCAAGGATGTTAAGCAGCTAGAAGTCATTGCTAGTGGGATTGCAAAATGGTACAGTCACTTTGGAACACACTTTGGCATGCTAAAAAGTGTGCCAAACTTTTTTGTTTCTTTAAAAAGTTAAAACATTCACCCCCTGTATGAACTGGTCATTCCTACAATCCAAGACAAATAAAAGCATATGTTTGTGTAAAGACTCCTATACAATATTAATAGCAGCTTTATTTATAATTGCAAAAATCTGGGAAACAACCCAAATATCCAAGAACAGGTGATTAGATTAAAAATTCTTACACCCTTACAGTAGAATAATACTCAGCAATGAAAATGAGTGAGCTCCTGATTTATACGACATGGATCAGTCTGAAAATCATTAATCTGAATAAAGAAAATAACAAGTGCTTAGCATATGATTCCATTTATATAAAATTCTAACAAATGTAAAGTAAACGGAACTGTGTTTGCCTAGGAACAAGGCAGGTATGAGGAGTAAGAGGGAAGAGTTGCAAAGGGTTCCAAGAAAGCTTTGGGAGTGAACGACTTCATTTTCTTGATTGTGGTGATCCACTCAGGGATGTATGCATGTCAAAATTTAGCAAACTGTGTATTTTAAAATAGCTTGTGGGTTTGTTTAACTTGTGCAGTTTATTGTATGTTAATTATATCCCAGTAAAACTGTTTTCCTTTATAATAAAGGCAATGGAAGTGTTTATCAATAACCTGTTCTTTAACCATTAAGGGACATTTAGTGCTAATTTCAACTGGCCTGAAGCCAGTACTGTCTAAAGCCCTCATTCCTCTCATGTTCAGACCTTGGCTACATTTTAAGACTTTTCATCCTATTCTATTTTCTATTACGTTCCCCCATTTTATCCTCTTAATGGCATTTACTGTTACCTGGAATTATCTCGTTTCCCTGACTAGGCTATAAGCCCCTTGAAGCTAAAATAATCTCTTTTTTTCTTTTTATATTTTTATTTATTAATTTGACAGAACGAGAGAGACATCAATTTGTTATTCCAATCATTTATGTATTCATTGGTTGATTCTTGTATATACCTTGCGGGGATCAAACCCGCAACCTTGGCCTGTTGGGACGATGCTCCAACCAAGTGAACCACCCGACCAGTGCTAAAATAATCTCTTGTTCATCTCTGTATCTGCGTATATCACACCCTCAATAAATATTTATTGTTAGTTTTTTCATACTTTCATCTGTGTACAATCATTGTCATACTGCTCTTTGCTTCCCTCCTGCCAGCTCTTTCCTTTCATGATTGATTTTCCTCCCACCCTGTCTTTCTCTTGTTTTATTTGAAACTTTTATTTAATCATAAACAAACTTGGTATATTTTCAGCTTCTCTGTCTTTTTTGCCCTAAATAAAACTTGTCCGTTCACTGAAGGCCCTGTTTCCTGTTTTCCAAGCAGATGAGGGCGCCATTTCCCAGTCTCATCCCAGACGCTCCCCAGCTCCTAGCAACGTTGCCCTGTCCCCCACTGCAGGGAATCGCCATGCCCCACTGCAGCACTCTGCACTTTGTCTCGCTCCTGCTCCTGCTGCATTTGTATTTACACCTCATTATCCACTTCCCTAATCTCCCCCTGGTTTTCACATCTGTCATCTCTCCTGCCTTCTGCTTTTTCTTCCCTTATCAATTCTAAAATTTTAAGCACTCAGTTTTCTTTTTAGCTTATTTTCTACCTTCCTTTTTCCATTACCGTTGCCTATTCATTATAATCATATAAAAACAGAAGGGCTTGCATCTCCCTGAACATTTTGGTTCCTTCAGAGTTTGGGGTTTTTCCTCACTCTTCCCCTGGCTCCTGCAGTATTTAGTTCCCCTCTGCTTTCATTGCCATCTGCCTCATAAGCACCTCAACCTTTTCCAAGAAAGTGCACAAGTCATCACCTTCCAGAAACCTTTGCTCACTCTCACCTCCAGACAGAAATGGACTCCTTTCTCTGAATTCTGGACAGTTCTTCAGTCGTAATATGTGTGATACTTTAGATTCTACTTATATCTTTTATGTCCCTATTCTTTGTCACATTCCCTAAATAGTGACAGTATTTCTTTTCTATTCTAAGGAAATGGTGGATATCTAATAAATAATGAATATTGATGGATAAATGAAATGAATAATATGCATAATATTCATTTCTTAAATTTTTTAAAAGATTAAACTTGGTTAGTACTTGTTGTAAGCCAAATGCTGTGTTATAGCCTTCAAATACCTTTAATCCTTGATAAAACCTTAAGAGATAAGTATCAAATCCATCTTAAAGATAACTTGTTCAAGTTTCAAGTTAATTTATAACAATATTAAGTGAAAACATATGAATTCTTCTCTGAAGCTCCCATTTTCAATACCTATCTTATATCTGTCTCACATTTAACCCTCAATAATAGCTCTTCCTATTATTCATAAGCCCTCAAAGGAATGAGTGTCATGTTTAGAACTTTCAAATGAGTGTAAATTATAACTAAGTTATAAGATATCAAGTTAATGCTAAAGTTTGATGTGTTAATTGATAAGAGAATGGTAGGACAATGTATTTGCACATGATTGATTACTCTGGAACTTTATAAAGCTCTTTGTAACATATAACAAAATTATGATTATGTTCAGTTTTTAAGACATCATCAATAAACAGTAAAATAAACCTCAAAAGTACAGGATGAAATTGCCTCAGAGATTTAAAAAAATTATCATCATCATCATCATTATTATTATTATTTAGGATTTTGAACTATGGGATGATGTAGGATTAAATATTCCGAAACCTCCAGATTTATTGCAACTCTACCGAGATTTTGGAAACCATCAGGTGACTGGAAAAGACCTTGTGGATGTCGCCAGCGGAGTAGAAGAAGATGAATTAGAGGCCCTCACACCAGTTTTAGGCGACCGTCCTTTAACCCCTGAAACTCCTCATACTGTAGAGGTGAGTGATATTAACTAAGCAGTCAAGTCCACAGCAACTGTTTAAAATACATAAAAGCATACTGTGAGATCTTGAGTTTCTTTTTCTTCTCCCATTTTTATTTTAGAACTCTTTGCTAGTACAGAAGTTAGAAGATAAAATTAGTTTATTAAATAGTGAGAAATGGTCTTTGATGGAACAAATCAGAAGACTTGAAAGGTAAGTACTTCATCATCATTTCCAAAAACCCTTAATTTTATCATATAAAGTTATATAAATGTAAAAAATAACATTTCAGTTGTCAGATATAATTTTTAACATTGTAATACTTCTGAAAGTCTTATAATTTCTTTATATATTTAATATGTCCTAACCCCCCACTCCCCTCAAAAGTTATTAAAGCGATATAGTGACCTAATATTCAGTTATGTCCTGCAACCAAGGAATAAGCTATTTTTTACTTCTCCTGAGTTCTGTCAATATCAGTAAAATAACTCCTTCACGTTCGTTATTCACATTTCTCATTAATTATTTCATTTAATTTTTACCATAATCCTGTGGGTTAGATAGAATTATCCCTGTATCGCAAATGAAGAAGCAAAGTTAAGTGTTAATCCAGAGCAGGTTCTAAAGACATTTTTATGCTTCTTTGGTAAAAGTTTGTAGCTTTTAGGTATATGAAGCATCTGTATATATACTACAGAAAAGAATAATTGGTACCAAACCATTTTCTATTATGTTACACTTTTAAGGAGTTAAACCCACTATGAGGTTTATGCTGTTGTCTAAGTTTTTAAAAGTACCGTTATTGTCTGATAATTCCTCTTTCTTTCTACAGTGAAATGGACTTTCTCAAAAACGAACACTTTGCTATCCCAGTAATTTCTGACTCTGTTCAACCTTCTTTGGATCAGTCTCTTCACAAAGACTCTGAGGACAGTGGACAGAAACCAGCTATAAATAGTTCAGATGAGGGAAAAAACAAGGATGTCCATCTTTCAAAACCAGATGAAGTTGATTCCACTGTTTCTAAAGAGAATTTCCCAAACTCTTTACCCAGGAGAGAAAGAGAAGGAATGCCGTCTTCTTCCCCATCAAGTAGCAACACAGTCCATTTTGACAAACCCAATAGGTGAGTGTGCATCGTATTTTGAAATGTATCTTTCAGCTATTTAGTACATAGTCAAATTGGAAGAGCTTCAGTTCTTATTTGAACTGCTTTTACAGATCAGATGCATTAATTTTTACATTGGTATTAACAAATAGCAAAGTACATGTCCCAACAAGGAACATCATAATCTAATTACTAAAATTACATCCGAGGCATAAACCGTCAGTGGGGTAGGTTCTATCTTAGCTAAGTACTGAAACCCATAAATAATGTGTATGTTACTATGTACTGCAGATACTCTTACCCTGTGCATTTTACCTTTTCTGTATTCCTCAGTTGTTGTCAGACTCAGAAGAGGTTTTGGTAGTGTGTAGTTACCTGTTATAAAGACGTAGTTTTTGCTCCTAGTCCTTTTTTCTGTGTCTGCTTCTATTACTAATAATGTATGGTTAATAGTCTTTTTATTCATTTATTTAATTTTTAATACCTCACAGTGTGAGGTAATTGAACTCAGATGACAAAAGCATGGTCCCAACACTTCTTGATCATGTTTTCCAGCGGAGACAAAATACAGTTTAAAAATTGTTCAGATTATAATGTGAAAAAATAATTTTAAGGTAGGACTATTTCATGAACCTTTTTTTATCTGTCAGGCACAGCTCTCAGTGTTTTATGTACACTAACTTGTTTAATCCCCACAAATATCCCATGCTGCCTTGTCAGCCACAGAGTCATGCTTCCTCATCCTGTTACACAGAGGGAGAGCATACCCAGTGTTGGGGTATGATAGGAAGGCGCCACTTACAGGTACTCAATGTTAGTGAGAAGTGTTTGGTTTGTTTTTAAGCAAAGTTTTCCATTGATGAACTACAACTTTCTGTGTACCTATAAGGTATATTTTTTCTTCAGGTATTACGGTGCTTACATAGTTGAAATAGAGAATTTATTTTAATATGGATAAGATATAGTGATAAAAAAAGTCTATGTTCTGATATTCAACAATAATGGCATTTGTAGTACAGTAGTTCTTTCGTGTTAGGAGTACTTCCATACGTTTTCTTTGATACTCAAAAGTCACTCTCTAGAGAAATATGATTGTTAATTTGTTCAACTACTTGTTTTAGTTCTTGACTATGTACCAGACAGTGTTAACAAGGACTATAATTATAAGCAAAATATACGGAAACCCTTCAGTCACAAACCTTACAGGATGAGAGAGACCGACAATCAGACAGTCACACTAAAGTATGAAAGGTGGTAATGTAAGAGAAGTTCAGCTTCTTTTGGGAACACACAGTCAGTGTGCCTAGGCTAGTCATCAGCAGGAAAGATTTCAGGAAGAGCTCTTATGCATCCTGAGACCTGATGAGTAATACAAGGTAACCAGGCAACGAGGTAAGAGGGAAGAGTGTTCCCATTGGGGGAGACCAGCATATGCAAGAAGATGATGCATATGGGGAACTAAGAATTTAGTAAGGGTTAAGAAAGAATGTAAATGAGAAGAACGACAGGACATGAAATTGGAGAATTAAGCAAAGGCTAAGTCATAGAAGCCACGCTAACTCATCTTAGAGAGTTAGGACATCATGGTGTCTCAGTTTTAGAAAGTGTACTCTAGGGGAGAGGTAACTATAGGGGAGCAAGACGGCAGGGAAGGAGACTAAGAGAGTGTCTGTTGGAAGAATCCAAGTGAAAGATGACTGACACCTGTCCTGTATTGGACAGAAGAGGATAGATTTGCAAAGTAGTTACAAGGTAGAGATTGATTTAATTTGGGGTTAAAAGAAAGGACAGTATAAAGGCTGATTTGAAATTTCTGGCTTGGGCAGTTGGGTGGATTATGGTGGCCCCCTGTGCTGAAAGAATATGGGAGGAGGACTATAACTGAGCAAACTGGCTCAAGCTTGGACACACTGCTCTAACTCTATAATCATAGAAATTACTGAGTGCTACTTTGTGTGACTTTTGGTATTGGCCCTTTTCTTTGTAGACTGAGCATGTAAAGTACAAATCATAGTTATAATTTCACAAACACTACTACATAAAAAGGCCAGTATTGTTTTAGTAACATAAATAGGCTAATATTTTTAATTACAAAAATACTTTAAAATAGACTGTGAATGTTGAATGAGCTTTTCCCTCACCTGAAGTTTTACTTCTTTTGCGTGGATCTCGTAACATTTAGGTTTATCGTTATCATTATATAGATCTGCAGAACTTTTAATTCCTCACAGCCACTTACCAGCTCAACCTTTGTGTCCATTGTTTACCTTTCTGGGGCCGTAAAGAACTAGACAGAAAAAAGTTCTCATTTCAGATTTTGCAGGTACTTTCAATCTATAGTCATTGACCTGCTATACTACTTCAGGTTTGATCCACTAGCATTTATTGGCCATTCATTCACAAAGCATCAAACTATTTTAAGATCAGCAGTTATTGCTGCTTCTCCCCTCACCCCGGATAATTCTGCAGTGAGGTGTCCTTCAGGTCACTGGTGGCTGAGAAATCCAGTTAACTAACATTTGTGACATAGTATTAATGCAGGATGGGAAGTACAACATGTAATTTACATTCTTCTTAAATACTGGAGATAACTGTTTGATATTGTCATTTTCTTCTAGGAAATTGTCTCCTGCTTTCCACCAAGCACTACTCTCTTTTTGTCGAATGTCAGCAGATAGTCGTTTAGGATCAGAGGTAAATAATACCAGATATTCTCGTAATTTTCTTAAATTATTCAGAGTTTTTATCTTGGGTGTTTTTTTTTAAGCATCTCATCTAAAAACAGCTGTGATAAGACTATTTTAAATCCAAATCTGTTATTTAAAATAATGCTTTAAGTCATAATTCCTAAAATATTTAACTTTTAAGGAAGGTAGTTGATTTTTTCTAATCTTTGGATTAAAGCTTTGTTTGGTATTAAAGTGACTTTTTACAGTCTTTTTTATTTGTTATGTGTATTAACATATGGTTATATGCCTCTCATTGGTATCATTCAGAAAACCAATGTAAGTGTACATATTGTTTATATTTCACTTATTTTTAGATTACTCTATTATTTTCATTTCATTAGGAACTGTTGTCTTCACTGAATTTGTTAGCTCTCAGATTAGCTTTCCTCAAGCACTTTGTCATTATCCTTGCAGACTCATCTGGAGAGGGTATTTTACTTTTTTTCTCCTATCTTTGTACTTACCCTACCCTTTTCAGCTGATTTCTGGTTGATTCCACTTGCTGGGCTGCTGTCTCACAGTGTCAGTGAGAATATATATGAAAGAGCTAGAGGGTGGTTTGGATGCCATTCTGGCGCTCCCCGTTGTAAGACTAGATTAGCCTTCTTGGGCCTCCCCTTGCATGCAGCTTCATTATACAAACTCCTTAGGCAAAGATTGTAGCTTTGTGGGCATCTTTTCAAGAACAACAACAACAAAAAAACTACTAACGCTACTCAAGTCCTATGTTATCCTTACTTATCCCTAGAACCGGAGCATGGTAGGCCTCCCTGTCCTAATCCTTGCCTCTTACTGTTTTTTAATCCATTTTTGGCCTACAGAAATGTTTATCTTGTTTGGGAACACAGTTTGTTACTGTTGTTACCATCATCATCATCCTAAGTTGTAATTGTGGATGTGTGTTTGGAGCAGAGGTGACAGGATTTAAAGCATGAACTTGAAGTACCATTATGCACAGAAGTTCTCCACTGTCATCATTTACTCTTTGGTTTTCTAGGTGTCTCGGATTGCAGACAGTGAGAAAAGTGTCATGTTAATGCTGGGACGCTGCCTGCCACACATTGTTCCTAATGTTCTTTTAGCAAAAAGAGAGGTGAGACACATAGAAATGTTTCATCATAGTAATCTCATCATGTTGTCCATTCTTTGTCATTTTAAAGTTTAGTGTTATGTTTTTATTTTGTTAAAGTCTATTACTTGCAATCATATTCTTACTTTTGTGCATGCATCTCTGCTCCTAGAGAATGGTTTTACACCTCTGTCAGGTGAGTTCAGTAAAACTGCATGGTATTCATGTTGTTTCAATTTTGCTTAAAGCATCATTAGCTTCTGCAACACTAACTATTACTGTAGGTCCATTTATGTGCCATGAACACTGTCTCTTTTTTACATTACCAGTTAACTATTTTATCTCTGCTCTTGATAAGACATGCTTGATATGTCTACAGAAATAGACACTCTGTAGTGAAAATTAACAGGGACTAAAAATGTAACTCTTTTCTTAAATGTGCTTAGAGTAACTGTTATAATGTTAGTTTTATTGTATTTGTTTGGCGGTAACCACACTTGTCTTATGATGATAGGATAGTTATAATAGTGACTACAATAACTTGAGAGTACCTTTTTTGTTTTTCTTGTAGCTAACCGGTTATTAACATATGCTTTAAATAGCTAAAATACAGGAGCAAATATATTTTAGTACACCTGACCTATCTTAGGAGCATAAGTACTGTGGAACATTATCTTTATAGTTATATTTAGCCAATAAAAGATTAACGAAAAGTTATTTGTAATCTCATGTAAATGACAGTGGATGATTTACTTGCAAACAAATTTAATAAATTATTTGAATTATTTTAAGTTTATAAAATCAATTTCCAGATTACAAAATTTTTTATTAAAAAATGGGTTAGGAATATTTTAGAATATATCATGTAAGTTTGTCCTGTTATCTTCTTAATATTTACCACTGATTTCGATCATAATTCATGGGACCTACAGTATGATAGGTACACAATGCATTGGCAAAACCAATATAAAGCTTATCCTTATCTGTTTAGCACAAGAAATTTGTACTGATCCTCAAGAAAAGCAATATGTAGAACTTTAAAAATGTTTATTCCTATAAGTATTTTTAATTAAAAAAAGATAATGACTTTTCTTACTGATGGTTATATTTTGTGTATTATTTAAATACAATTGTGAGATATTAATAAGTATGGAAAATTTTCTGTGTCTTGAAGGATCAGTGTCCAATTTCAGATTGTTTTGCAGTTCTGCCTGGCAGAATGGTGTTTGAGCTTCTTTTTCTTTTTCAGCTTGTAACATAATCCATGCAATGCATTAATGTTTGCATTCCTTTTACTGTGTTTCCTTAATATAACCTTTAAAGTATCACAGAAACCTAATTGTTATGAGATGCAATATAAGCTTTTTTATATTTTGATTTTTCCATGTTTTATCATAAAAACTCTACCACTAAAAGCTGATTGTACTGCATGAAGTATTTATAAACATACATCATCAGTAATCAGATACATTATATATAAATATATAAAAAATATATGTACACATACATACACATATACAAACATACATATTTTATTTGTGGTATGATGTTTACTCTTCTGGCTGATTAAGTTTATTATATTTTAAAATATATACTTAAAATTTCATGGAGAATTGATAATTTATTTTTGTTTATTGAATTATTTGTGCTTTATTCTATTTTATCAGAACATTTGCCACTTAAAGTATGCCAAAGTTGTATTCCCTTGAAAGGAAATTGGTAAATGATGAAGTATAACTTGCTTTGAAACTAATGCTAGGGCATAAAAGGACAAAACTTTTATTTCACTTTATCCTTTGATATTGCATTACTTTTATTTAATATTTTACCTTTTTCTTTAAATTTATATTTTTTAAAAAGGTCTTGTGATTGAAGGATTAACATTTTGATTTTTTAAAAAATTTTTCAAGTTTCATATATTCTGTTACTGGTATAAGCCTTTTATTGGTATATAAATACAATTAAAAGATCCTTCAGTAAACTGGTCATAGTAATATCCTAGCTAAATAAATAGAACATTGGAAACAGGGTTTTAAGTTTTTATTAAGTAATATGTTCACATGGTGTAACATTTTTTAAATATAAAAAGATATTTTAAAAAACTCTATTCTTCCCTGCAACACTGTCCCACATGCATTAAATTTTATTAGCTTCTAGTATAAGTCTTAACAATCCTTTGCCCATTTTTTAAATTTGGATTGTCTTTGGTTTTGAGTTGTAAGAATTCTTACAGTTCTAGATGTTAAACCCATATCATATGTATGATTTGCAGATATTTTGTGCCATCCTCTAGATTGTCTTTTCACATTTTTTTGTTGTTGTTGCTTGTGTTTTGGTGTCACATCTAAAATTTATTGTCAAATCCGAAGGCAGGAATATTTACCTTATTTTATGTTTTCTTCTAATAGTTTTATAGCGTTAGTTCTCATATTTAGGTCACTGATCCATTCTGAGTTGTGTTTTTTGAATGTAGAGTAAGGCATGGGTCCAACTTTATTCTCTTCATGTGGTTATCCAATTGTCCCAGCATCATTTGTTGAAGAGAAAGTTGTTTCTCTATTCAATGGTCATGGAACCTTTGTCAAAAATCACTTGTCTGGGTCCTGTCTGGGTAGCTCAGTTGGTTAGAGTATCTTGCTGATAGGCCAAAGTTGCAGGTTCAATCCCCAGGCAGGGCACATACAAGAATCAACCAAT
Source organism: Mormoops blainvillei (assembly GCA_004026545.1). Classification (NCBI taxonomy): domain Eukaryota; kingdom Metazoa; phylum Chordata; class Mammalia; order Chiroptera; family Mormoopidae; genus Mormoops; species Mormoops blainvillei. The sequence goes on from PVJD01002915.1 coordinate 94,678, forward strand.
GAATGCATAAGTCAAACAACGAAGCAATGTCTGTAGCTCTTCCCCTACCTCCTTCCTCTCTCTCTCTAAAATCAATGAATACAAATTTTTAAAAAGTCAATTGGCTGGCTCTGGCTGGCATGGCTCAGTTGGTTGGGTGCCATCCCACAAACTGAAGAGTCACCAGTTTAATTCCCAGTCAGAGCATGTGCCTAGGTTTCAGGCTCTGTTCTGTCCCTGGTTAGGGCATTTGCAGGAGGTTAACAATCCATTTTTCTCTCTCACATAGATGTTCCTCTCCCTCTCTTTCTCCTTCCCTTCCTCTGTCTATAAAATAAAATTAAAAATCAATTGACTGTACATGTTTGGATTTATTTCTGGACTGTCAATTCTATTCCATTGGTCTTTATGGTTGTCCTTATGCCTGTGTCACACTTTTGTTTACTGTGCTTTGTGGTAAGTTTTGAAATTGGGAAGTATGAGTCCTCCAACTTTGTTTTCTTTTTCAACATTGTTTAGCTATTGAGGGCCCCTTGCAATTCCATATGAATTTGATGCTCAGCTTTCTTTTATGCGGTAAAGGTAACAGATTGTACTACATCTGTAGATCACTTTGGAGAGCATTGCCATTCTAACAACATTAAGTGAACATGGGATTTTAAAAATACATTTATGTCTTTAATTTCTTTTGGCAATGTTTTTTAATTTTTAATGCACAAGTTTTTCATTTTCTTGTTTAAATTTATTCCTAGGTATTTTATTGGTTTGGATGCTTTATAAATGGAATTATTTTGTTAACTTCCTTTTCAGGTTGTTCATTGCTGGTATATAGAAGCGAAATTGATAATTGTGTGTTAATCTTGTACCTTGCAACTTTGTTGAATTTGTTTATTAATTCTAGTGATTTAGTTTGTGGATTCTATGAGATTTTCAATATATACAACCATGTTATCTGCAAATAGAGATAATTTTGCTTCTTCCTTTCCAATTTAGAGTGCTCTTTTTCCTTTCTCTTGTGTAACTGGTGTGGATAGGACTTCCAGTTCAGTGCTGAATAGCAGTGTTTTGAGAAAGCAGATATCCTTTACCTGTTCCTGATCTTAGGAGGAAAGCTTTCAGTCTTTCACCTCTAGTTTGATGCTAGTTGTGGGTTTTTCATAAACACCATTTATCATATTAAGTAGGTTTCTTTTTTTTTATTCTTAGTTTTAGAATGTTTTTATTATGAAAGGGTGTTGAATTTTGTCAGATGTTTTTGTGCATTGATCAATATGATGATTTTTTTCCTTTTGTTTCTGTTGATGTAGTATAATAAACTGATTGGTTTTTCATATGTCAAACTACCCATGGATTTGTAGGGTGAATCCCACTTGGTCATGATGTATAATCCTTTTAATGTGTTGTTGCATTTGGTAATATTTTGTTCACATTTTGTAACTAAATTCATAAGGAATATTGGTCTGTAGTTTTCTTTTGTTGTGCGATCTTTGCCGGTTTTGATAACGGCTAAAGCTAGTCTCTTAGATTGTGTTTGGAATTGTTCATCCTCTTCTGTTTTTTTGAAAGAGTGTAAGTAGGACCAGTATTTTTTCTTTAAATGTGTTTTAGAATTCATCAGTGAAGCTATCCAATCCTGGAAATTTTCTTTTTTGGTAAGCCTTTTATTAATGATTCAGTCTCTTTTATTGTTATGGGTCAGTTGATATTCTGTTTCTTGTTGGTCTTGATAGTTTATGTGATACTAGGAATTGCTTCATTTCACCTTGATTTTCTGTTTATTAGTGAACTATTATTTGTGGTGCTCACTTAGAATGCTTTTAATTTTTATTAGGTTGGTACTAATGTCTCCTCGTTCATTTTTGATTATAGCTGTTTGTATCTTCTCCCTTTTTTTTCTTAGTCTAGCCATAGGTTTGTTAATTTTGTTGATCTTTTAATAGACTTGATTATTGATTTTCTCTATTTTTTTATTTATCTCTGCTCTAGTCTTTATACTTTATTTCCGTTTTTCTTCTGGCCTTGGGTTATTTTGCTCCTTAGCTAGTTTCTTAATTTAAAAACCAAGGTTGTTGAGTTGGGATCTTGCTTCTTTTTAATGTAGGCATTTATAGCTATAAATTTCCCTCTGAGTACTACTTCTGCTGCATCTTATGAGTTTTAGTATGTTGGGTTTTTCATTTTCATTCATCTCGAAATATTTTCAAATTTCATCACTGATTTCTTTTTTGACCCATTGGTTGTTTAAGAGTGTGTTGTTTAATATCCACATTATTTGTGAACTTTCAAGTTTCTCTTTTGTTATTGATTTTTAATCTTATTTCATTGTGGTTGGAGAAGGTACTTTGTATGATTTCAGTCTTTTTTAAAATTTATGAGAATTTTCTGTGACTTGACATATAGTCTACCCTTGCCTGTCCCATGTGCACTTGAGAAGAATGTATATTCTGCTGTTGTTGGGTGGAGGGTTCTGTATATACATGTCTACTAATTGTAGTTGTTTTATGGTGTTGAACTCCCTACTTCCTTACTGACCTTCTGTCTTCATGTTCTATCCATTGTCGAAAATGGGGTATTAAAGTCTGCAAGTATTAATGTAGAACTGTATTATATTTTTCAGAGATATTTTGTGCATATGTAAACAAACTCAAATATATGATATTTTGTCCATGGCTTTATATACCTAATACCATACTGTATGCATTATTCTCCACTTTGCTCTTTTCCATGTAACATTACGTTTTTATATCTTTCTGTATCAATATATTAAGGAGCTTTCTCATTCTTAAGGCTGTATAACAGCTAGACTTTTACTGGTCTTTTAGCATGTTTTAAATTAGTGTTTTTCAAACTTTATTGACGATGTATACTCTCATAAAAGACATTTTACATTATGTGCTAGCATATAGTTACATATATATAATTAATATAAAAGTTTTACAAATCATTTTCACTAATTACAAAAAGTTAAAAGATACCATCAAAGAATTTATAAATATTTTAAAACAATAAAGAATATACCTAAATAAACAATAAAAATACTGTTCATAACCCATTCAGTTGAGTTTGTGACCTACTATTTTAAAGGGAATAATGTAAAGGTTAATTAAAATTGCCTAATAAGTTAAATGTTTTATTTATAAAACATTTATAAATTTTATTTTTATTTTTTAATAAAAATTTATATTTATTTTATTTATAAAAGTGAAAAACACAGTGAATATATAGATATTAGTGGTATTGGTTTTTGCTTTTTAAAAGAAAACTAACAACCTTACTTAAATAGGTCACAATTATAACGTTTTCTAAATTCAGCATGCCCTGTTACAAATCTAAGATGCCATTGATTGTAACATTGATGTACCTTTAAGAAAGAAAGAGAATTTCAAATAAATTATGATATACTCTCCATTTTAAGGTACCAATTTCAGAGATGAAAAAAAGTGAAAAAAAATTCCTTTTATGTTCTTTGAAGTAATAATAGTCACTTTTTACCAGCTTGTATTTAAAAAGACTTCCTTACCTATTCATTTTAGAAGAAAAAAATACGATGAACTAGTTTTCTATATTTAGCTTATATAGTAATTCATTTTCCTGGGGTGATTGAGGAACTTGAATCTTTCCAACCAAATTACAGAATAAATATATCTGTCATTTGATTTATGTATATAGTAAATAGGCTGATTTTTTCAGCCTATTTTCAATAAGTTGATTTTTTTTTACAGTCTCTGCTATAAATGTGTTTAAAGGGGAAATTCTGTAATTTAAATGGAAGATTTCATAAAAGATTACTTCTAAAAGCATTTTTATAGTGATATATCTAAATTTAACTCATTTTCATTCTATGCCAAGAAAATACATGCCATCAGCTGGTTAAGCTGGAAAAGTAGTGAAGGAAACCTGTGCCTCCAGTGGGGGTGGGGCCAGAGAAAGTGGCGAATGAGTCCAAGCCTTCCTTTGGGGAAGCGGAAAGTGTTCCAAACTTAGATTGGTGATAGCTGTCCAGATACAAGAATAAGAAGAATAAACTATGTTTATGATAGATAAAATACATGTGTCTCACTCATTAAAGCTGTGGAAAATAAAATGAGAACCAATTCTCTAAAAGTTTTAAAAGTAGTCCGTACCTCTGAAGACCTGCTCATCATCTGGGAAACCAAACTTTGTTCTTTTACATTGTCATTCATATTTGCCCCAGGGTAAATGTTTAACTTATGAATAATAGTAGTCCCAGATAGTTATAAAGCAGATAATCTTGAGCCATCTTCTTACCTGTTGTGTGTGTGTGTATGTGTGTGTGTGTGTGTGTGTGTGTGTGTGTGTTGTGTGTGTGTGAATTTTGGGAATAAGTCACATGCTTTTTAGCAGCATGAGTTTTTAAGTCATCTACGTATTTCAGTTAGGCCTCCTAAAGGTTGAACCTCAGGAATTATAGATATTAATAATTCTAAGAATAGATATTTTAACAGCCGTTGAAGTGTAGAACTTTTCCAGAGGTGAGTAATGTTGTTTCTTCTTATGTGAGTCTTTTCAATGTTCTTTGTTTTTTCATTACGTGTTACCATCAACATCCTGACAAGTTTCAGCTGAAAATCTAAATCAGAGGGTGTCACTACTTGATTTTAAATTATAATTAATTATTGTTTAATTGCCAGGCAAAAGACTAGATGAAGAAAATTTTAAATGACAACTATCTAAAATTTTTCACCAAAGCTTGAGCTATAGGAAATAATTTTAATGGAACAGTGAGGGCAAGCAATGAACCATAGTTTATTGGATTAATGTGTTACATTTCCAGAACTATAGGATTTTGCCTCTTGACCTGAAACACTCAGAACATTTCCCCTTGACCTCTGAGCTAAATGTAATGTTTTCTGTTTCAGATTTCGTTCAGATCTTGGAACCATTATCAACATTTCCTTACTTTTTTTTAATACTAAAATTTGCCTTGATCTTATTTCCTACTTTATTCCTCCTTCCTTAACTTCTAATTGCATGGTTTTAGATTCTTTAGGGTATTTTTTCCTTCTGTTTTTGTGGTCCAAAACACAATAATCTTGATAAGACTAAGAAAGTTGAGTAAAAATATTCATAAAATTAAATCTAATGATATTTACTATCTCTAAAATGATTTCATTATCATTAGAAGTTATTTTGTTTTTTTCTTGTGAAACTGAAATGAGAATTAAAATGCACATCTGTAACCATATTTTAGTTATAAGATTCTCTATGTTTATTTATGACATAAACTTCCTCTTTGATTAAGGATCACTAAACCTGATGATTAAAACATACAAAAAACAAAAAAAAGAAAATGTTAAGTTGCAAAGAATAAACAGCAACACTGTTATTTTGATATGCTTGTTTTTGAGTAGAAGAAGCTAAATATTATATTATGTATTTTAAACAGTGTGTACGTGTGTATTTGCAATTATAGTAAATATCTTACCTACATTTCATAACTTTAAAGATGAATACAATAGGAAGAAAATGGAGTAAAATAATGTAAGAGTATATACACAGTGGGGAAAATGTAGGTCTATAGTTCATACGGAAAATAATATAATAATAAATAATAAACAAGAATAAACTATGTTTCACATAGTCACAACTATAAACCTACTTTTGTCCCACCCTGTATGTAGGGATAATAGGAAAGGAGGAAGAAGGGTTAAGAAGAAGCAAGAAAACCATCAGGAGAGACAGATCTGGCATGAGGGGAAAGTACAAATATAATTATTTAGGGTCTTGCTTGATTTTTAAGCATTAAAATATTTTATCCTCTTGTGAGGATAACTACTTTTTCATCATTAAGGCTCTACTCTCAGTGGGACGTTCTGATGCTGGATGCAATGTCTTAGGCCTCTTATCTGTAGCATTGGCTCTGAGTGACCTAAATGAAATCCTCTAGGATTAGAATAGTTCTTAAATATGGCCTCCTACCCTAATATTTTATAAAACATTTATTTTCTCCTAGAAAGTCAAGAGTAATCCATCAAGAATCTATCATATTAAGCCTCTGGTGAAGATATTACCTAACAATACAAGATGTACATACTCTTTTCCATTCCCGGTGCAAAATTATTTTTCCTATTTATTTATTTATTTTGCTTTTCAGTTACTAATCTAAAACATACGGAAGTGGATAAGTAAAAAAATTTACTCTTAGCTTTTCTTATCTATACCTTTGTACCTTCAATTTAAGATTTATACCAGGTAATTATAATTTAAAAATAATATATACATAGAATTTAGAAATAATGTAAAGGGACTGCTAGTCGTGCCTGTAAGCTTCAGCCTAAACTAAAAAACATCATATCATCTGCTTCTGAAAGAGCATCTCCAAAATGGGAAGACACTTCTGAAGTATAGACTTTTCTTCAGGATATCAAGCATTTTTACACAGTAATCAATTCCTATTTTAAATCTGCTGACACTCTTTGGTGGGTAGGGACGTAAATGGGGAAAAAAATGGAAGTAGAAATCATTGTCGCCTTCTTAATACATCTTAGTGATTTTTTTTTAATCTGCGAAATACTGTTTTTGTAACTTAGCAGATTTCTCTCCAGAAATATTTTATCACTTTCAGGCTTTCATTCTCATAGATGTGAAAATTCATTCCAAAATGAGAAACATTAATATCTTTTGAATATATTGTAGAATTGTCTTATTTTAATTAAAATATGAAACAACTTTAATTTTCAAATATTTCTTTGAAAGAGAAAAATAAACTTTTGTGTATTACTTTCCTACGAAATATCGAATTTACCTCTGCATGTTGAATGTGCCACAAACAAGATAGTGTTTAAAATTTTCATTTCAACATAAAACATTTCTACTGATAATCTGTAATACCGCTGGGAGCATTCAACAGCTGTGGAAATGCTCTTTTTCTTTTTCCAATTAGCCACCAGTTAGGTGCTAAGGATACAGAATTATGAATTACACCTAATCTTAATGAAGACAGATTATATTATACTCATGAGAGGGAAGAGTTGTCTTTATTTTCTGTTATCTTCTTAAATTATTTTAGAATACAGTTAACTGTTGCAAGTTTTGTTTAAAAACACTTTTAAGTTTAAAATTATTTTATCAGATTGCACAGTAGTAAGATTGAATGTTACCTAGTGTAAAAAGTAGTAAAGCCTTCCGAAAAGTAGTGGCTAAAAAACAAGATTAGTGGACTCTCAAAGAACTTTATTAAATTGTGATTTGCTCCTTCTGCACAACCCACACATAAATATATGAGTACTATGTTTCATTGTTTCCTGTTGAATATCAACCTTACAAAATTAAAATTTGCTCTTCGTAGAAGGAGGCTTATTTTACTTTGTGTCCATTTAAGAATAGCCTGGGGACAAGACCCAATACTCTGCAATGAATTTTCACTTTGACCTTTCTGCCCCTCCCCTTTCTTTAGGAGTTGATCCCCCTCATCCTGTGTACAGCCTGCCTGCACCCGGAGCCTAAGGAGAGAGATCAGCTGCTCCACATACTTTTCAATTTGATCAAGAGGCCAGATGATGAGCAAAGGTGGGTATGTCTACTTCTTTGGGAAATAAATAAAATCAGTTTTACTCATTTGGCATCAAAATTAGCCTTTTAATCTAAATGCCTTCTTTCCAGTACCTGTTTTAGTAAACAGGAAACACTGGCACTGTTCACAGTGCTCTGCCATGTTTTCACCCCTGTTACTCCAATTACTCCTGTTGAAGTGTACATTTTTGTGTTAGTTACCTTTGGACTTCTAATTCAAATATTTCTTTACCTTTTTCTTTCACATTTGATTTCTAAGAAGGCCTAAATACCTACCCTGTGGCCTCTTAATAGTTATGCTTTACCAGAACTAAAATATTTACTATATGAATTTTTGCATCACTGGGCTCTCTATAAACCAGTTACTGTGTTTGGCGAAGGGGATACACTGCCTTTGTTTGTTTGTTTGTTTGTTTGTTTGTTTTGTTGGTTGTGAGACTGTTGCCCACAGCCAGGGATGCCTGAGTGGAGAAATAAGTTTATATCTGAGTGTGGTGAGGGGAAGACTCACACATCAAGGTGACTTTCCAGAAGCAAAGGGAATGGGATTTGATCAAGTAACAATGATAGATGCCTTCCTCAGAGGGTAAAACCTTTAAAAACTAAGAGAAGCTGTACAAGTGTGAATGTGAGCAAAACATCCTGGTGGCTGGGTCGGCAGACTGAGCACCAGTTGGATAAAATTCGGCAATTGAAGTACTTTTCTGTTACAATTTTCAACCTTAATTTAAAATGGATTTTTGCTTATACTTTTGCAAAACAATGGAATTATACTTTATGATTAGATAAATTTATGTAATTTCAGTACTTGTTTTTATCTCCTCTGAGAATGTTGGAAAATTATAAGCATGAACTATAGAACAAATCAAGCTTTAAGCTAAAATATAAGGATACTCTTTCAAATACTCTCTCGAAAACATAGTCATAACTAAAATAGAATGAAATAGCTATATAGACTTTAAAACTCTGAGTATGTATCTCTTTCCTGCTCTTTCCAAAATATATCTGAGCAAGTAGAGAAACATGTTCTGTGCAGGATCCAGTCAGGATTAATCTATACCTGCATTCCCTCACATGCTAGTCAGGTAGAAATAAGGAAAATTAAATCACGGTATTAGTATCATTCATTGCAAATTCAAAATGTTCTAAGGACAGTTTGATGGTGCTGTATAAGAGAGTTAATATTATATTTTCTCCTTGAAAAGATTATTCCATATCTTGGTAACTTAGTAGTTAAAAATATATTACATTGTCATTTTCTTTAGATTTGCAAGTGTCAAACCTCTAGACCTGTAGTCCCTTTTCATATTCTACCTGGAAAGCTGATAGCTGCCACCTGGTGGCCAAAAGGACTTTGGTGGGAATGTGTCAGCATTAATAAGCACTGGCGTCCCCGCTTAATCTTCACCGTACAGAAACAGTTATTCATTTAAAAAACCACATTAATTGACAAAATGTGGATAATGTGGATAAGAAATTTTAAAAGCAAAACTTTTAAGTTAGCATAATATATTTGGCATATAATCAGTTGTCACTTTTCCTTACTTAATGAATCTCAGGCTTCTTTGTTCAGAGCCTAAGAAAAACTTAATTTTATGCTCAGTGATGGTGCTTTTGAGCAGTTTTTTGCTAACAACCATAATTGACCCCTCGTTTTTAGCTTTGTCAGATGCTAGGCAAACAATCTCTGTCCTATGATTTTCCACAAGTAGGAACACCATTTATTTTCCCATCACAGGAGCCTGTTTCTAATGCTGTTAATAATCTATAAGCCATCTGACTTTTTCTATTTTCAACTGTATTTCAAAGCTGTCATAATTTTTAGAATTTTGAATCTTAATTATGCTAAGAGGTTTGTTTTGAGGAGCCTTACATTATTTCAGTAAGTTTGTATATCTCTAGTATAGCGGTGGTAACTCATGATTTAAAGTCATTTCACATGAAGGTTTTATACAGTATATACTTCTTACAAGTGTTTGAAATGCTTAAATTTCACCAAGGTTTATTTATTCTAATTACCAAACATGTATGGAACCTCTGTGTACGTCTCCTCATTATTTTAAGACACTAGTGAGGAAAAAATTATCAGGTATTAGGAAATTTTCATTGGGAAGCAGGCAGCTAAAGTAATGTATGTAAAGCTTGGGAATTTCTTTTTCAACTTCCTTTTATTTACTTTCTTTGCCCGCCAAAAATAAAAGGAAATAAAAAAGCAAAGGAAAGTTGAGACATAGGCATAGAAGAGAATGATGTAAATGTAAAGGGAGACAGGTTATTACGAGGTCGTGGTGAGAAGAAGCTGCAACCTACAAGGGAAACATGCTGGCTCAGCACTTCTCTCATTGTTGTCCGGGTACTCTTTGCCATTGCTCTCCTAGCCTGAGAGTTGTAGCTGGTTTGGCTAAACTAAATAGAAATTTAAAGTCATTCTGCAGTTTGAGTTAAATTGACATATTTTGAGAAATAGCAGTGAGCAATGTGTGGGCTTAATGTGCTGATTTTATAGTTAATATGAATTAAACATTCTATTTTGATTTTCCTCAAAGTTGGACACTTAAGACATCTATTGAAAACATACTTTTTCCCCCCATCAGGTTTTACTGTTTTGAAGTCTTAGACGATAAAACGTGAAAAAACTCAAAATTCTTCATTTAAAGTCATTTTAAATAAAACATTCTGAAGAGAAAAATCTTATTTAAAATTTTATATTCTTTAAGTTCAAGTGAAGTTGTTGTATTAGATATTTATATATTCTGTTAAGAATTACTTTAAAAGAAAGTGGTTTATAATAAACTCATTTTTATAAGATCACTTATGTGAGTCGGTTAATTTGGGTCCTCTGCTTTAGGGGCTCTTATAAGGCTGTAATCAAGGTGTTGTTGGCTGGAGCTGTCGTCATCTCAAGTCTCAACTGGGGAACAATTTTCTTCTAAGCTCACACACGTGACTGGTCCTTGGCAGGATTCAGTTTCTCATGGGTCTTGGAAAGAGGGCCTCAGTTACTCACTGCCTTTCGGTCAAAGGCTGCCTTCAGTTCCTTGCCACGTAGGCCTTCAAATGGCATCATACTGCGTCAAAGCGTGTGAGCTAAGAAGGCAGTAGAGAGAACCCCGCAAGGTGGACGCCACAGACTTTTGTAACCTAATCTCAGGAGTGATATCTATCACTTTGGTCCCTTTTCAGTCCATTAAAAGCAAATCCTCAGGTACAGCCTACCCTCAAGGAGATGGGATTACAGAAGGACGCGGATATTGGGAGATGTACGTCATTGGGAGCCATGTCAGAAGCTGCCTACCAGTTATCTTCAGTGCACTACCAAAAATGCTGATTTAAGAAATACCATTTTACTAAAATGACACCATAGTTTTTAATTATAGAAACACTGGGGTAATAGTCACTGATAGTTTCAGTGGCTACAAACAGAAGGTCAGTAGGAGCTGAAGCATTGGACACACATTCTCAGAATGAGTATGTGGGACATTAATGTAGGAGGTTATGAGTTTCAACTTCGCACCAATAGAGAATCCCTTCGCAGCACGCCTCCCAGATGGAGCTGCCACCGCTGGAGGAGCTTGTCGTGAGGGGCCCCCACTTTGGTGGAGCCTAGTCCACTGTTGGAAATGTTGTGCTTGCACCAAAATATTGTACATCACGTGAAGTACAGAGCTGACTCTTTTTAGCCCTTAGTCCTAGCTGTGCTTTTTAAAGCAAATACAGTCTATGCATTTGTATTATTTTCAGACAAATGATACTGACGGGTTGCGTGGCATTTGCACGTCATGTTGGACCAACGCGTGTAGAAGCTGAACTTTTACCACAGTGTTGGGAACAGGTAAATAACTATTGGATTTTTCCCTCACTCTTCTATTCTAGTTTCTCGTAAATATTCATACCTTTTTAAATGCCATTAGGAAATATATGGGATATGAATTATGCTGCTGTTTGTATAGCCCAGTCCTGTGATTTAATAGTGCTTAGGAATGCTCAGGGATGCTCTGCAGTATTCATTCTCCCAACAAAAACTTAAGTACCACTAGCTCCAGTGCCAGGTACTAGGGATACAGTAGGAATAAAACTGAAAGATAATCGTAATGGGGAGATAAGAGTTAATGAATCAATGACAAGATGTTTTGTAGTGTTACAAGCTAGAAAGAAAATAAAGCAGGACAAGGGGTAGGGAATGCTGTTTTAGAAAGGGCGGTCAGAGAAGGAGTCTCTGAGGAAGGGATGTTTAGGCAAGGATCTGAATGAAGTGAGAGAGTGCAAATACAAAAGCTGGGAGGTGGAGAGCACCTGCTGAGCTCAGCGGGGAGCAGGAAGGCGCGCGCGTGTGCGTGTGTGTGTGTGTGTGTGTGTGTGTGTGTGTGTGTGTAGGCAGGTAAGTAATAGAGATAATATCTTGTGTATATTGTATACTTCTATATATTAAGATAGAGAATATAAAGTGTAAGCCTTCGATGTAGGAGGTTCTTGTATTTTTAATTCAACTCAGTATTTATGAATAATACTTTTGGTTTTATATTGAATTTTAATATTCCAGTTCTCTGTGGAAGTGAGAATCTTGACGTTCTAGACCTGATGTTTAGGTCATGGAGGAGCTTATTTTTTTATCTTAAAAGAATGGATTTCTCACTTAGGAAGATAAATTTCATGGCCTTATTTATAATAGTGTGGTCACTTATTCTTAAAAAAATATTAGTGCCTGGAATATCACTACAGTATATGGTCTTTTAGAATTCTGTTGCAATTTTCTTGTGTATTTTTTTTCTTTAAAATTTAGTGGACTCATCTGGATTCAGTATGTAAAGTGAACATTATACATAGGCATAAACAACGCATAACAATTCTGTACAATTCATATGTACACTTAATTTTTTAATAATTATTTTACATTTTCTTTATAAGCTTTATTGAGGTACAATTCATATACCATATAATTCACCCACTTGAAGTATACAGTTCAGTGGTTTTTAGTATATTCATGGAGTTTCACAACTATCACCTGATCAATCTTAGAACAATTTTGTCACCCCAAATATAAACCCCAACCCCTCAAACTTGGTTCTCATAGTTCAAGATAGTTTTGGCTATTCTGGGTCCTTTGAGTTTGCATATAAATTTTAGGATCAGCGTGTCAGTTTTTGCAAAGAAGCCAGCTGGGATTTTCCCAAGGATCGCATTCAGCTCTTAGGTCTGTATGCAGACTGTTGACATCCTAACCATGGTGAGCCTCCCAGTCCCTGAATTTGGGGCATCTTTCCATTTATTTAGGTCTTTTAAATTTTTTCAACAATGTTTTTGTAGTTTTCAGAATATAATATGTATGTTTTGTTTAATTTATTCCTAAGTATTTTCTTTTTGATATTACACTAAATAGAATTTTTAAAAATTTATTTTGTTTGTTGCTAATATATAGAAATACATTTGATTTTTGTATGTACATTTAATTTTGAGACTCACTGAGCTAGACTAAAGAAAAGCAAAATGAAAGTTTATGTAGAGCATACTTTGACATTCAAACCATTCTATTTTGAGGTTACTATTTCTGAATTTAATTCAAAGATGCCAATTAGAAACATCTCTGCCACCACCTTTTCTATAATGTGAATGAACATGGATATCGGGGATCTGTCTAGCTGCCTACCTTCAGTTTGTTGCCCAATAGGTTGCTATATAATTTTTTTTCTTAATTTTAGGCATCCAATACTTTAATGAATTATGTCACCTTTTCATATGGGAATATGAGAACAGATATACTTCTTTTCCAGTCAAAGAAAGATTTATATTCTATGAAGAAGACATATGGGAACAAAACCCAGTATGTGTCATTTTTTTTTTTTTTGGTTTTGTTTTGTTTTTTGTTCTGGTTCAGTGTAGTCATCACAAGAGAAAAGCCCATTCATCACGCATATGCAAACACAAATGGGTTGAGGTCTGCTTACTTTAAAAACGAAATCTTATCACAGTCAGTGGCTCTGGTTAAATCATTCATTAACTCATTTCCTAATCCCTTAGGTAAAAAAGAGTACTGGTGAGTCATCCCTGTCATATATTATAAACCATATCTCAATGACATTCAAAACCTGGGTTTTCTAAATATAAAAATATACTAATGTTTCTACAGAAGGAGAAAGTTGTCCCCAACATCCTAAGCAAAGCCTAGCCTCAGACAAGCCCACAACAGACACCTTGCCCAATTTTCATCTTGGTTTTATCCTTTTTTCTTTAACAGATAACCCCTGTGAGCTCGTGGTTTAGGCTTTCCCTGATTTCCTTATTCCTGATCCAGGAATACACAGGGATTCCCAGAAGTGGAAAAGAAAGAAGCTTTATTGCCTTCTTAACTGGATTTGTGGTGAAAAATAGTGCTCTGTCGGAGGAAGGGAGAGTATTACTGTTTATGCTTGATTTGCTTTTTACTCTAGATTAATCACAAATACCCAGAAAGACGACTACTCGTGGCGGAATCCTGTGGAGCCTTGGCACCTTATCTTCCAGTAAGAATTGTCATTTTTTCTTAAAAACATTTTTTCTTTTTAATAATAGAGAAACCTTTTTTCAAGTGTCTTATACCTTTTAACCCAAATTGTCCTATGGCTTGCTGTCCTAATAAAAGAAAAAGATGAGTCAAAAAGAAAAGGTCACAGTGATACAATACGGCATTGCATACATCAACCACTGATTTTGCATGAGTGCAAATGCATATATCAGATTGTGTCAGCAGCTCTCACAGTGTGGTCTGAGGATACTGAGGGGGGTCCCTTGACATTCTTTAAAAGAGGTCCATCAAGTGAAAAAAATTTTTCATTATAATATTCAAACAGTTTTTGTCTTGTTCTTTATGTTGACATTTACACTGTTGGTGCAAAAGCTATGCATTAACGCTAATCAGGGCAGAGACACCCACATACTCCCTCTGGCCCCTAGTCATCTTCTCCAAAGGTGCCTGCCTAGTATGAGTGGCTTTTAATACCTGCTTACAGAAAATAAAAGTTTCCGCTCTTACCCGTTTGCATTTTATATTCTTCAAAATTTTCCTGTCCCAAATTAATTACATAATACGCAGTATTCTGTATCTCCACCAGTAGACTAGTTACAGGTTCCTATTTGTGTATCTGTATATTTTAAAAACCCCTCATACCGTTAATACCTTTGCACCTTCCTGCTTTCAGTATTTGCATTTTTGATTTTGATAGAGTTAAATTACCCCCAACCAAGATAGCATAGATTTATACTTTTATCAACAGTACCTTGGAGTTCTTATTTTCCCACCTTCACCAGAAACTGGGCATGATGAAAATTTTTTAATGTTTTTTCTGTCTTATAGGAAAAAACTGGTATATTATTGTTATGGTAAATCCTATATATAGATACACATGAGTGAGTTTGAGCATCCTGTTTTTAATGTTCCAAGATGGAGATGAACATCACATGCTGTCAAAGGATAAGTAAGCTACCCACAGTGCTCCTCATACTGGAATGCTAAGCCATATTAATAGCAGACTTAATGTTTCCTCCTTGCATCTCCACTTGCCTTGTACCCCACTGTAACTGGTACTAGTAAGATCTGAATGTGGTCATTGCTTAAATGGAGTAATACCTCCCAAGTTGTCCTGTGGGTTCCTTGTGGCATACTGAAACTAACTGCCACAGTTGAGCTCAGCCCAGATCAACATAACCAGCTGAAGTTTACGTGTGTCTCTGTCCTATTGCCCATGCTGATACCAAGCAAGAAACTAATTTTTAAACCAATGAATAAACTAATATTTAAAGTGTCTTAGAGGTTATGATACTTTAAAGCATTTGAGGGGAGGGGGAAATTTTAATTGATAAATAAACAAGGCTGTACCTGAAAGCATATTTACCAACCTAAAGGTGACTAAAATTTGCAAAAATTGCACATATGTTTGTTTCTAAAAAGTCAAAACAAAAACTAGGTCATTTAAAAATGTCAGGCCTCTGCACACCAAATCACTCTGTAAATTTATGAAAATGGTCACATCTTCTATTTTTTTATTTTATTTTAACCATTATATATAAAAAGGACCTAAACAAGTTTAGGTTGAAAGAACTTATAAATTAATCAAGTTACAATAGTAGTGCAAAGAAGGAAAAGAAGGGCAAGACTTTGTATAGTGATAACTCTTCATTCTAACTTCAGCCCTCACTAAAGCCAAACTCTTAACATTCTTTAACTGTGGGAAAAGTTGTGTGAAATTAAGACACAGTAGTGGTTGACATTATATTAAATAGCAGCATCTGAAAATACCAGTGCAATTCTTGTTAAAGTACTTTTCAAGTTTACTGTCGCATTTTACCATCCTCAGTGAATTTTTTTTTTTTTCAGTTCTTCAAAAAACAGAAACAGTAGTATTTTAGAATGTTTCCACATTTCTCCTTCAGGCAAATGCTTTGATTGTCAGAGTGTTCTTTGTAATCCTCCCCTCCCCCCATTATAACTCTGAGAGCTTTTCTCTGAGTAAACAGGTAGTGATAGAAGAGTTATTGTCCTTACAGCAAGCAGAGTGTTGACTGGTGATTTGCCAAAAGTGCCTGCTACTGTGTGCTCTAAGAGTTTGCGCATATTTAGCAAAGATATAAAACATGCTGGGAGGTGATTGATACCGAATTCCTAGTAGACATGGTTCCCTTTAGAGAGGGAGGCTAGAAGCAGGTGGGAGGGGGGTGGAAGAGAGTGATGCTTTAGCTGTACTTGTGATGTTCTGCCTTTGAAAAATGAGGACTTGAGGCAAATACAGGAAAATGTTAATGTATATTTAACCTGCATTTTGAATATGTGGATGTCTGTCACATTTTCTATATTTTCCTGCTGGTGGTGTAAATAAATAGCAAAAACCTTTTCTTACTTATTTTCAGAAAGAAATCCGTAGCTCTTTGGTTCTTTCAATGTTGCAACAGATGTTAATGGAAGATAAGGCAGATTTGGTACGAGAAGCTGTCATCAAAAGCCTCGGTATAATTATGGGATACATTGATGATCCAGACAAATATCAACAGGTGTGTTTTTCAGAATGTACCCCATTTACTTCCTGTTAAAACTGCAGATAATCCAAATCTGACGCAGATACCCTGCACTCTCTAGTAGGGATGGCGGCTGTGCCAGCTTTGACCAGTCGCAGTTGGCTGCCTGGTTTCAGTTCTGCAATTCAGAAGGAAGAGCACTGTGATTCATTTACGCAGGAACCTAGCAACAAGCCTCCATGTTTGCCATCCTTTCTCCTTTGTTTCCTCGTCAATTTATACATGTACTTTTCTTTAAAGAAGATGGGAAGGGTAGGATTATGCGTGGTGTGCTTTCTTAAATTGTTTTCTGAAGGTACTGCAATTCTGTATTTATTGTTTTTTATTGCGTTTGTAAAGTTTATTCTTTTAAAAATTTACATTTTGCCTTTTTTTGTTTTGTTTTTTGTTTTTTGTTGTTGCTGTTTTGGCAGGGTTTTGAATTGTTGCTGTCAGCCTTGGGTGATCCCTCAGAAAGAGTAGTTAGTGCAACACATCAAGTATTTTTACCAGCTTATGCTGCCTGGACTACAGAACTTGGAAATTTACAGTCTCATCTTATACCTACATTGCTGAACAAGATTGAAAAACTTCTCAGGGTAAACACTTCCTTTGTGTATATAGTTTATAGAAATTTAAAAGGTGTGTTCCAGGGCATCTTAACAGAATATTGGGAAGTAAAGACAGAAAACACCACTTAGCTGAGCGTTCTAATAAATTACCAAAAAAGATTCTGTTGGGCTGGAGCCAAGAGATATTTGAGGAAATTCTACTTTGCTGAAGCTGGAGGAGAAAGGTCATGATCTGAGTTTGCTGGCTGAAATAGCACCTTTGCGGAGCTATTACATACATTATTCAGAAAACTAGTTCTTCTTAGCCTTTTCTGAAGACTTAAATATTTTAGATAAAGTATCAACTCCAATCCCAAAATGCAGAGATAACTAAAATAGGAGTCTCAAAAGCTTTCTTACTTACATTTCCTCACTTGTTAAAATGAACGTTTCATTCTTTCCAAGTAAAAAAAATGAAAAGTTGAAGAAACAATAGAAATTTCTTGACCTAATTTTTGTACTAAAAGTTTGTTTTAGAGTGTAAAAAAAATGAACATTTCATTAATGCCTTTTATATGCTATTAAGGTAGATGCTTTATATATACAATATACTATTTCACTTGGAAACTAGTATTTAAGTATCTTGGGATCCCATAGCTCTCAAATGACAGAACCAGGATCTGATATCAGTCTCTGACCTCAAACTCTTGCCCTTTCTACCCCCAAAATTGAAAGGATCTATAAGGCTCTTAAATAAAGCATTGTAACTGCTCTGTAGATAGATATATACATATATTAAAATTCAACTGTTTTTTCTATAAATTTCTGAATGAATATTCAAGCAAAACTATAACTAGAGAACTAGAGTATTCATTTTTATGGAACCTAGGGAATTTTTTTAAGCACTTTATAAAAAACTGTTTGCATTCCTTCTAAGAGTTATCCATACCTGGGTTTTCTTGTTCCATTTCATAACCTGGTCATTTGCACATTGCTACTCAACATAACTACAGTTTTTATCATAGATAGTAGTTATTCAATGAAGAAATTCATTTGGAACTTGGTAGTAAATTATATCTGACAAAGTTGTTATATTATAATTAGCTATGACATCTCAATGGATTCAAACAGCAGTAAATGCTTTCATCTCTAATAATTCTAATTTTACTTTAACATTTGGTTAAATCTTATATACTGAACCTCCTTATGCTTTTTTCCTTTTCTGGTATCCCTTTTGTTTCCTTTTGCAATTTCTTCTTCTCCATTTTATCTACACACTCAGTTGTTTTAAAGTGCTTTCATGCTGTCAACTAGAGATGTCACCAGCTCTATGTAGGAAACAGGGGAGGGAAAGTAGCAAGCACTGCTACTGGCATAGCTGGAGAACATTTACAGTGATTCCTGTGGCTCACTTTAATTTCTTTATCCTGACTTACAAAGTTTCAAAAACAAAAAAAAAGAGAAAGACTCTCTTCAAAGGAAAAAACTCTAAGAGAAGTTCCATACCGATGGAAATGATTGATGTCCACCCTACGTTTTCCCTGGAAAAGATTCTGTTACTTCTACACTGCCTTACTCCTTCTTCACATTTTCACATAGGCAAACTAAGATTCATGGACATCTCCATTAGGTGTTACGCTGTGAGTCAAACATACAGGTCCTTCAGTCTTTCATTATTTGCCACAGAAAGGCAGAACATTATAAATACATAATTTCAAAAGACTAAAATGAGCTTCCATCTCCTTATGTTTCAGGAAGGAGAACATGGGCTGGATGAACATAAGCTCCACATGTACCTTTCTGCCTTGCAGTCTTTGATCCCATCCCTCTTCGCTTTAGTGCTGCAGAATGCGCCTTTCTCCAGCAAAGCCAAGCTTCAGGGCGAAGTGCCACAGATAGAAGGTACTGACCTGAAATTCGGGAGGAAAGATGTAGACCATTAGCTTCCCAAAGAATGGTTTTTGATTACAGTTTTTAAAATCATTTTATATAACAGCATAATTACTCAATATTAAAGCATATATGTGGAACTTTGTGGTCATAGACCTAACAAACTATATGTCTTCATCTTTAATGGATAAGCCTCAGGTATTATTTTATAATTTTATACTTCCTTTCCATTCTTAACCTATAATATTTTTTTAAAATATGTTTTATTGATTATGCTATTACAGTTGTCCCATTTTTTCCTCCCCTTATTCCCCTCTGCCATGCAACCCCCCTCCCACCAGCATCCCCCCCATGGGTCATACATATAAGTTCTTCGGCTTCTCCCTTTCCTAACCTCCCACTGTCTATTTTCTACCTACCATTATTTCCTGTACCTTTCCCCCATTCTCTGCCCTCCCCCTCCCTACTGATAACCCTCCATGTGATCTCCATTTCTGTGATTCTGTTCCTGTTCTAGCAGTTTGCTTAGTTTATTGCTGTTTTTGTTTTTTTAGTTCAGTTGTTGATAGTTGTGAGTTTGTTGTCATTTTACTGTTCATAGTTTTGATCATCTTTTTCTTAGATTAGTCACTTTACTATTTCATTTAAAAAGGGCTTAGTGATGGTGAACCCCTTTAACTTGACCTTATCTGGGAAGCACTTTATCTGCCTTTCCAAACTAAATGATAGCTTTGCCAGATAGAATAATCTTGGATGTAGGTCCTTGCCTTTCATGACTTTGAATACTTCTTTCCAGACCCTCCTTGCCTGTAAAGTTTTCTTTTGAGAAATCAGCTGAGAGCCTTATGGGAACTTCTTTGTGGGTAACTGACTCCTTTTCTCTTGCTGCTTATAAGATTCTCTCCTTATTTTTAATCTTGGGTAATGTGATTATGATGTGCCTTGGTGTGTGCTTCCTTGAGTCCAACTTCTTTGGGACTCTCTGAGCTTCCTGAACTTCCTGGAAGTCTATTTCCTTTGCCAGATTGGGGAAGTTCTCCTTCATTATTTTTTCCAATATGTTTTCAACATCTGGCTCTTCCTCTTCTCCTTCTGGCACCCCTATGATTCGGATGTAGGAACATTTAAAGTTGTCCCAGAGGTTCCTCAAACGCTCTTCATTTTTTTGAATTCTTGTTTCTTCATTCTGTCCTGATTGAATGTCTGTTTCTTCCTTCTGCTCCAAACACTGATTTGAGTCCCGGTTTCCTTCCCTTCCCCGTTGGTTCCCTATATATTTTGCTTTATTTCACTTTGCTTAGCCTTTACTTTTTCCTCCATTTTGCAACCATACTCAGCCATTTCTGTGAGCATCCAGATTACCAGTGTTTTGAACTCTGCATCTGTTAGGTTGACTGTCTCTTCATCGCTTAGTTCTGCTTTTTGGGCTTTGGTCTGTTCTTTTGTTTGGGCCATATTTTATGTTTTTGTCTCCCTGTGCCTATTATGTTGTGAGGGGTGGAGCCTTAGATATTCAACAGGGCGGGGCAACCCCCATCACTGCTTTATGGTGCTGTATGTGTGAGGAGGAATCTTAGAGGGAAGAATGCCAATTGCTTGGCTCTTGGCCAGCTCTCAGTCGCTTCCCCTGCTTCCCACAAGCAAATTGAGTCCTTCTGGTGCTGATTCCTGGGTGGGTGGGTCTGTGCACGTTCTGGGATCCTGTGAATCTCTCAAATCAACTCTCCTGTGAGGCTGGGAGTTTCTCCCGCTGCCACAACCCCCACAGGTTTTTACTGGTAAAGGTTTTGAGGTTTTCCTTCCCTACATTGGAACCCTGGATTGCATGGTCTCTCTCTCACTCCCCGGTTGTTCCTCCTGGTTTATCCGCACACAAATGTGGGACCTCCCGGGTCTGCCAGCCCACATCCTTGCCGCGCATCCCCTCTGCCAGGGCTGCCCGTCTCCGCCCCTCCTGCCAGTGTGGACGAATGTTTCTTTAACTCCTTGGCTGTCAAACTTCCATGCAGTTCGATTTTCTGGCAGTTCTGGTCTTTTTTTAATTTTAAATTTGTTGTTGTCCTTCTTTTGGTTGTGTGAGGAGGCAAAGTGTATCTACCTACACCTCCATCTTGACCAGGCTTAACCTATAATCTTTTTACAACTTTTTTTTCAGTAGCAGAAATAAGTGTTTTCTTTCATTAATAGAGCTGAATCAATGAAAAGATCTGCTTAATACTTACTAGTGCCAGTTTATGAATCTTTTTATTTCTCCTTTCTTTTATCTTTTTTTTTTCCAACTGTTTCATTTTCTTTAGGGTAAGATAAAAGTATTACTCTTTCCTACTATGTCCTTCAAAAGAAGGTAAATATATGCAGCAGAATTTTCTTTTTTCCCCAAAGAAAGAATATGACTTTTTTCAGAAATATGTGAAATAGCAAAAGCCGATATTTTCTTATGTCAGTGTCTGACCAATCAGTAAGTGACCCACGGCACTTGGTAACCCGCTACCCCTCTTCCCCGCGATGAATGGCCATGACATGCTGTCTCTGTGTGTGACGTCCCTGTGCTACTTTCTCAGATGTGCGAAATTACCTGTGCCTCTGACTGCCTTCTGATGCACAAAAGAATTATAACATCAAGAACATCAACAGACACTTAATTTTTTTGGAATTGCAGCTTTCATATTAAAATCAGAAACAAAAACCTGTGGGATACTCGTACTCTTAGGGCAGAAAGCAGCAGTGTGTCCAGTGATACACAAAACACAGTGTAAAAATGGTGTATACTGTTTGAGTGCCAGTTTCACTTGGAAAATTGAGCGTGGATGGGGGGGTAGACTTCAGTGATTTAAAAGGACATCTCTGAGGAGAATGAACATTCACACTCTATGGCGAGTCTGCACTGAGTGCTCTTAGCGGGCCCTGCAGGTTCTGCCCCTTCTCTCATGAAGCCACTTCATCTGCTTAGGGACTTTCCTGCCTTTCTTATTTCCTCTTTTCCTTTCTTCCTACAGTAAGTCTTGACATACCTGTTTTACATTTAACCATTCCATTATTTTTTCAGTAATTTGTCACTAGTTTTGAAGGAATCACATTAACTTTACCATAGTATAGCACACTGTAACCAATAGTTTGAAATTTTGTTCGCTATGGTTTGATGTGATACAGAAACATGAAGAACAGATATTTATCCCACACCATCCAAATCTGATTGTTTCCTGGGTTGAAGGTCATGAGAATCAAGCAGAAACCTCAGATCCTGAGGGCTACCATATTACTCAAATTTCTTTCTTTGTTTATGTCTTATGATAGCAAATGGGAGAGTTCAGCTAGCAAGGGAGAACCTTTATCTGCACTTAATGTCTAGCTCAAACCCTTGCACAGCACAGGCAAACATAACATCTGAATATTGTCCTTGAGCATTTCAAAAATTAGTGTATTTCATGCTTTCTAAATTCTTAATTGTCACTAACCATTAATATGTTTTGAGAAAATGCCGCATCTTTCTTTGTGTCTTTACAGGGCGTTAGTCTCAATGAAAGAGTAGTTGGGCCCTTAGGAGTTTCAGACCCACAATTAATGAGCGGCCGGCATGCAGCATTCACTACACAGCCTTCCAAGGGGTGTCTCCTTAAGAGCCTGGGATCTAAATATGACCTGTAGGATCATAAGTCCGAACTTTAAAATACTGGTGTATATTCAATTTTTATTTGCATAATTAAAAAATAATTTAAAAAGTATATACATGAGACCCTAATTACAATATTTTAAAAAATGTTTTATTAATTTTAGAGAAAGAGGAAGGGAGAGGGTGAAGGGAGAGAGAGAGAAAAAGAAAGTCATCGATTTGTTGTTCCACTTAGTTATGCATTCATTAGTTGATTCTTGTATGTGCCCTGACCAGGGATTGAACCTGCAACCTCGGCAAATTGGGAGATTCTCTAACCAACTGAGTTACCTGGACAGGGCCTTAGTTATAATATTCATAGTAATTATGTCTTATTTTACTGGTTACTGGTTTTAGTACTTTATATAAATTTAATTATTTATCAAATATGAAATTTTTTTAAATACTGCATTTAGTATTAGAGATTAAATACTTACCTCTGTTTAGCTCAAGCTTTATTGTAGTTTACATCATTATTCTTTGGTATTAAACAGTTTTTCCCTGCTGTTAACCTACTAATTTATTACTCCCCCAAAGAAACATTTTAACATATTTACTATTCATTAACATAAACAGTCTGGTGGAATTACAAGTAAATCTGTTCTTTTTAAACCAAATTTAAATCCATATTTAGCTAAGATCTTATCTCTGGGCCATTTTCATCTAAATGAAATTTTACTCTTCGTTGGCAAACCAGTTCATTATAGTATTCATTTATAACTATTTAGTCTCATAAATCTTAATTTTTGAGATTTTTAAATGGGACAAAAATTTATTTCATTTTTTTCTAAAAATGATTTGGTTAATTTATCTCAGTGTTATATTTACATTTTATAATAGGCTAAATAAAGATTAGAGGCAGAAATTTATTTTCTTTTGTCACAATAGCTAACTTTCCAATTGCCATTTTCTGCATGACATATTTTGCTTTTATTATTTATAGTGACGAGGTTCCCCCGGCCTATGTCACCCCTTCAAGATGTGTCTACTATCATTGGAAGTCGTGAGCAATTGGCAGTGCTACTGCAACTTTACGACTACCAGTTGGAACACGAGGGTACAACAGGCTGGGAGAGTTTACTGTGGGTTGTCAATCAATTGTAAGTTCCCACCTCTGTCATTATTTGGTTCACCTCAGTCAGTTGTGTAGAAGATAGCTCACTATATTTTGCCCAACCCTGATGGAGAAAATAAAACAAAATACAAAAAATAGAACAAAACCTAACTTGGCATCACCTCTGGTAAACTTGTTTAGGAGAGGAGGTTTACACCGCGATATGTAGTGATTTATTTATGAAGGTGGTGCTCCTATATTATGTGAAAAGAATCTGTTTGCTGCCTTGTTGACTAATGGTGATGATGGATTTTAAACTACATCCAGACTTCTCATTTTGAGGCTACAATGGATGCTATATTAGCCAAGCTCTTGTGTGAAGCATCAAAATTCATTGATTTGGGTCTCATTAACTCCATACTCAGAGCTCTACCATTAAAGTTCCATGTATTTTATGGCAAGCAGCTAAAATGTATTTTAAGACGTTTAGGGAGTAGAATGTAAACCTAAGATCTTTTCAGTAGGGGCGCAAACAATTCCTTTGCTTTCCAGCGTTACTGTCTGAAAAGCAAAATAGTAGATGGTGTTAGATTTGCATTGTTTCAGCAATTGGCAAGGAAGCAGTAATTTGTATGTTCCCCTGTCTGTTTTTCTTTCCTTTCATATTCAGGTTGCCACAACTTATAGAAATAGTTGGCAAAATTAATGTTACTTCAACTGCTTGTGTCCATGAATTCTCCAGGTTTTTCTGGCGCCTTTGCCGGACATTTGGCAAAATTTTTACAAACACTAAGGTAAAAACTTGTATTCCATGTTTTCTTACATGCAAAATCCTTAAAAATGTAATGTGCTAATTAATGCTAGAACAGTAAATAAGAGCATCAGTCCTTCCTTTATTCTAATTATCTTTTAGTATCTTAGAAAACTGTGATAGTAAACAAAAAATATGGTCAGTTATATTGTTTTCTTGATATCTGATTTTCAGAGGATGATTTAACCTAAATTTACTTTATATCCACATTTGGATATAAGATCTCCTCGATGTTTCAGCATAGAAAGTATCAGTTAGGAAAGTCCACTGCAATCCTTTGAATATTCTTCTGGTACTAAAACCCCTTACCATTTGACACAAATTTGGGAAGCAGTTATTTGCTCAGTACATATTAATCACAACGACTGGTGCCTGTGGAACCAAAGCAGCTTATACAGACCTACACAGACTTACTTTGAGGGCATCAGCTCTTAGAATGGCATGGAAACTTGAGATAATGCTGCATATTTCAGTCACTACTAAAAGCATCATTTGTCACATTTGCCTGTCCAGGTTATTTTGTAGTTTTAGGTATCAAAACTTCAATGTTCTTAGATCCCAATTTCTTCTTTAAATCCTATCAATCCATTTGTTTCCTTGGCATATTGTCAAGCCGTTTCTTTAGAGCTCTAATAAAAACATAAAAATATGTAGTTGCTATAATCAAATGTTAATCAAAGGCATTTGAAAGGTAAGACTTTTATGTTGCTCTTTACTATTAAATCTGTAGTTTCTGAAACATTTAAAGCAAAACAGTCCAGTAAAGTGGACTAGACAAAATTCAGAAAATGGGTGATATCCCTGTTATGTTTGTGACCTATATAATCATTTATCTGTCCTTAAGTCTTTTCATGTGTGAAATGAAATTGCTTCAGTGTCTTAACATTCTTTAAGTATGATTCTGTAGATTAGCCTTTAAGCAGTGGTCTTCACCTCAGCTTAACTTCAATATGTAAATTAATACGCTTGACCTGCCAGAAAGAGGGCAAAGTTGGGCCTTGATGTTACTATAGAAGAGATAAGGTCATTTTACATTTTTTACTAACATCTAATTATTAAACAAATATAATTTGATTTTACTGGTATCAGTAGAGGCAAAAATTGTTTTGCATCTCTAAAAGAAGTAGCTCCTTTTTTTTTTTTTTTTAAACAAAAGTAGGTAGGAGTCTACTTTAGCACTTAACAGTGAGCAGTTGACTTCAGTGGCCTGAAAACTGAAGTCTGTGATGATGTTAATAATAACAGTATTGAAACCAGCATTAGCTCTAACTTAAAATATTTAAGTGAAATTCAGTATTTGATGTTTACATTTGAATTTTAAAGAATTTAAAATAAAAGACTTACCTAAACAGATGGATATCAAATGATGAATTTGTTACTTATTGCATACCGTGAATGAATGCAATTTCCTTTTCATTCCTTTTAAATACAGCAAATGTTTTTTTCAAGAATCCTGATCATCTAATACCTACCTCAATAACTTTTCTATCATCAGGTTTGGTTTTAGGCAGTAATAATTTTAAGCATTTAAAATCATCTTGGAAATTAACTTAGCGAAGGAAACCAAAGGCTCTTCAGAAAATACTTGCCGACCTGATTTTTAAAATATTTTATCTCTTAAAGTATTATTTTTAGTAACTTGACTCCTCTTTTATCCTAAGCCTCTTAAGAATTATTACATTTCTGTACAATTGAATCAGTGGTCTAATGCTAAATAAATAAATATATATAATAGTAGTAAACATTTTATTTATTTACTCATCAGTTGGTCCATGAACCTGAGACTTTTTGGATCTTTCTTTGGGTTGCTTAGGTAAAACCTCAGTTCCAGGAGATTTTAAGACTATCTGAAGAGAACATTGGTAAGTTTCTTACTTTTAGAAGCAATTGAATCTCTTTTTTCATGAGAAGTACTATTTTCATTATATGCAAACTGTATGAATGAGCTAGCAAGTACAATTGAAAAGGAAAATTTATACTATGGAGCCCTTGCTTGTACAACTGTGGCACAACTAGTAGCCTTCTCGGGAGGTGCTAGTGCGATTCACCTGCGATGTTTAAAGAACCTGCAGGCTTGAGCGGGCTGACTCCAGCTCTTCACTCATCTGTCCTAGGAAGTCGACCTACTGCACCGTTGGCCTAGGGACTTGTTTATGTGTGCATCTAATGTCCCTATGCATTTTTCTAGTTTTTAGGAATAAGTTATGGAACATGTTAGGGGAAAAAGTGTATAGCCTGCCCCCTCTTTTTTTTTTTTTTTAATATAGATCAGTGATTTTGACCTTTTTAATCTCATGGCACACATAAACTAATGACTAAAATTCTGCAGCACACCGAAAATCTATATTTTACTGATCTGACAAAAAACATTAGGTATTGTATTTTGCCATGTATAATGCACACCCACGTTTTTGGCCCAAACTTTCAGGAAAAAAAAATCTTTCATTATAATTTTTAAATCAATTATTTATATTTAGAAACAGTACCAATTATTGTATTCCAGGGTATTATTTTGCATACAGGCATCATTGCTTTCTGGAGTTACACTTTTAATGCTTAAGCAAAAATAAAAGATTTAAAAACATGTATATAGATATGAAATTAGTACTACCCATATATATTGCTCATCCTTATTCTTCCCTCAAAAATTTGAGCAAAAAAGTGCATGTTAAACATGGCAAAATATGGTATAATTTCAATTCATCCATACCAGGCAACTATTGTTGTGTTCGCTGTTGTCATTTTTTTATTTGACAATCTAAGGAAGAGGAAGTCAGTGCCCCTGACTAAACTGTCAGGTATTGCATGTTTTAAAAATTCTTATGGCATACTAGTTGAAAATCTCTGGTATAGATAATTCTTATCTCAGTCCTACCTTAGTGATTTGATTTGAATGACCTAGAAAACTCCATTTTCAGCTGTCTCAGATGTGGTTACAGAATGAATAAATAAGTCCTTTTTTTTAAATTTGAAAACATTGAGGAGATTTTCTTTTTGACAAACGCTTCCCCAAGTTTATATTTAATAGTTTCATAAAGGGTTAACTTGGAATGCCTAATAGTTGATAGTATCTTTTAGCTAATTACTAATTCTGATGATAAATTAATGAAGAATATTTGCATGTTTTAGAAACTCACAGTTTTTATAATTATTAGTTAGCTATGAATGTTTAGTTACTCATATAGGAAGTGATTACTGACCTTTGTATACGTAGTCCATACCTGTGAATTCAACTTAAACTTATGTTCCTAGCCTCAGATTTACCTCTTAACTACCATATTCACACTCAAGTAACATCAGTAGTCGCTCTAAGGGGAAAATCACTCTTACCAAGAAAATAAACAGAATAAACAAACCTCAAATACTAATTGATGTGAAATTGGAACTTTCTTTTTTGCCTAAAATTCCTTCAGGGCAGCTAGGTAATATACCTTTTCCAGCTCAGATTCTTTCTGAAGGAAATTTAAAACCATATGAAAATGGAGAAAAAAGTAATAAAAATCTTTTTAGTACATAAAAGAAAATATAAAGCATTTAATATAGTGCCTAAAGGTCAGTGAGCGAGAGCTGTTGGTGCTCTATAGATAGAGACTGTCATATCATCTCTGCGGCCCCTCTGTCGAAATCACCTACAAGTGATCCATTAAAAAAAAGCTGACTTTCCAGTAGTCACGAGGCATTCACCCGTGGTTGGACGCTTCCCCTCCCTCTGCTTTACTTGGCATGGCTGCAGATCCCCGTAGAGGATACAGGAGGGGTCTGGATCTAGGCTAGTCCTGGAAACTAGTAGCATCCGTATCTAGAAGCAGATTAAATATCTATCTAGACACCTCCTTTAAGCCGAATGCTTTTACATTGTATTGAACACAACAGATTGAAAGCATAAAAATTTAGAAAGACCTCTTATGCGCACTTGGGAAGCTCTTAAAGGAAGCTCTGATTTCTGATTAGGGAAATAGGAGTATAGCATCTTATTTTGATTATTGAAGTTTTTTGCCATGTATCAAAAATGTTTATGTTAACAGCTCAGTAAAAATTATTAAGATACTATTTTATATTTTACAACAACCAGTAGATATGTTTTAATCAAAATTATTTTTCAAAGTAACGATTATAGTTATTTGTAAGCCTTGGAACCAGTTATAATTTTAAGTATAAATTGCATTGTGACTTTTTGCTTTATATTTAAAATATACTCGGATTTTAAAAATTATTTTAATAATTTTAGATTCCTCAGCAGGAAATGGGGTCCTCACCAAAGCCACCGTCCCCATTTATGCAACAGGAGTCCTTACGTGTTATATTCAGGTAAGGGGAAAGTCCTTTTACTGAAAGAAGTAAAAGTACTTTCTGTTTAGAAAGACACCTAATATTATGTCTTTTTAACATGTGTATAAGTGAAAATGTTACCCATAAAGGAAAACCAAGTTTATTTATTCATTTTATTCAATTAATTATTTATAGTGGAGAGCGTATTTGAATAATAAGTTTCTGAGTGAAATCACCATTGAACAAATAAATTCAGAGATGGCGCACTTTCTGCTGCTTTGTTAGGAGTGGTCGACTGTACTTACTTAGCAGTTTCCTTGTGTTTCATGATGAATTTTTATAAAGAACAAAGAAAACACGTGTGTTAGGTGAAGCAAACTCAAAATGCTGTAGAAAACTATACTCTCATCATTTTTAGCAAAGTACTTTTTAATCATACTTTATTTTCCTTAATTGTTACTGCATAATAAATGATCCCAAAACATAATGGCTTATTATAACTCATTTATTTCCTCATGGGCTTTGCTTAGCTAGGTGTCTCTTCTGCCAGTCTTGCTGGTGGTCACGCGTGTTGCTGCATTCAACTGGTAGCTGGCAGGATGGCTGATCAGTCTCCATGTGGTCTCAGTGTCTCACTCCTTTCACCGGGCCCCTGGAACAGCAGGGCCAGAACTATTACGTGGTAGCTTAGGGCTCCCAAGGGTGCAAAAGCAGAATCTGCTAGGCTAAGGCTTGGACCCAGAATTAGCATATCACCACTACTATATTCTGTCCATTGAAGCAAGTCACAGGCACAGCCAAGATTTAACAAGAGAGAACTAAACAAGGGCATGAATCAGGTGGTATGGTTCATTGGGGGTCACCAGTATAACAGACTACCGCTCTCTACTTAATATTAAGTAAATGTGTGATATGTGTCAAGGCATATCAGTCATTTTTATTGTGAGGCAAGTCCCACTAGTAAGGTGGAAATATTGACTCAGGATAAAAGCATTTTTGGAAATTAGAATGTGAGAATCAAAAGGAGAACCATTTTTCCTGAATTTTCCCACATTTTTTAGTAACCGTTTTACCCTCTGAATTCAAAGTACAGCAATTCATATTTATTGTATTCTTCTTCCAAAACAGATTTGAACCATCTTATAATATTAAAATATTACTCTAAAGTATCACACAATACCTTGCAATGGAAGCTTCAGCTCTGTTAAAGTAGCACAGTATTCTTGTAAATTTTTCTACATTAGCTTCTAAGATGACCTCATACTGTGGTCTGTATTGTTGTTGAGTTCATGGAGATTAAGCCCCAGTGCATGCCAGGCCCAGTAGTGTGTGCAGCGCCCCCCCCCCCCCCGCCCCGCCCCACCTCTAATCCTGGATGCTGTCCTGGTATATAGTCACAGGTGTGCTCTCAATATTTTTCTCTCTCATTTAACCCCTACAAGTTTGTGTGTTGATTTTGCCTACGCGTAGTGTCTTAAAGCATAATAAAGTACCAAGTACAAGGTTTTCTTTATAGTAGACCCTCAGTATATAGATTTGTCAAATAAATGAATAAGGATTTGTCTTTTGATTCGCTATATGAAGTCCACATATCTGAAGATACTTTTTAGTTTATTAAAAAAAATATGAATTGAGATAGCTATCATAGATTGCCAGTGTTACTTGTTTTAGGAAGCACATACCAGCAACAGTTACTATTTTTCTTACTAAACAATTTTCTGTTAGGGTAAATCAATGCCCTGTTTTCTTTGGTAAACAATAACTATTTTTGAATTAAATACACAAGCAGTATTTCTTGCATTGGGATTTCAAAAATGATAAAAATAATTGTCATAAATTTCAAATTTAAAAAATCCATGTTCATTTAGAAATGTATCTCATAGCTCTTATTTCACACTTAAGCTTTTTTAGATTTTCAGTTTGTTTAACACATTTGTGTACTCTGCTTGACATAGGAGG
The DNA here is from genome assembly GCA_004026545.1 of Mormoops blainvillei. Classification (NCBI taxonomy): domain Eukaryota; kingdom Metazoa; phylum Chordata; class Mammalia; order Chiroptera; family Mormoopidae; genus Mormoops; species Mormoops blainvillei. Next base: position 125,394 of record PVJD01002915.1, read on the forward strand.
CAGCTAACGTGGGTGGAATGGCTATTTCAGTGTAGCTCTGATGCTGATTTGTTAGTATCTAAGCTTTTCACTAAGGAGACTGTCATGATCTAAAACTATTATGTCCAAGGAACATGAATAAAGGACCCATGGACAAAGCCAGGGTGGGGTAGGATTGAGGGTGGGGTGGGGAAAGTGGTGGCAGGAAAATGGAGACAACTGTACTTGAACAACAATAAATAAAAAAATAATTAAAAATAAATTACATTTTTAAAAAATCAACTGACTATAAAAAAATAAATAAAACTACTTTGTCCATCATTATTCATGCTGATCTTTACTTTTGTCAGTTCTTCATCACTACCTCATTCTCAGTTTGTCTGACTGTGTAGGAAAAAAAACAGCAGGTAGTAATCCAGTCTTCCTCGTGGAAGCTACTTATTGTTGACCTAATATATTCCTAATGACAGAAATCTTGACTCCAATTTATTATGTTTTCTGATAGAATGTCAGATTCCCTTTTCTTTTAGATACAGGTTAATTTAACATACAAAGTTATTTATCTTTTTTACAAAGTTATTTAGTTTTCTTAGTTTAGCAGACTTGCTTTTTTAAAGCATATTTCTTAGTATAGTGCTATGGAAGAAAAAAATTTTCTTATTATAAAAATAATGGTTTCGTTAAAGTCTGAAAAATATAGGGTTTTTTTTCAATCAAGGGTACAACTGTTTCTTTTAAGAACACAGTTGTCTACATTTCAGCAAGCATGCAGATTCTTACCACTAAAATGTTGCAAATATAATTTCTTGCAAAATGATTTTCTGCTATTAGGGGGATAGCTGTTTTAGTAGTTTATATTTAAGTAAAATTGGTAAAATAAATTTTAATTAGAGGCTATACCTTTTTATATTCTAAACCTGGACTGTCTAATAAAACTTACTGCAGCAATGGAAATTGTCTATATGTGAGCCGTCCAAGGAGATTGCTGCTAGCCATCTGTGGCAATTAAGCACTTGAATTGTAGCTAGTGCAACTAAGGAACTAAATCTTATCGTTAATTTTTAATTTAAATTTAAATATAAATAATCACAGGTGGTGTATGGCTACCATATTGGACAATAGGTCTAAATCTATGAATTAAGATAGTCTTCGTCCTCATACCATTGTGGTTAATAAATATCTTTAACTAAAATGCTTCCCAATTAAGATATTTTCTCCTTATTTGGTAAAGTTTTCTAATGATAGATGAGAAATTATGGTTTTAGTTCTACTTGATTGCTTGGAAATTCATTATCGGCCTTTTTCCTCTGTAGGAAGAAGACCGAAAACTGTTAGTTGGATTCTTAGAAGATGTGATGACCCTGCTTTCATTATCACATGCTCCTCTTGACAGCCTGAAGGCTTCTTTCGTGGAACTGGGGTAAAATTAGAGCTATAGTTTTTAAAAGGTCATGTAAAGTTTTTATATTAGATTTATAGAGTACGTATTTTCAGTGTAAACAGATTGGCATACATGGCAGCTCTCTTGGGTTTGAGACTTAAGATTTGTTTTTGTTGGTTTTTGCTTATTTGTATATTCTTAATATTTTGTAATCAATACATTATAATAAGAGAGTGGGGAAAGGGGACAGGCTTATCTTTTCTTTAAAGCATTTGGAGAAATAAAATCCAATACAGATTTGAAGAAAAGTTCGTTTTCCCCAAGCTGAAAAAGGAGCCCTGAGGGAAGACCAGGGTGTTAGGCTCCTGTTTTTGTTCCATTTGATTTGCCTCATCCCCCTCTTAATCACATCACCTCTTTCTAAAGTAGCGTGAGTCCTGTCTGCGCTGGGAACAGGCTTATGCATTTACTAATACTGTCCCACATTATGGGTTTCACAGCCAACTTACCCTTCCATATAGGTGATTGGAATTGATATTATTTGACCCTACAACAACTATATGACAGGCATGGGCCATGTATTGCTTCTCCACTTTTGACAGATAGAGAAATTTAGACCCAGAGAGGCTGTATATTGCCCATCTGACTCTTAGTCCAGAATTCTTTCTTTTTTTTCTCATAGGTAAATTTTATTTTTCTTCTTTTTTATAATTTTAACTTTTATGCTATTAAAGATTGAAATTTCTCTCATAGTTTTAGCTGAGAGAAGCTAAAAGTGTAATTTTTGTGTATGCTGAAAGTTTGTAGGGTGACATTTTTAAAGAACCTTAGATGTAACATTAAACTATACAAAGTCATTCCATGTTTTACCAATATTTTCATCACTGATACCCCTTTTAAATGTAGTATTTTTCAGTGCACCCATAAGGCACTGTGGCTCTTACCCTGATTTTTTTCTGGCAGTGCAAACCCAGCTTACCACGAGTTACTGTTAACGGTTTTATGGTATGGCGTGGTCCACACTTCAGCGCTCGTGAGATGTACTGCCGCCAGGATGTTTGAGGTATGCGGACAGATGCTTCTGTTAGTTCATCTTAGAATGATTCTCTCTGGGGGGGAAAGGGAAGGTTTAAACAAAAAAGGCTTTGCATATTATGTTGTGTTGATGTGTATTTTATGGTATTGAATATTGTCTAGTTGTGTACTGTGTGATGGAGCAGAAATTTAGCTTTGACATATTTAAGAATGTTTTCTAGCCCTAATGGTTCCTTGATTTCTATTCTGTTATCATTTTCATTTCTCAAATTTTCTTTAAATCTTATTTTAATTTTCATCCTATGTAAATCTTTCCGTCTATACATTTCTATTTACTAAGGTACATGGCTACTAAAAGAAACTAAAGCAATATAGGGTATTTTCAAAGTTATGAAGTATAGTTGTATTCATGAGTAGTATTAAAAAATCAATTGTTATAGTTATAGAAATATTTATTTTATTGATTACTCCTACTTCACTATTCCCTCACATGTCATATCCAGAATAACCTCCTTGTAGATTATCAGCCCACAGATTTATGAGAGAACAGACTGTTCATATAATTTAACTAGATTTCCTTAAATTGCCGCCTACCCGAGTTAACTATGAAAATTGAAATACCTATCTTTCGTACCTATCATAGAGGAAATTGTCTTACCACCTAGAAATATATACATAGGGTCTGGCACAAATAACACCCCTTTGTTACTACAAAATAATAAGCATGTAATTCTGTAACATAACAATATCACACTCAAGCACACCATATAACATTTTAGGTGAAGTGTTCAAATTAAAACTATAAATCATTACGCCCAGATTATTACCCTACCAACCACACTCAAGCAGGCCTTACTTCTGCCGGACCATAGACTGAGCACTGAAATTGGTTTAGAGTATTTCTTTCCGCTGTCGAGTCTTGGCATAGAGCCAGACTACCTGGTTTCAGTGTCTGTTTCTGCCACTTCGTGGCAGGTTCACACTCCTCTGTGCCTTAGTTTCCTCATCCACAAAATGAAGGTAATAATAAGTATCCGTCCCAAAGGATTTTTGTTAATATTAAGAATTAGAACTTGTAAAGCCTTTTAAACAGTGTCTGGCACATGATAAGAGCTTAATAAATGTTAACTATCATTACCATTATATTTTTTAAATTTATGCTGTTACTTCACAAAATAATAGTTTAGGAAACATATTTTTATCCAAACTAAAATGTCTTAAGTATGCATGTGATTCTTAAAATACCTGAAACCGTTTATTTCCATAAGAAAAGTTGGATGATTCAGTTTTTCCTGAATTTCAGAATTTTTCCACAATTTAAGATAAATTGCAATTGAAGGATAGAGCTCTGATATATTTAAAATGTATACCTTGCTGAAACTTTTAAATATATAAGATATATTTGTGTAATTTTAAAGAAAATTTCATTGTCATATGAAAGTTGAAAATTCTCTCCATGTTACTCCCTCAGTTATTATTCATATTTGGTCAAGAAAACTATAATCAGGTGTTCTTTGTCAAGGTGAATGCCAAATTAAAAATTCAGTTTGATGTCCTTCTGGGTGTAAATAATTGTTGATCATTCAGTATGCTGAAAAAGAATAATTACCATAAAAGAAAAAAAAAGCCTTTCTTTAACTCCTTCCTTCCCCTAAACAAAAAAAAAATCCTTTTAAACGAGCTATTTCTTTAGGAGTTTATTCTGAGTATTAAAACTATTGCTTTTAAAACATTTGTTTCTAAAACGTATATATATACTGGTGAAGCAAATTATGTAAGTGGAAATAATTTAATAAAAGGAAGTATCCTCCCTTTTTATTTGTTTTTGAATTTTTTTCTGCCTTCTTATATGTGGCTTTGTCGGGTTTTGGTTTCTGTGTTTGCAGTCAGTGCTGGTCTGGAAACTGTTTGCGCTTAAGCAGTTGGCAGTGTTTTCCTAGGCTGATTATGACCTTCTGAGTCTAATTTGAGAGACTTCAATATTTTTTCAAATTCATTTATGATAAAAAATTTTCACTGAGCATGCTAGTAGAAATCATCAGTAGGAAAAATTACTACTTTTTGGTCAGTGACCCTTGTTTTAAACAAAAACTGTATTGAAGTAATGTGTATTTACAATATTTCTTTTGATACTAATAGTTTCTAATTTATAATTATGCCTGCTTCCCCTCCAAAATAAGTTAAATTAAAACATAAAAACAAGACAGTTAAAAATATTTCAGTGTGAGACTAGAAACTGTTGAGAAGAAAGCAAGAAATGGTATGCTAGGAACATAATATGAGATACTTTAGTGAAATTGAACACTAAATTTAGCTCTGAGTTTTCAGACAGCTGGACAAAAAGGGGAAACCCAGTCTGTCATGTTATTCTCATTGTTAAATAAAAGGCAGTACATACTCCTAGAAGTAGCAAATTATTATTGAAAATAATTTATGAGGTGACTTGATCATGTGACTCTCAGCGTGACATAATGGATTTCCCAAAAGATGCAGAAAAAAGCTTCATTTAAGGATATTGCCTGTCAATCATAAAGAAATTAAGCATGTAACTAACATTGGACCACAGCTCACCGAAGGCATAGGCTTTAACATAGATGTGATTGAGTCATTTTCTAGCCTCACTTCTCAACCTCGGACAAGTTATTTAACTTCTTTAAGGCTCATTTCTTCATCTGTTAAAACATCCATAATACTTGTACTTACTCATCGGGTTTAAAGATCAAATGAGACATTGTATGTAGTGTAATAATTGATAGCTCTTAAAATTTGCTTTCCAATATTCTAGCTCAACAAAGAAATTAGACTTAAAAACCCCAGAGCAATGAAAAATTAACTAGATTATCCTTTTTTTTTTTTCGTAATGCTTTTTGGCTGGTACAAGATAGCAGACATTTCAAGATACACTTAACTGATTCCAATCTAAGTTACCTTATTTATAAAATGGTGCAAAGATAGGAGTTTTATTTAACAGTATTCGAATATTTTTTCTATTTCTTTGTATTGAAACCTGATATCATTAATGTTTAAGGTAGCAACAGAAGTTCTTAGGTCATTTTATTCCTGCATAATTACCCATTGTGTTTTGTAAAAATTTTGAAGTAGATGCTGACGTGAATCAGCTGTTAAATGGTAACTGCTTATTGTAAAACTAAGACTCTTCCCATAAAGTGGACTCTGCTCCTCTGAGATGCTGTGTTGAAGGAGCATGTTGACATGTGCACACAGTGTTGCATCTTTATTACTAGAATGCCCACGGTATCTTTTGTCTTCCAAGAGGACTAGTTACTTTACAGTAGAACAGATTGATCCGCATTTAGGATTAATTTGTGTTTACATACTGAAATTGAGAATGTAGGATTCAGAAATTGCCCCTCTCTGTTGAACTCATAAAATTCAGTACTTTTTATAAAAACAAGATGCATACTTCACAATATTACCCTCTTGTTCTATGATACAGGGTAGGCTACTAAATGAATTCTTTTATGATTAGATTGTAGAGTCAAAGGGTGCTCATTTATATACTTTTGGGGGTTTAATTGTTTTGATTTTTTTTTTTCATTCATCATTTATTTGTTGCTTTCGAATTTTGCAACTGCCATACAATGTTTATATTAGCTACTGGTAAAATAAACAAAATGACATTAAAACATCTAACAACACAACCATGCAGTTCCCATCTAGGATCCTGTCAAGAGACTGAACCGAACATCCGTCAGTGACTAGTGGAATGCCACCAAAAGGCACTTCCTTACAAAAATGGAACTATTCTTTATTTGTAAAAACACATCACAAGAAGAGACAGGGCTATTTTAAATCCCTGCAAATGTTCCCTGGGCATATGTTGGAAGTTGTTTAGGGGGAAGCCTTGCTGTTCATATACTTGAGAGAAAGATGAAACAAAGAACTCTTTGTAAATGTTAACTACTTGAACCAGTCAAAAAATCTTTCTGTTTTTTAAATGTATCTTTCATTGGGTTAACATTTGGTTTATAACATTATATAAATTTTAGGTGCACAATGTTATAAATTGACATCTTAGGTACTATATCATACTCACCACCAAAAGTCTAGTTTCCATTTGCCACTGTACCATAAAAAAATTTTAATTTTTTCCTAATATATCACAAATCATATATTCTCATAATATTGATAATTAGAGTCATGTTTCTTGAATGCTTAATCTTGGTCAGGCACAATATTTAGGTATATTATGTATAATCACCTGCCTAACTATCCTTTAAGGTAGATGACAGTATCACCATTTTCAGATAAGAAAACTGAGTTTCAAGAGGCTATGTAATAATATATCTAAGACCACATGGCTAATAAGTGGAGAGCTAGAGTATGAACCCAGTTCTTAGCCCTGTTTATCCTACTTTTCACTAGGCTATATTATATCTCTCCACCTCAAAGGAGAAAGCTGCATGATATAAAATGTTGGAGATTTTCCTATGTAGTTTTTAAATTAACTTGCTATAGAACAATCAGAAGCAATTTAGTGGTGGCTGCTAGCCATTCGAGTTTTTTTTTAAAAACAGTCCAGTTTGTGACCTGTTGGTCATAATAAAATCACCAGATTTACTTAAAGAATTTTAACCAAAAAACTAATATGTGTCTTCTGTTTAGCTTTTTTTTTCTTTAGTAAAGGTTTCTGTAAAATTGCATTTTAATTGAACATGGAAATTGCATAGACTATTTGACCAAAAGTCAAACTGCCATTGAATTTGGTGACAAACTGTTTTTGTGGACTGCCAGGCTGTTTAAGCTTTGTTTTCCGCCTAAGCATTCTCTGCCTTTATAAAGCACTCTAGTAGCAATATTTGCTTAGCTTCTAATTTTGTTTTTGCTTTTGTGTTTTCTCTCTTTCTCTTGGTTATTCCTTTCTTCCTCCCGTGGCATTGTGTTTGCTCTTAACATGCATCACCTGTGAATACCCCTTACGCCGACCAATCAGCTGTTGGTGAAGGGGGTGAATGAGACTCTGGTAGCTCAGAGGGTCGTTCCTGCTCTCATTACTCTCTCCAGTGACCCTGAAATGTAAGTGTGGCCCCTGCCTTTTGCACTCAGCATCCCTTTCAAAATGCGCCTGTCAAGAAGTAACCATCGGCTTTTAAAACCATTGGCAAATGTATTTTTATCTCTTTGAAATAATACCATTGGAGTATGCTTATTGATTTTAAACTTTATCATACTTAAGTATTTATGTATCCGTAAGTCAGCCTTCACATTAAGCTTAATTGAGAGGCCATATATTTAAAAATATATATTAGTAGTGTTCTCCAAACATTTCCAAAATTTACAACATGCTGATGGACTATTTCTTCCAAGCCAAGAAGGGATGCTCTGCTAATCTCACTAACATTTTGTTACCAGTAAGTATAGTGGCATGAACCAAAGGCTTAACATTTTAATGTCTCGAGTGGGTGACTAAATCGAGAAAGGCCAATCAGTTTGCCTGCCCATCCTCAGTCACAGCTAACCCAGTTCTCATTCCAGTTTACCAAACCATTTTTTATTGCATGTTGACTGGTTTACAGCTGACTCTTCGAGGCATGAGTGAAGCGTTAGTTGACAAGCGGGTTGCTCCGGCCCTTGTTACCTTGTCCAGTGATCCTGAATTGTGAGTTTCACAGACTGCGACCTTAAGTTATCCTGTCTGCCTTTTTGAGCATTCTTCTTGGTCTGCTTTTTAAAAATTTAATTTGTCATTGCTAGACACCGATACAGTATATTTACATTGTACTTACTTTGATACACATTTTAATAATAGTTTTTCATCTCAAAGAAAGCTTCAGTTTATTTCTCTTTCAATTCTAACAGATCTGTCAGGATTGCCACAATTCCAGCCTTTGGCACTATTATGGAAACGGTTATTCAAAGAGAGGTAGGAAGTGATTGAAATTTATTTCTATGTGTTGTTGAGGTGCTGCTAACACATTACCATACAAGTACCCAGTGAGGGTGGGGGCAGTAGCATCATACCTTTCATTTTATTTCTTAGTGTGGCCAGAGGAGGATCGGAGTATTTGAAAACATAATAGTCTGCCCAAAGTATATTTTCCCAAGGAAATCTCTAATCTTTCTTCTCATTTAGAAAATTAAGTATAAGCCAGCTCTCAGATGTCCTATTTTAAGCCTAGCCGGGTGTCGCAGTTTTAGATAATCCTTCAAACCACATCTAGTTCCAAAGCCTTCGATTATCCACTGGACATCTGGAGAGTCTACATCAATTCCTGATTGCTAATTTGTACAGACATGAAGACTATTAGATAGTCTTCAGATAACTGTAGGAACACAAACCTGTGTTGGTGTCACAAATGGAGGCTAGAGGGCACCTATCTTCTCCTAAGTGTGTCATTGATATCAAATTGCAAGTCCTTCAGTAGACTGGTGCCTCATGGCAGACATCATTGTTACAGTCCTCTGCCATGCCTGCTACAGATTACCAAAGCCTTCCTCCCTAAATTTTACTTTGATTTAGAAACTTATGGTTTAATTTCAGGTTTATTGGGTTCTATTTGCAACATTAACTGTAAGACATTTCTCAAAATTAGTATCAAAATTTCATTATTATCAAATTGGACATGTCCTTATACAAATCAGTATTATATGAAATGTTAAAGGGTCTTCTTTAAGAAGACAAAGATCAATGACAATAAAATGGCAATAAATACATATCTATGAACAATTGAATCTAAACAAAATAAACACACAAGCAGAAGAGAAAGAGAGCCATTGATACAGTGAACATTTTGATGGTTGCCGGATGGGAAGGGGCTCAGTGGGGATGGGTGGAAAAAAGTGAAGGGATAAAGAAGTGCAAATTGGTTGTTACAGAATAGGCGTAGGGATGTAAAGTACAACATAGGGAATATAGTAGCCAAAGAACATATAATATATTCATGACCCATGGACATGGACAACAGTGTGGGGATTGCCTGAGGGAGGCCAGGGCGGGGCTAGGTGGAGTGGGGCAAAAGGGTGAAAATTGGGACAACTTTAATAGCATAATCAATAAAATATAATTTTTAAAAAACCCATGTAGATTAAAAGATAAATTATTTGTAGACATAGTACTTAGCCACTTAAATGCAAAACAAGATTTTATCTAATAGACATTTACCAAAAAAAGGAAAAACTTTGTAAAAATTCCTTTGTCATGTAGATTTTTTATAACAAAAATTCAATAACTTTGTTAGTGATAGAAAAAATGTTTTCTGTTCTTCACTTATGTATTCCACTGGTGAAGCAACATAAAAAAGTACATCATTCTGCCAAGCTTGCACTTTTGGCAGAATTTCAACATGTTCTTAAACCCTAAAATAAAAATGTCTTTTAGGGAAATGAGTAAGATGTAAGTCATTAGTGACTCATTGCTTTCGGAAGGTGAATAATTGGCTAACTTACACTGTGATTTGTTTTAAGAATTATAATTTAGATGCAAAACATCATTTATCTCTTTTTTCCTAAATGTTATGGGTCCTTTTCATTTGTTTTAATGGTTTTTCAGGTAATATTTTTTATTTTCTGAAACAAAAAAATTGAGAAATTAACAAGCATAAAAATGTAAAACCTCTTCTGAGTCAAAAGACAAAATAAGTATTTAATTTCAAATTTCTATTGCTATATTGATACACAACATTTGAACCCAGTACTGCAAGCCATGTGTGATGTGTACTTTTCTCTTTAACAACTCTATAATTTTTAATATTCTATAAAATGACTGTACGATGTCCAATTTTAAGTTGCTGGAAAGAGTGAAAATGCAGTTGGCTTCTTTCCTGGAAGATCCTCAGTATCAAGACCAATATTCTTTGCATACAGAGATCATAAAAACATTTGGTAGAGTTGGACCTAACGCAGAACCACGGTTCCGAGATGAGTGTAAGTTGCATTTTTTCTACCTTTTTTCCTAAATTGTAATGTCAGATCAATGCCAGCAGCTTCTCTTAGCATTTGTCATGTATTAAAGCCTTTCTCCACTTTTATCTTTCATGTACTAGAAGATAAAGTGAAACAAGTTGGTATTGTGAACCAATCAGTATCACCCTTACTAGATGGTCTCCTATACTGTGTACTGATTGCTGTACCACATGTGGAAAATAACTCAAACAATTTCAAGTTATCTTAAAAACATTTTTTAATAACTGCTAATTTTAAAATACAGTACTACCTTATATTTAGAGCTTATTATTTCTTATTTTTAAATAAATTTTTGTGTTTCCAGATATATTATTATGAAAAATATGCATTTCTTCCCCTTAGCATGGCATTCAGCTATGATCTGTTATTTTAATTCACAGCTTGTTGATCTGTTAAATGATCTCCAGGGTAATCTGCTAAAACATTCCCTTGCTTTTCCGTAGCATGTCTTGACTATGGGCCTCAACCTTTAGGACAATTTATGGCATCAAAGCTTCCAGTCATTATTACACCAAATGCAAGTCAGTTATCCCTGCCATACTTTAGTCCTTTTATTCTTAGCAATTTGACACGCTCTAAAGAGCACTACGGGTTTGGCTTCTTAAGTCAGTTTGCTTTCTAGTACAAAATTGGGTTCTCCCACAGACTAGTTATTGCATATCCAGCCTGGTATTTTTAAGATAAGAGTCATCAGCAGAAAGTATTGTCAGGATTTGGACTGCAGTTTTTGGGCACAGTGCACAGTCGAGGTCAGGAACAGTTACTGAGCTACAGAAACACAATCATGAGATGATTTTTCAATGGGCAACATGAAGAGAAAATAACAGTATTTCATCACTAGGTAACAGAAAAAGTTATTTTAGTTAGTGAAAGAAATTAGTTCCACAAGATATAACATCAGATTTACAGGTGACCTTAGTGAAAACTCCGAAGGTGATTTGACTGACTTGGTAGAGGCTGTAATTCCTCTGACACCAGGAGAATAGGTCTCGGCTCCAGAATCAAGGAGTAGGCTAAATAAGCAATGGGTCTTCGGTGTGTGGCAGGGTGAGTTAGTAAGTCTCTGAATGTGAGCGAACCTTTTGAGTATATGCAAAAGAAAGATTTATGTGTCATAGGGAAGAACATTTTCTTTTCATGAACAAATTGAGAGTAGAAGTTTCTACTGCTTGAATAGGTCAATTAAACCTTTATCCGTGAAGCCTTCTACCACTTACTGTATACCCAACAAGTATATCTTATACAATCTTTTTTCACAACCAAACTTCTTTTTTTTAAAGACAAAGTTATTTTTTCTTTTGTACTCACCGTCCAGTCAAGTGGCTTCCCTTTTACTTTAAAATTTTACCTGGAGAAATTTGCTGTTATAATGTTAATAAGATTAATGGTAGATGAAGATAAAAGTAGATATTGACCAGTGTGCTATATTGTATCCATCTGTATTTATGAACAATTCCTTTTAGAAGCTTAGAGGAAGGACATTGAATTGTTGAGTGGTAATGCTTAACTTAGAGTGGCTTTTTGTATATTTGTTTCTCTCTTTCTTAGAGAATAGAGGACATTGGTTCATCCAGTGGCCCTTTGTCTTTCCCAACTCTTAGTTATTACAGGACCTATTGGACTTGATTTTATTTCAGGGACCATTTGTTTTATCTGGAATATGATACAGTTTTTTGTTCATTTGTTTTCAGCTTTTTACTTTAGAAAGCTCTCTGAAAATGTTCAGGCATACTAGGAGGCTTTCTAGCCTGGCAATTGTACATTTCAGGTTAGTTTTTCTCAAGGTTTTTCATTTCAGGTCTGAACCCATTTACAAAAAGAGAGGACAAGATTACCTTTACTTTGACCGTTGGATCTACCCTGGAATAGTTTTTGAAAGCTTACTTCTGTTTTTATAAAGTCTCCTATTGATTTATCTTTATTTTATTTGCAGTTTAATTTTTGTCGAAGCTGCCCTTAAAAGAAAGGCTTCTGTAATAGCCTTATGTTATATATTTCCTGTTTTCCTTGCCCACTGAAGGTCGGTTGTAGAATTATGCACATCTAGGATATCAATTTTTAACCATTCATCTGCATCTGAGGGGTTAAAAAGTGAATTAATTGGCACAGATGGTGGTAGTCCAGGACCACACATACATAATGTAATGTTGAATTCTGGAGTAAAGTTCTGCCTCTCTTCCGAGACATTGGAAGAGTCCTTCCCCCGCCTCCCCCCCACATCCTCACCCAAGGATATGCTTATTGATTTTAGACAGACAGGAATGGGGTGGGGCGGGGCGGGGGGAGAAAAAGAGACAGCAATATGAGAGAGGAACATTGATCAGTTACCTCCCCTCCACACCCTGACTGGGGATTGAACCTGCAACCTAGGTATGTGCCCTGACTGGGGATCAGACTCACAACATTTTCATGTATGGGATGATTCTCTGAAATGAGCCATTCAGCCAGGACTTTAGGAAGACTCTTAATTATAGCTTTTAACTGGCATTCTTAATTATAGCTTTTCACTGTCTTTAGACCAGAGTTTAAAGTAACTTCTATACATTTGATTTTTAGTTGAGCGATTTTAAGAAGATATTGTGTAGTGTGGTTGCTGAGTTTCTAAGAAAAACATTTAGAAAAGGATTATTTGTATAGTTGGTCAGAGAAGGAGCAGAAGGAATAAAGAGGCCATGTGTCAATAGATAAAGAATTGCAAGGTAAGCTTTAAAAGGTCCAGGCAGAAATGGACTAGACAGTCTTTGAGAGAGACTACGTTAGAGCCGCCACTGTGGTGGCTCTCTGTTCATTAAGTGGGCTTGGCATGCCAGTGAAGGAATTAGAGTTTAAACAATTTCATTGAGAAGTCATGAATGTTTGGACTTTTTGTCTCCTAAATTTTTCTAGAGCTCCTCTTAAGTACGTTGTTACTAATTTTTCCAAGTCAGAAAGTCCCCTAGGCCCTGGCTGGGTAGCTCAGTTGGTTAGAGTGTCATCCAGATACACCAAGGTTTCAGGTTTGATCCCCCATCAGAGCATACACAGGAAACAACTAATGGCTGCATGGAGCAACAAATCAATATGTCTGTCTGTCTGTCTCTCCCCACCCCAATCCCCCTCGGTAAAATCAATTTTTTAAAAAGTCCCCTAAAACTGGCCATTGTTATCCTAAGTTTTTATGGGGTTTTTTGGTTTTTTCTTTGTTTGTTTCTGCCATTTACTAAGGTAAGCATAAGAGTTGTGTTTATAGTATCGGGTTATTGAGGAAGCAGGAGGTTTTTCTAGTAGGAGACTGAGGCTTTAATATACACAAACTAGGTGCAAACATAAAAGAAGTCACTGCAGTTGGTCAGAAGTATGTGCTTGTGAATGGTGTTTTGGGTTCCCCGACTAAGCAGAGAGTAGAAAGGGGCCCTATGATCAACAATTTGGAGCCATTTCTCCAAGGAACCGTGGTTTTAGTGGGAAGTGGGATGCATTTAGAAGACACAATTATAGGCAGTAGAGGGACTCACTGCTACTGAACTGGTTACTGTCTCTTGGTCCATCACTTTCATTTTAGCAGTAGGTTACCTGCATTTTTGAAATTTTACATTATTTATTGAGATAGAAAATATTGTGCCCATTGAGTGACTTAAAACTCAACTTCCAGTGCATTTTGAGATTGCTTTTTGCTAAGAATTTGAGAAACTAGAACTAATAGTAGTTTTATGAAAGTGTGAAATAATCGATGTTGAAAAAGAATACATATACTATATTAATCTTTTGTTTACTAGCACTGATAGTACCTGATTTTTATAAAGAAGCTTATTTGTAAAGATAACAACACAAAAAATACATTGTTTACGTTTGTTTCATTAGTTTTCATTTTTCCCATGGGGAAACTGAGTCGCAGTGAGGCCAAACAGTGTGTATACAGCCTCGTAATTGGGTTGGAATGTCAGGGCTGTCTCCATTTCTCCCAAATCCCAGGTCACTCTTCATTCTGAAAAATATGCCGGTTTTTTTAGTTAAAGCAAGCATAGGGTGTGGCTAATGTTTTGAAATTCATCTTAGAATTAAAATGAAATTTTATAAATTAAAATGAATTTTATTTAATTAGTATTATTAAATGAATACTAATATAAATTAGTATTTTTTAAGATGTTTGAGTGTTGTGTGTATGTATATTTTGGATAAAAAGGTAACAATTTCCATTTCTTTTTTTTTTTCAGTTGTTATACCACATTTGCATAAGTTAGCCTTGGTGAACAACTTACAAATCGTGGATTCTAAAAGACTGGATATTGCTACCCATCTTTTTGAAGCCTACAGTGCACTTTCCTGTTGTTGTATCCTTGATCAGTGGGGGCCTGTATTTATATAAACAACCTTACAATGAATCACCTCAGTTGGTAAAAGTTAAGAAGTAGAATTTTCTTCTTCGACTTACTTACATAAGGATTGCAGAAAATTAAAAACTTGATCTGATTTGCCCCACTTCTTACTCTAGCTGCCTCATAGTTTTACAAAATAATTTTAAGTCCTCGGGGCTTATATATTTAAAATACTGACTAAAGTTTTATTTATGTCGATGAGCTATATAACTGAGCTAGAAATGAATCATAGCTGAGGCTTCTGTTAATCAAAAGAAAGCCTTATATGTGTCCTGGCGTTGGGGTTCTTCAGTGAAAGTTGCACCATCTGTATCCGGTGGAGCACAGTGACTACCTCCAAGAGGGCACTCATTGCAAGAGTACAGTGCCAACGTGGCAGGCCATCTCCAGAGGACATAGAAGTGGAGGGAGACTCAGAGATCGTCTGACCCACGCCAACCACTGCATTTTATAAATGATTGAAATAAAGCTTACATTCATGACTTCTGTTTTTTAGAATTGAAAAGCAAAACTGACTACAACAAAGGACTTCAGCTGTTCTCTTAAATGTTCCCTTTACTCTTGTAGGCCTAGTAAAATAAAACAAAGGAAATAAAGATAAAAATGAGCCCAGTGAACCCCAGCTTCTAGGCTCTCCTGCTGAAAGGCAGGTGAGTTCCAGAAAGGGTAAATGAGAGATCAGAAAAGGAATGCAAGGCCAGATACACAAACAGAACTGTAAAAGTACATGCTGGACAACATAACCAGAGAACTGGATTGTAACAAAAAGAAATTAACAGTAGAGGGAGGTTTCTAGTCATATATAGGAGAAAGCAGAGGACAAAGGAAGTTTCAGGATTAAGATTTATGGTTTCACATTGTTACATAGTAGTTTGAAGTAATAAAGTGAACAGATAATTTTAAATAAGACAAATATGTTCCAAAATACTACTAAAACTTACTGGCACTGGATTCTTGACTGGAATGTTCCAATGGGAGGTTAGTTTTGTTCAGAATAAATTAAATGGATAAAGTAGAAACTTAGAGCTATTTGCTAAGGAGCTATTTGTACTTTTAAAATGTTATAACTTGAAGTTGGATGCATTATTGAGAGCATTTTAGTTTGGGAATCTACTACAAATTATCTATTCATCTGAGTGGTGTAAGCCATGTTTTTTATAATATAAATTATAAAGTGGGTAGAGATATCATATTTGATAATTTTGTTCCTCAGCTATCCCTGAGTCCATCTTCTAAGTGTAATTCCACTAAAAAGGAGAACTTATTATCATTCTGGATTTATCTTGTTGGCATTTTCAACTTATTAAAGATAGAGGAAGCCAAAAGAGGAAGCGACATCCTGAACTGGCAAGGAAGAACTCGTTAGCAATGGAGAAGTGACAGGGCCCTTATGAGAAAGTAATGATGGCATGTCAGAGTTTGCATTTCAAAGAAAGAAAATAGTGGTTATACCTGTTCCCTAGACTTTGTAAAAGTAAATGTTTAAAAACGGAAGCAATACCATGTACATTCGTTAATAACAGAGAGCTTCTAAAGGAATATGCCTCCAGGAAAATGGAAAAGTCAAAAGATCAAAAATTTTAGCTCTGTAAAGCTAAATTTTCCCAGGGGGCAAGGCAGTGGTTTCTAAGGAGCATGGCAGCCTGCAGAGAAGGATGGCATTGTGCGTTTAAGGATGCACAGAGCATCTACTCTGGATACAGGAAAAGTCTTTCCACCAGTGCAGTAAAGGGGAGAGCCATCTTACACTGCCCCTTCAAGTAGCAAACGTTCGTTCTGCATGAGTCAGAGCTTGCACTTATGTCAGCAGGCTGGTGTGGCCACTGATAAAATCCCATTATCCAGATCGGCTCTTCTGTTCCATGGCATTCTGAGCTGACAGAACACAAGAGTATTCCTTTCAACACTGACATGATATTTTAATAAGGACATGAAAAAACTGCAGTGTTTAACATTCAGCATAGTAATAAGTCAATAAATCATTTAAAATTTTTAAAGAAATTTAGAAACCTCTAAGTTGGTGAAGAGGTGGCTTGGGGATGAAAAGATAATTTAAAAATTATATTAAAGGTTGTTATTATAGAAGAAAGGTTAGGCACATGGTAACTAAGGTGCAGAACTAACACTTAATGAGCAGAGGTCACTGAGAAGACGATTCTGTGTATTAAAAGAAACTTTCTAATTGAGCTACCTGAAAATGCATTGATCTCTCTTATGAAACTCTGAATGTTCTATCATTATTAGCATCAGAGGCTTTATGCCCTCTAAGTCATCACCCCTTAACAAAGATTGTGTGCTTCCATGGGGAAAAGGGAGAACCAGCAATGAGTAGAAAAAGAGGAAGAGAGTGAATTCCCTCTTACGTCCAAATAAGGCCGTCTTCAACTTCTCAGTCCATGCCCATGTTTCTAGGTCACAGGCTCAACTACTGATTCAAAGGTCACTTGCACTAATGTCATGGTGGCATTTTCCCCAGACCTAGAAAACAAGACTACATGACCATTAGGCTGCAGCTCTCGCCATGCCTATAGGGGTTTGGTTTTTAAGTTATTCCTTATATATAGGAACCTTGTTTAAAACAATATTTATTTATAACTGTACTTTTAAGACCATAATTGTATGATACATATATAAAATACTGATTTTTTTTTTTTACTTATGAAATTCATAATTTTGTTTCCAAAAAGACTTGATTTACTCATCTTTATAAGGGAACTCATTTACTGGCATTTTTTTCTCTTTTAATATTGGTATAATATTAAAAGAAACTATTTTTAAATTTTTTAAAGGCTTTATTTATTTATTTATTTATTTATTTATTTATTTATTTTAGAGAGAGGTGAAGGAAGAGAAAGAGAGAGAGAGAGAAACATTGATTGGTTGCCTCTCATAGGCCCCTAACTAGGGGCCTGGCCTGCAACCCAGGCATGTGCCCTACCAGGAATCAAACTGGTGACCTTTCCGTTTGCGGCATGATAACCAGTCCAGTGAGCCACACTAGTCAGGCCTAAGAAGAACTATTTTTAAATAGCTAGCAATTGTGGTATGGTGAGAATGTGTCAGAATTGATGTGAATAAGCAAGGTGAATTTTTTCTTGAAAAATACATTTGCTTTCCTGATTCCTTTGAATGTCAAAATAATCAAAATCAACTAAATTTCAAAAATGACCAGGAAATATACTAGTACTGATATTACAATAAAAGTTCTCTTACCCAATTCGATTAGGACCAAGAATAGGTAGATTTAATAAGATTGTTAAAGCAAGAAATTAGAGAATGTTATATAACAAAGATAACTTACTTTAACTTGAAGTGCTTGCATACATTTTCTTTTTACCAATCTTTTGATGTAGGACTGAGGCATTTTTTTGTGAGTCTGTGATTAGAGCTAAATATCATCTTTCTTAGACCACATCTGTCATCTGATTGTCTATGGTTTTCAGCTTAAGCTTTTTAAAAAAAGGATCAGGAAACATTTCTGATACCGGATATAGAATTTTTGTAGCTTTACATATTTTTACTAATCTTTTACAGTTCTCATACATACATAACTAAACAGCAATGTTTAAGCAATTGGCCTTCATCAATTTTTTCTAAAGCTTTCAACTTAATTGTCATGGAACCATCAATTCTCTTTTTATATTCACTCAACTCATTTAACCATCAATTAAATTACATGATTTAATTTTCACATTCATTATTTCATATGTTTATAAAACCTGTAATTACATAATGTTCCAATAACAAATACCACTGACAAAGAGATTTGAGGGAATAAAATCAATGGACTCTTGACAAGTAACTCATTTAACAAATGAGACTCATGCTTGAGGAAGCCTGTTTACTCTAGGCCATCTGCGTGCCGTAGGCATTATTTAAGAGAGCTGCTTTTATATTATCCCACTGTTCTGTTGGACATACCATTTTTTTAAATAAAATTCCCTTAACTATGTTGTCTCAAGTCATTTCAGAGGATTTAATGGTTAATCACTTTCTGCCGGGTCTCAGATGTTTACGGACTGACATGGAACATCTCTCCCCAGAGCATGAGGTGAGCTACTGTGGTGATTAAAGCCCCTATGACAATCAGTGACATGTTCACACGTTTTAATATCTCCTGCACAGATTTTTCTCTCTCTTTATTGGAGGCACGCATATGATATGCTGCACTTAATTTTTTAAATCTAGTGCAATGTCATTTTATGGATTTATTTACCATATATGAGGCCTTGAGCAACTCCTTTGTCATCTTTGAGCCTGCTTCATTCTCTAAAGTAGGGATAACTTACTCTCCTTCACTGAATGTAATTAGAATTTAATAAGATAATGTGCATGAAATACTTCCCTCTTTTTTGTATATTTTATTGATTATGCTATTACAGTTGTCTCATTTTTTTCTCCCCTTTACCCACTCCACCCTGCACCCCATCCCATCATCCCCATACCCCTTAGTTCATGTTTATGGGTTGTACATATCAGTTCTTTGACTTCTCAATTACTATACTATTCTTAACCTCCACCTGTTTGTTTTTTTTTGTCAACATTTTCCGGCCACCACTTTCCCCAGCCCCACCCCTGCCTACCTCCCACCCTCAGTCCTTCCCCCATTTGGCTTTGTGGATGGGTCCTTTAAGCGTGTTCCTTGATGACCCTTCCCTCCTTCCACCCCCCACCCTGTTATCCCCCTCCCACCCCCGCTCTGGTTACTTCAGTTTGTTTTTTATTTCAGTGTTGCTGGTTATGTTTCACTTGCTTGTTTATTTTGTTGATTAGCTTCCACTTACAGGTGAGATCATAGGGTATCTGTCTTTCACTACCTGGCTCATTTCACTTAGCATAATCGATAAAATGCTATACAGTGTTATCTCTGACCATCAACTTTCTTAGAAGATAGATTTCTATTTTGTCTCCTTTTCCTCCTCACTCTTTCATTATATTTGCCTTCCTATTTCCTCCAAAACCCTGTTTGTAATTTATTTCTTATTCTGTATCTTCAACGTATCTTTCTACAGCTTTTCTTTAATCTGTTATGACTCTTTCAGAGTCATAATTGACTCTTCCCTCTTAAAGGAAGCAAAACAAAACAAAAACAAAAACTTTCCTTCATCCCTCCCCCAATCTCTTCCTGTCCTTCATCTCTGCTCAGTGCCAGCTTTCACACTGCCTGCGTGTGTGCCACTTCTACCGCCACCACCTCACTAACCCAGGGAACTACTGTTCCTGAGATCACTGGTGATCCAAGTGAAAGGACACGTTTCACACCTGCTAGGACTGTGTAGGAGTACAAACACTTTTAATCCATATCTTTGCCAGCACTAGGTATTCTTAAGACTCTTCAATTTGCTGAATATAAAATGGTATCTCATTATTGTTTTTATTTGTACTTCCCTGTTTATTGTCAAACGTCAGCACCCCTTGTATGTTTATTGACTAGTGATCTTCAGTCAAAATCTGTTTAGGTTTTTTGTGCATTTTTCATTTGGGTTGTCTTCTGTTATTTCTTTAAAGTTTGTTATATATTTCGAATGCCAATGTTTTATCAGTTTTGTGTTTTTTGAATACCTTTTTCAATTCGATACATCTTGTCACATTTTTGGCATTGATCATTTCCTGAAGACATTATCTCCTATACTTTTAAAATGTTTGAAGTTGTATTTTTACAAAAACAAATTCTTAATCTGTCTAGAATTAGTGTGAGGTAGTGTTCCAATTACATCTTTTTCTCTTTGGATGAGCAGTTGTCCCATTATTGTTTATTAAACAGATCGTCATGTCTGTACTCATTGGCAGCACCACCTCCATCACACATGGAGTTTCCATGTATGCATTTTTCAGTTAGGAGGGAACATTCTTTTCCTTTAGTCTCATGGTCACTCACTGAAACTGACAATACAGTCTTCATACAGTGGTCTTGTTAAAAAGTCCTGAAATCTAGTAGGGTAAGTGCAGCATTGTTTTGTGTCCTTTTTCTAGAACTGTTCATGACCCTTAGCTTTTTCTTACAAATTTTATCATTATCTTATCAGGTTCCAAAAAAATCTCATTCATATTCTTATTGAAATTGAATTGATTCTATAAAGTAATTGGAGAGACATCACCTTCATGATTTTAAGCCTTCCTATATAGAACATGCTATATCTTACACATATTTAGATCCCTTTCAATTTCAAAGTTTTTTAATTTCATCTGAGAAAATATAACACCTTGTATTTTTAATGCTATAATGCTTTTTTTAGTGTTATATATATTTTTAGCCCTTTCTTGCTGTTGTATAGAAATACATATAACTTATATGTTGAACTTATATCTGGCCAACTTGAGAAACTTTATTATTAATTCTAATAAAATATCTTTGAATATTTTGTGTATGTTTTATATATCGAATAGTCATTTGTAAATAATATATTCTTTACTGATACTTTTGCTTTATTTTTTCCTTTTATCTAACTGTAGGATCTGTATTGCTATGCCTTTTTCACTTCTGATATTGCTTACTTTTTCTTGCTTTTTAAAATAGTTTGATATGGATTTATTGATTTCATTAATCTTTTCTAATATTGAACTTTCATCTATGTAGATTTTTCTCTCTCCGTTTTCTGTTTCATTGATTTCTGTTTCCATCTTTATTTCTTTTTGCTTTCTTTAGGTTTAATTTTTTTATATTTTTCTAATTTCTAACGGAGGAAGCTTAGATTTACTTTTTTCTTATTTATTTGCCTCACTTTTTAACTTTATTTCTGACACATGAATTAAAGGCTGCTCAGAAGATCTTCATGTAAATGGTAACATTCTTCACCGTGGCCCACTAATACTCCTTATCTCACTCAGTGTTTCCAAAGCCCTGTCACCTTCTAATACACAGTCTAATATGTCTGTTCTTTTGTGTTTGTCTAGAGCATAGGAACATATGTTCACCAGGAGAGAATGTTGTTTGTTTTATTTGCTGCATTCTCTATGTTTAAAAAAGTGCCTGGCACATAGTAGGTGACAAATATTTGTAGTTTAGGGAACTCCATGTCCGAACGTAGGCCAAGAACATTCAGGAATGCCATTTGTTCCTGGTCTGATTGCGAGCAATAGGAGCAGCAGCTTCTTAGACCCCTCCGCCCTTTCCATCACTCAGTCTCTCTACAAGAATGAGGCTAACTCTTAGATGCCCAATATACAGTATCTCAGACCAGACCTGGTCTCTGCAGTAAACATTAAAATAGTGCACTTTGCTTTTTGCAACTTGGAGAAAGCAAAGTGTATGGGACAGAAGAGCTTTTACTATCTTTTGCTATGTGTGAGAAAAGATGTGTCTGGCCATGGTATGTGTATGTATGTTATATGTATAGATGTATACAAATTTAACTTTTAACATTAGATGGTGGGGAAAACTAAGGGAGAATGGGAATCAGATTTAGAAAGAAGGTTAGTGAAAATCAAAATGCTATTTCTGCACCTGATGTAGTAATTTAATGTGAATTCCTTTAACAAAGTAACTGTCAAAACTTAAAATTTTTAATTAACATATTAGTTTATGGGAATATTAAAAATTAAATTAAAAAGTTTAAATTGACCATAGCATTTCACTATGTCAACTTTATTTCACTAAAGTTATTTTTTTAATCAGGTTATTTTAAGTTCCATGATAAAAGAATGTGAACAAAAAGTAGAGAATAAGACCGTCCAAGAGCCTCAAGGGTAAGACATTAATTCTTGTTTTAAAACTTCAGGTTAACCTTAATTTCTCTAAATTTTCTGTACGTTGTAATGGTGTTTTATTTTGTGTTTATTTTGTAGTCATTTATCTGGAAGACAAGAAAATTCTTTAAATTAGCAGTTCTCAAATGCTAGTCCATAAACCACCTGCATGAGAGTTATCTGGGGAATTTAAAATTCAGAATGGTGTAGAGACCCCATTCTCTCTGCCTGCCTTGCAGCATTCTGATTCAGCCTGGAGGTCTACATGTTTAAAAGCTCCCAAAGAGATTGCGTTACATACAGGATTTGAGAGTCACTGGTCAGATTAGTTTCTTAGAAATATGTGATAGGAGTTTGTAAGCTGTATCTTGACACACTGCATAAAGGACTGTAAACTTGTGAATGTTTTAGTCATGTGCTTCTATCCAAACTGATTAGAATTGAGAGATCTGATAAAATTAAAAAAGAGGCCCTGGCTGGTGTGGCTCAGTGGATTGAGCGCCTGCCTGCAAATGAAAGGGTCGCTGGTTCAATTCCCAGTTAGGGCACATGCCTGGGCTGTGGGCCAAAGCCCCAGTAGGGGTCATGTAAGAGGCAACCACACATCGATGTTTCTCTCCCTCTCTCTCTCCCTTCCCCTCTGTCTAAAATAAATAAATAAATAAATAAATCTTTAAAAAAATACAGACGTAGATGTGAAAAAGTGAAGTTGGGTGTTGAGGAGATGAAGCAATTTACAAATAGATTATGTGTACTCTTAGCTCTTGCTGAGGTAACCTTGAGCAGTTAATCTTAAGTGGGCTCAGTTTCATAAAAAGCTCAAAGGTGTTTCCTTTATAAAGCTGCCAGGAATAAGTGTTTCATCTTATTAGGCCAGGTACACTTGCCTAACACACACACTCCTCTACAACACACACACAACATACACACACTCCACACCCCCACACAACACACACTCCTCCGCACCCCCACACAACACACACACACTCCTCCGTACCACAACACACACTCCTCTGCACCCCCAGCACACACGCATACAAGTAGCACAGTGAGTTAGGTAATAGAATTATTTTCATTTTACAGATGAGGATTACATTACAGATGAGATTAAATAACCGACCCAGGGTCACACAGCTGATAAATGACAGAGCCGGGATTCAGTCTCTTTCCCGACTTGCTCCTCACCACTGCCCAGTGCTGCTTCCTATAATACAAAGGATGACCATGAAAGCTCCTGACCGAGCGTGGTGCATAAATCTCTCTGCACATAAATGTTAGCTTCCCTTTTGTGATACCAGGTCAGAATGTAATTTGCTAAAGAAATGAGAAAATTGATATTTTAGTTTTTTTAATTGCTTTACGTGAATTTTAAAATTTTTTCTCTAGTTCAATGTCAATTGCTGCAAGCTTAGTGAGTGAAGATACAAAGACCAAGTTTTTGAACAAAATGGGCCAGTTGACAACGTCAGGTGCCATGTTGGCCAATGTATTTCAGAGAAAGAAGTAAAAGCAAGAAAGAAGCCCCCAGGAGACACTAAGATGGACCTCAAGCAGACTGGTTCCTTGTACTTGAAGTACTTGCCTTTTTTATTTCTTTGTTTTATGTTCTTGAATTATAATTTTATCCTAACCTCCAAAGATATTTGCACTGCTTTTGATGATTGCTGTATATCTGTTAATTTTGGAATTATAACTGTGGCGATAGGAGGTTGAGTTGGTAGTCTGTACCAAGTAAGTCCCTCTTCTGTGTTCTTGTCTTTCAGAATATTTTTTTATATATATATAGTGAAGAGGTTTTTTTTCGATGGGATAATAGCAAATACCTGTATTATACACTAAGCTATTACAATGGTACTTAAAATAATGTAAATTTGAAGTCATTGTTATAAAGTAATAAAAGTGGAGATTACTTAAGTATTTAAATTATGAAAGAATAATGCAGACTTTTTATTGTTTCTTAACTGACTAGAAAGAGCCACCAGCATTACTCTGTGCCTTTTGGACTTCAGTTTGTGCGTCTGTGGGAATTGTGTGCATTCCATTCTCACAGCACCTGCAGTGCTGTGATGAATTTGAATTACAAATCCTACAGTAAGTAGATAATAATGAAACTTTCAACATTTCAGAGCTCTCATGAATATTCTCTTAAGTGCTATTTAAATCTCCCCAGCACTCACATGCATCCAATGGACTCACCTGAAGAAAGACAGCACATAAACAAGGGGAGTGGTAACCACGGGGGATTTTCAAACTGCTGTGTATTCAATTCAAATTGTCAAAAATAAATGTAAGTAAGAAGAGCTAATAATTGTGCAGGTTTTTTCCAAATTTAAATACAAAAGAAAATACGATTTGAATCTGAAATTTAACATTTGTGCAAAACATTTATTGAAGATATTTTCTAATGATTTTAATTTTAGAAATTATCTTTTCCTTCTGCATGTTACAGAGAAGTACCTGTGAGTTAAGGACATTTGGGGGCTGCTCTTTTCCCTCTAAATTAAAAATGACATTGGCTAAGTCATTATTGGTTAGTTAACGCCGTGGCCCTTAAAGCCAGTGACTAATCTTGTGTTTGAGGCGTATTACAGAGTCAAGTCGGTGCACAGCTCCACTGGAGTAGGACAATTGTCTATAAAGTAATGCAACTTGAAGTAGAAAGAGTGGTACTGGATATGGGGGGCGGGGGGCGGCGATTGGTTTGAGCAGTTAATGTGAGGCCTTTTTGAAAAATTAATATTTTAATAAAGAGAACTCTGGTTTGAGCACAGTCGATGCATATAGGTGATTCTTATGTTTGTTGTCTAAACTAATTTCCTACACTTGGAACATAGCTGGGTTACGTTCACTTCCTGAGAAAGCTACCTTATCACACATTCAAGCTTACAAAATATGTTGCCATAGGCAAAGCCATTTACAAAAGTTCATTCTGAAATTATTTCTTTAACCTACAGTAAAATAATTGTTAATGAACTAGTCTTTCTGAAAACTGTTGGATTCTAGGCATTCCTGAGGAATTGAAAGTGGCTACCTTTCATGTCAAAAATGTTGATCCTACTATAAATAAAATGTTTTTGCATACTTGTTTTGGTTTTGTTTTTGGCTATGTGTATTTACTTTCATTTTGAAATACTTTGTCTATATCCAAGCAAAAAGAAACGAGAAAGCATATATTCATTAAAATGTACTAATGTTATTTTAGGAATATAATCTATATGGATTACTTACTTTAATTTACTTTTACTAAAAGAAGTGTTGCCATAAAATTAATACATTCTCAGAAATGATTTAAAGAAAAGTGATTAAACTCTCATTTGCTTCGAACTATAGTAGAATAAATATGTTTGTTACTAGGTAAATGATTCTAATGTATTTTTATTGTGATAGTTAAAAATTGCTAATATTTTTTAATAGTCAACAGCTAGCAAGATATACAATATCTAAATGTCAGTAAGACTTCACTTTTATTTTCATTTTGATTTTTATACTAAAATATGAGTTCTTTTTTCTTAAATCCTCACCCAAGGATATGCTTATTGATATTTAGAAAGAGAGAGAAAAACATCAATGTGAGAGAGAAACATCAATCTGTTGCCTCCCGTACTTGCCCCAACTGGGGATTGAACCCCAACCTGGGTATGTACCCTGACCAGGAATTGAACCCTCAACCTATGTGTGTATGGGACAGCTCCAATCAACTGAGCTACCTGGCCAGTGCCAAGAAAAATCTTTAAATAGAAATTCCTTTTCACTATAAGACCAACCTCTATACCACAGTTAATGTAAACTTAACACGATATTTAAAAAGTTACGTTTTTTTGATAGCATATATATTGCTTCTATTCTGTGTGTTAAAGAATATAAATTATTTGCATTTTTTCCAGAGTCTTCAATAATATCGAAAATTCTGTCCAAGGCATATCTATATAGACAACTATATTAAACTATTCTGGTTCCTTTTATTTGATCAAAGACCAATCCATTATATTTATTTCAATTAGATCATTATATAGATTTCTTGATGTGTATAAACTGGCATTTCATTTTGTGTGTTTTAGATATTCTTTGTTAGTGATGTTATTTATGGTTGTTATTTGTTGATAGCAGTCATTTAAAAATTTAGCAAGCTACTATCTTATTAAAAAAGGAACCATTTCTTGAACTGTTAGCATTTATAACCTTACATATTTTTAGGATATGCATTTTCAGGGAAGCTGAAAATATTATATATTTCTCTATATAAAATATATATTGCTAAGTAGTATAAATCTAATTTTTTATATCATAGATGCCTTATCTTTATTTCTGATAATTCCTTGACAATTTTTTAATATTTGGCTTTCTCTGTTAATAAACTTTCTGTCATGTATTAAATATTGAACCTTAGGTGAATACTTTTCATAATGAAATCATCTTCTAATTTATTTTTATATGGACTTTACAAACATAATCACCTTTCTAACAAATTATTTTTTCTCACCATCAGAGAACACAGAAAAACATAACATGCTCTCTATTCCTCACAGGACTTTATAAAAATTACGTAATAGCAAACCTGAAAGTGCTCTAGCATTTAGAAAGCATTGTGAAAGTTCAAAGTGGAATTAAAATTTCGAAATCACTGAATAGCTAACGTGTGGATAGCTGGATAACCCTGCCCCACATTTTTGTTTTCTAGTAAGCCAGGCATTTGTTATGAAAAATTGCAGTCGAGTGAGGGTGGGCCACGATGTAGCAGCCGTTCCAGCCGGTAACTGGGAGGAAAATCCTTGAGAGGGTGAGGGCTGAGCTTCAGAGCCCAAAGGGAGGAAGCGGACTCCTTTGTCCCAGGGGAGAAAGCAGGGACTAGATAGATACATTTGGAGGTAAGTTGGTTCATTTAGTGGTAGGAAGATTTTAGGGGGTTTCCATTTAATTCCGTGTACATTTTCTCAGTGAAGCATGAAGCAAAGAAGTTAACTTGGCTGGCATCTGGAAAATATTGGAGGTTTGAGGAGAAAGAAGGCAGATAAAGTTGCCTTCAAGAGTGGCAGAGGGAATTATTGAGGGAGTTGTAGAATTGCCAAGCAATTTTGAAAGCCCACCTGGGAATAGTAACTATGAATTTAGAGGGCCAGTTAACATGACCTTTTTTTTTTTGTTTTTCCTCCAGCTGGGATCAGCTACTCAGGAGCAGGTGTGAAGCATACAGAAAATGAAGTATAACCAGGGCTGGGTTTTTTCGAGATGCTTAAGAGGAGAAAGGACAAGGACATTAAAGCTACTAGCAAAGGAATAATTACGGTGACGGACCATAGGCTCTGCCCTGGGCAAGAGGAAAAAGACACCAAAGTGAGTGGGGAACAGTCTGAGGGATGGGTCCCCGTAAAGTCAGAAACATGTTTTGGTGAGCATATTCAAGTCAATAAATTGGAAAGATACTCCTTTTGGGAGTAGACGTGAAAAGCAAATAAGATACCTGTTCTACCCTCAGGCTCTAAGGAACAGAGGTTTGTGAGAACAAAACTAAAATCCTCCACTTAAGAGCTTAGCAGGGAGAGTGGCATCTTAGGGGTAGCCAGGGTTGGATTAGTGTGAGCTGACGAACAGGCCCTTCAGTGAAAAGGCTTGGATCTGGATGAGATACCTGAAGACAGAAGGTGAGTTTCCATGGGCCACTGGGTGGTGCGGAAGGGTTAAGGATTAAGTTACATTAAAGGATGTTCAGGAGCTCAAGGGTAAGAGCTCAGCTCAAAAAGTCTTGGGCTCCTGGTGTGTGAGGTGAAGGAGTGTGATAACGGCATTAGACTGATCCTCTCTGAGAACGTGGGCGGTTCTCCAAACTGGAGGTATAGGGCCCGTTGGGCATCTGTTCTCGTCAAATTAAACTCCTCCTGATCTCAGTGGGAAAGGGTCAAGTGTCTCACAAGTATTGATTTTAGCTGCAGGGTTTTTGTAGGTATTCCTTAGCAAGTGGAGGATGTTCCCCTCTATTCCTAGTTAACTGAGAGTTTTAATCATGAATGGGTGTTGGCTTTTGTCAAATGCTTTTTCTGCATCTATTGATACGGTCATGATTTTTCTTCTTTAGCCCATTAGTGTGTTACAGTAATTGATTTTTGAATGCAGAACCAGCCTCACAGACCTAGGATGAATCCCACTTGGTCATGTATATTATTCTTTGTATACATTGTTGGATTCCATTTGCTGCTATTTTGTTGAGGGTTTTTGTATCTTATGTTCATGAGAAATACTGATCTTTAGTTTTCTTCTAGTGGTTTTGTCTGGCTTTGGTATTAGGGTAGTGAAATCCTATAGAATATGTTCTCTGACCACAATGAAAATTACAGGAATAACAAAAAGGTACTAGAAAATAAAATATGTTTAGAAGCACGGCGCTTCTAAAAGAAACCGCAGGTTGCAGAAGAAATGACAATAAAAATTAGAAAATGTTTTTATCAGATAACAAAAATTCAAAAATTTCAAAACTTGTCAGATGAATCTAAAGCCATACTTAGTGGGAGCTACACATACAGGTTCAAACTCATAGCTTAGAAGGAAAGGCTTATGGTCAGTTATCTAATGTTCATTCCAAGAAGTTCAAAAAGAACTGCAAAGTAAGCAGATGAACCAGTAAAGATCAGAAACTAATAGAAAACTCAATATACAATAGAGAAGATCAAGCTGAAAATTTGATTGTAATTAATTGAACTAGTAAACTTGATTAAACCCCATAAGACTTATCAAGAAAAAGAGAAGGCATAAATTACCAGTGTTAGAAATAAAAAATAAGAAACCTCTACAAAACCCTATGACATTAAAAATATAGGACATGAGAATAACTATACCAATACAGTAAAAGTATAGATGGAATGGACATATCCCTATTTTTTTAAAAAAACTACAAAAACAAAAAACTGCCAAAACCAACGCGAGAAAAAAAAATCTCCGTAGTTCCGTAGCAAACAAATTGAAGTTGTAATTTAAAACCCCATGAAGAAACCCCAGTGCCCAGACGGCTTCATCTGTGAATTCCACCAAGTAAAATTCCTCGCCATGTATGCCAGTCTCACTCAACAAAACCCCAGCACCCAAACTTGACAGGACCCAGTTCAGAAAGGTAAGTGAACATAGATGTGAAAACTCAAGCCAAATAGTAGCAGCCGGAATCCACAGGTGTAAAGCAACCCTAACACCCTTCTAATGAAGGGCAGGATGTTTAATAAATCGTGATGTGTTAATAAAATGGAACACTATTCAGTGATGACATGGATGACTCTCACCAATGTAATATTGAAAAAAAGCCGTACGTAGAATAATGTATACTCCAGTGGAGACTCCATTTCCATAAAGTCCAAAAGCAAACAAAACTGATCAATGGTGTTATAATTAAATCTATCAAGAAGAATGAAGGGTAGTGACTGGAAGAGATTATAAGGGGACTTTTGGCTGCAGGTCATGATTTGGGTGCTGGCTACGTGTATGTTTTCATTTTATGATGATTCATCAAGCTGTATACTGTATGTAAGTTATACTTCAGTAAAAATATTTTTTAAAGGTATCACTACCTTAATCTGGACAGCAGCAGCAGGTCTGTCGAGGCCAGTCTGAACCTGGCCAGTCTGAAAGGGACGCCGTGCCATCAGCCTAGGACAATACTTGTTTTACAGTTCAGAAATTTACTTATTTTGAAGACTAAATCTGTAGAACTAAAAAAATTCTTGTCTATCAAAGCAAGTAAGATAGGTTTCCGTGTTTGCAATTCGCACGTTTCCATAAATTTTCATGTTATTTTTGGGCATCATTATGGAAGGGCATTGAAACCTGGATGAACACTACTTTGTCAATGCTTGACTTTTGTTTAAAAAGTAACTTATAGGCAAGATGACGGAAAGGGCTAAACATAAAAGGGTACATAATAAAAGCCTTGTATTTATTAATACGTTTTCACTGAAAGATTTGTAAAGTCTTATGTTCACTTAAAAACGTGGCATTTTTAGGTATGCTCTTTAGCTCTGTGCCCAGTGACAGTAACTATTCTAATATCACCATATGAAAAAAGAATTCCACAAATTGATTAATTCTCATGCTTACTGACATAAGCATTTCATTAATGAGATCGTGCCTCAGTTTTGGGTGCTTCAATGAAGACCGTTAACGTGCAGTATAATACAAACCATTCACTGGAATCAAAAATGACTGCCGGATTTTATTTTACCTTTCTATTTCTGAAAACTTGAGTTCATGCAGAAGAGGGGAGTGGTGGGGATTTCCAAGGCGAGGTGCACACTATTCATATAAAAGAGGTTTTAAATAAACCTGTAATTCCTGTGTTTGTGTAATGCTTTGTTTTAGTCCAGTACAAATAATTCATTATCAGTTGAGTACTTTTATGAAATTGGAAACTTTTAACTCTAATAAAGATTGTCATTTGAAATGTATTTAATAGTTATTACATATAACCAAATTTAATTATACATGTGCTTATAAAGGTGGCTGGTTCTTCAATCATAAATAACATTTAAACTAGTTTCTCTAAATGACAGACAACCCCTTTAGCTACAGTGTGTTCATCCTTCACTTCACAGAGAAAAACTGTAATTTTTTAAAGTTAAACTTTTTTTAAAAAGTAGATTTAATATGTTAACATGGGCATTCTGTTTCTGAAAATGCGTCTAAAACCGGTACACTCACCTCTGGGGCTTTCCAAGCAGAAGTTTTAAATCCCCTGATCTTTTTTTAACAAAGAAGAGGGTGATGTTGGAAGTGTGCCAGGAGTAGGCCGTGGTATTTTCACGATTTGCCGTGGCGAAAGTCCAGTTCCTTTTAGCAAAGGCACAATCTCGTCCAGCTTTCACACCGCGGCTTCCACGTCCAAGGTAGCAATAGGCCAGATCACTGCATATTGCTCCCCTGGTACGTATAACCATTCCTTTACTTCCTTCATTGAGAGTTTTACCTTCTGTGTACCGTTTACAAAACTGTCAGTTAAAGTGCAAAAGTATATTTTCCTCAATGCAAATTAAATTTAGAAACATCAAAAGTAAAAATTGGTAAGTTTCTCCTTTCCCTTCTGCAACTCACCTCATATTAAAATTTTTGGTGCTTAGTGAGGCAAGACGAACACGTCAGAGCCAGGCAGCCAGGATCTGCATCCTGGTTCTGCCACTGCGGCCACGTGACCTTTGGCAAGTACTGACCTCTGTGTCTCAGAGTCCTCCTGTGTAAAATGGGGCTGATAAATAGTACGCCTTACATGTCCATTGTAAGTTCACTATTACTGTTGTCTTTCCAGAAATTTCTATTTATGATTGTTGTTTACAAACATGTCACTTGCTTCTTTTACTCAGTATACAGGGTTGGGCAAAAGTAGGCTTACAGTTGTGAATATGTGAACAGGTTATTCTTGTGTTGTTATTTGTCTTATTGTTGTTATTTCATATCCTTATGATTTATCTTTTAGTAATTTAACCTACTTCTGCCCACTACATCTTTCCCAAATTACTTAGTCTTCTTTCATCGCTGCTTTATAGTCTGTATTATGATGGACAACAATTTTTTCTACCATTTCTGTATTAACAAACATTCACATTTTTCTTTTTGTGGTTTTTCAAAAACGCTAAGGTAAACGCCCTTATACCACTGTCTGCACATATTGATATATTAGATTCCAAGGTATGGAATTGCTTTGTCAATGGAGATTTGCACTTTGAAATTTCCTTGTCAACACCACCAGATTGCCTTCCAAAAAGCACCAAAGCCAATGGGCAGTGCCTGCACTGGGCTACACAGTAACATAGCAAGTAGTACCGCTACTGTGGCACCGAGGCGGGGGCGGGGGGTGGGTTGGGTTGGTGGAGGTATCCAAGGTTATTACAGGACAGTGAAGTAGCAGAATTTTATCTGAAGGTAGACTGATAATTTATAGGTGCGGTCTTGTATTATAACCCCAGAGCTAAAATAAAACAAGGAGGTACATAAGATAACAGCGGAGAGAAAATGGAATCCTAAAAAAATCTCAAATAATCCAAAAGATGAAAAAAGGAACAAAGGTGGAACAAACTGAAACAAATGGCAAGATAAACTGCGAACGGTATAAACAGTCAAAAGACAGAAACCGTCAAACTGAATAAAATGAAAAAACAAGACCAGTTATATGCTATCACTTTAAAACAGACATAGATAAACGTAAAATGATGGGATGAGTACTGCGTGCTGTTCATAAGGAAGGTAGCAGTGTCTGAGTAACTGGGATCAAAGTGGACTTCAGAACCCAGTTTTACTACTGATCAAGGACACGCAATAATAATTACAAAAGGGTCAACTGGTCAAGAAGACATATTCCTAAATATTTATCCCTCTAATCTGAGGTTCAAAAATATGGGAGTTGGACAGAGCTATAAGGAAAAATAAACCGATCCACAATTATTGTTGGAAATTTCCAGCGTTCTCAGAACACAAAATTAATATGGGTATGTCAATCAATTTAACCTAAATGACATTTATAAATCACTTCACTTGACAACAGTGGAATGCAGTGTGTTCTCAAGCGTTCAGGGACTATTCACTAAGGTACGCTGTGTGCTGGGCCAAAAACGTAAGGCGAGTAGATCGATCTGGCACTCCAAGAATTCAGTGCATCCTGTTGACACAAAACAAGTATTTTCACACCAAAAGTTATCTGTACAAAGGAGTGGGTATGCGCGTGCGTCCAGCATCGACGTGGAATGTGAGGGAGGAAAAATTACACTTGGCCCGCAAGGCAGGTGCTGTGCCCTAGACGGCTGGCTGGTTCTTGACCTGGAAAAAGACCAAGCCAAGGCGAGCGCTTTATCGGGGCGAGGCGCAGAGACGGCGCAGGCTGGCAACCTGGAGGACAGGAAGTGGCCAGCCAACTTTGGAAGAGGATTTCATGAAGCGTGCTGAAGGGATATGGTGATCCTTTCATTGTAGTCCACGAAGATCCTCTGCTCGTTAATTCCTGCTGGTGGAAGACCCCGCCTTGGAAGGACTGAGCGCGCGGGCTCCAGCGGGGCGGAGACCAGGCGGCCGGCTGCGTCCCCGACCGGGGAAACCTGGGGTGCAACAGGCTGGACCGTGTCTGCGAACTTAAGAGGCACCCAGCTCAGGTTGCAGGCAAACCTGGCGACGTGCAACTTGAAGAGCGAAGGGGAGGAAGCTCCGGGCCTAAGCCCCGCGCCTCCTGTGGCGGCGGTCGGAGGTCGTCCCGCTGCCCTCACCTCCGGATGCCCGGGTTCCTCCCTAAACGGGCAGCAGGCGCCGAGCGGGCCGCCCCTCCACGCCGCGCGCCCGGGCACCACCTGGCGGGCGCGGCCCGGCCGGAAGGGGGCGCCGCGAGGGCAGGCGGGGACAGGTGCAGGGGCGGGGCGCGGCGGCGGGGCGGGGCGGGCCGATCTGAGGCCCCAGGCACCCCGCCGCGCCGTCCGGGCCGCAGAGGCCGCAGAGCGCGGCGCCCAGCCCGCCCCTCCGCGCCATGGCCCCGCGCGCCCGGCGGCGCCGCCCGCTGCCCTCGCTGTTCGCGCTGTGCGCGCTCCTCGGCCCGCTGCAGGTAAGGAGGCCGCCCGCGCCCCTCGCCCTCTCGGGTGCTAGGGAGGCTGGGGCGGGAAGGCTGCGAGAAGCCCCGACGACTGGAGGGTGAAGCGAGAGCGGAGGATTTGGGGACAGAAACAGCGGAAACCTGGGGAGGAGGTTACGCGCGTTGGACGGAGGCGAGAGGGAAAGGGCGAGTGGATGGGCTATTAGGGGGCCGCGGGACCCCAGCAGCGGACACGGGCTCTTGCTTCGAAAAGTCCAGTTAATGTCAGGCGTTCATGTCATTCATTCCCCCAACGTTCCTGAAGCACTGAAGGTCCCGCGCACAGTCGCTGTGCGTAGACACAACCCCTTCCCCGGCGAACAGAACACGTGAGAGAAAAGACCGAGGCGTAGACCACGGCCACATTCGGGGACCACTCCTAAATCCGGGTTCTCGGGCTGGTTGGAGTCCCCCGGGAGCTCTAGGTCGGTTCCTCTACCTGGGCGTCGCACCGTCTCCCAACCTCAGTTCCCCTGGTCGTCTGAAGGCTAGAGCAGCGCTCGCCGCGCGTGCCGTGAGACCGAATCGGGCAGTTTCTGCGGAAAAGCTGACTCCCCTGTTTCATGTCTCCTTTACCCCCTCCGACTTCCCCTACAAGCAGCTGAAGGTCCGCTTTCTCAGGTTCTGGCCCCGAATCCCGGTAGAATTCCTTGCTCTCAGAACCCCTTGGTGATGTTGGGACAGAATACTGTTTGCAGAGGGCGAAACCAAGGTACTCGCGGGGCTTCAAGCCAGAGGGGGAGCCAGAAACTGCCCTGCCGCCCTGGAGCTCAGTAGGACCGGGCTGGGACGCGCAGGCACCGCGGGGCGGTTGTCAGTGTCGCTGGTGCCCCCCGCCCCCGCCCCAGTACCCCGTGGCTGGTGAAGGGCTTCGGAGTGCTGGGGGTGCCCCTAGATAAGCGTCTTCTCAGGTGCTTGTGGCTGCCCGGTCGTCTGGGAGGAATGGCCTCTATCGGATCACCCAGTGCAGTTGTGAGTAAACAGCGCCGGTTAGTGGTTTTCTGTCCTGGTGGAGGGGCGCTCTAGGGCGGCAAACCCCGCCGCAGAAATGCCACGAAACCCGTGTCCGCTGGGACGTTCCTCAGAAGGAAGGGCTAGAGGTGGCGGCTTCCTTGGTTTCAGGGGTCCATTCTCCGTTCGGATTGGCTGAGGCTTTGTGGCACCCGGGTGCGGGATGGCTCGGAACCCCGTGCAGACTTGGAGAGGCGTTTGCAGAACCAGTTGGGTTTCGGCGAGGAGAGCGGGAAAGCCAGTCAGCCAGCCTGGACCTCCAACCCTGACAAAAATAACAGCGATGTGCTAGAGGCTGGAACAGAAAATGTTCGCAGGGTCGCTCAGAATGGTTGCGGGAAAAGAAAGCCAGCTTAATTTAGAGTTCAACAGGTTGGGCAGGGCGCTACCTTATTTGAACTAAAGGATCTGGGATCCCATGAACAGCTATCCGCTGGCGAAAAACCTGCCAGCCACACAGATTTAAAAAGCATGTCACATTATTACAAAACTACCCACGTATGCATAAAATGCAGTAGGTTGTAATAGTAACAGCAAATGCTGTCAAAACAAATTTGTTTTTCAGAGAGACCTTTCAACAAGGGCTGTTTCCCCTCCCTTTTCCGTTTGGCCACTTGAATTACATGCATTTTAAAATCGTACCTAAACAGAAAACAGTCAAGCGATATTGGTATTCTAATCAGATGATACCGTTTATGCCCAGTCTCCCCAGTGGAAACCCACCAGCCGTGAAAATGGAAATGCAGCATTATCCCCAAAGATACTGTGGTTACAAGGACCCTGTGTGTTCAGTTACTACCTCTGTGGCCAACCTATTAGTTTAAAAAAAGGAATTGCTTTGGCTACCCACCTATGGCAGTTATCACACACTGGGCAAGGCTTGGCAAAGTGCTTTGCATTGTTGGGGATGGGGTATGGGTTTGGTAAAATAGTTGGCAAAAACATCTTCTAGAAAGTGCTTTGTCTGCAAGTATTGCACTTGGTTTCATTCACATTAATTCAATAGATTTAAACTTACCTGGAAGGCTGGAAGTTTGGCCTTTGAAAACATTTCTGTGGTTATATCTCTGCCAGCCTGTCTTTGGGAGGGCTTTTGTTTTCAGACATAAGAAGAGTGTTTGCCTACAGATTAAAAAAAAAAAGTTTTTATGTTGATAGTTCACCTGTTTATTCCAAGTAAGACAATAGAGAAGCACCCTGTTTTCATTAAGGTAACTGGTTATACACAACTGTATTTATTCCCAGTTATCTAAGACCTAAGGGCATATTCATTCATACCCAGGCCAACAGTCATTGCTGGGATGTAACATATTGTGTTAGTGAGAAACAAGACGGAGACATAGCTATGTCTTCACAGGTCACACAGTGCAGGGGAGAGGACGAGATGGGGGAGGCTATAACAAATACAAGCAGCTGTGACAAGAGACCTGGGGAGAGTGGTAGACAGCCTGTGGGAGCGAGTGTGGCTGGAGAAATCAGGGAGCGCTTTGAGAGGGTTTCCGAAGTGGGCTTTTGAGGATGAATAGAAAATCAAGAGGTGTGATTCCAAGAGGCAGCTGAGGAAGAATGCTTCGTAGTCGAGAGGATGGCATGAGTGGTTTAAGCTTAAAAGAATCTTGCCAAGAAAAAAAACCAACTCATATTTTTATGACTTTACAGATAGCACAAAGTACTTACTTCAGCAATCCTCGCCAACAGACAGGGCGTGAAACATTTATAGTTTTTGAGATAACTTGTATGGCCCTTATTGAGGTAAGGAGACTAATCAGAAGCAGATAGGCTACAAGGGCCCTGGAACGCCTGTGGGGAGACCCTGTAGAGGAAATCCCCTAGGGCGGAGCCCGGTCTGGGCTATAGGATCGGTGGGTGCCCAGCACCCCAATGACCTGTCTCCCTGCCTCCCATCCCACCCTAGAGAGAGAGAGAGCTGGGTGCATGTTAACTTTTGTTTGGAGAATCAGAAACACATAGATCATGGCCTTTTGGTTCATTTTGTCAATAACAAATATTTCAAGCGCCTCCCCCATTATTTCCTTCCCCCCGAAAATGGCCAGTCTGTAGCATAATGCATTCCCTGTGTTGACAAGGAAATATGAGCTTACTTTTTTCAGTTATCTACCAGAAATTTTCACACCAGGAAAACTGAAACAATAAAGGTGAATCTTTGAAGGTCAATAAATCAATATTTTATGAGGCCATGAAAAGGGGAGTTCCAAGCCAGAGCCTCCTTTGCAGAAAGTGTTGTTTTAAGAAGGTGCTGCGGGAACTCTATCTGCCATGTCAGTATTAAAATTTCCCCCACTGTATTTTCCTATTTTTGAAGTGCATGGAAAATAATATTAGTGTTTTTCCCACATGGTGTGTCCAGCGCACTGGGAATGCTGTCTGAGCCGTTCTTTTTGCCAAAGTGGGTCTACATCTGCCCCTGTGTCATCAGCTCCACAGGCGATCCACTTCCTAGGGCATCTACACTGTGGCCACTGAGAACATCCTGTGACCTGTCTCCCTGCAGCGTCCTGACCCCGCCCCCCAGAGCACACAGCTCCCCGACCCACCTCCACTTGTCCAGGGCTGGCGCAGGTGGGATTCTGCCTGTGAGTGACTTTCCCTCCAAGTCCTTTTAGGTGCTCCACCTGGTTTGTAGGAAGTCATTCGCCTTGCCTGTGTTCCCCTGGGTTGGCACGTGGGGGCTTGCTATAGAGCCCGCTGCTGGGAAGACAGCTGAAGTTCAGCTCATCCTTTCTGCCCCAAGTCACTGAGCCTGAAGAAACCAAGCTCGAGACAGTGGGCTTCTGTGAAACAGAAGCCTCGGCCCATCTGAAATTCTGACTGAGCTCTTGAGGTTTAATGCGAGTGGGTGGCGAGCGAGATTACACAGCGTCCCATATCTCTGTCCCCATTCTGAGAGCCGCTGTCAGCCTGCTTCCTGCCAGCGATCCCCGCCCCGCAGCCCTCCCCTCTGTCTAGGTCGCTTGTCCAGGGCCCGGCTGGCGCTGCTGTTCTCACGGCAGCATCCGTCCCAGGGCCAAGCACTTTCTTTCTGAATGCGTGCTGGTGACTTGATATCCGCGTTTGTTTTGTGGGCCTCTGTTGGGTCCCAGCCTTTGATTTCCGTGGGCTGCCCCATTCAGGGCATGGCACCCAATAGTGAGAAATAACATGGAATTTGTGTTAAATGCATTTGTTTATTTCAGCCAAGTGAGCACCTGCTGCATGTGGGAAAGTCTGTCACGCTGGGGAGCGTGCAGCCTAGAGGCTTGCAGGCAGCAGGGACGCAGGCGGGTGCTTGTGTGACTGGGAGTGTTTGCAGAGCAGAGCACGTGCGCAGGACAAGGAGTGCTTTAACCTGCATGAAAGTGTCCGGAAAAATACCCCATTCTGCCTGACCGTGCGGCCTCGTGTGCCTGAAACACATAAAGACACGAGGAAGTGCTATGTCAGGTTAGGGGACTAGTGGGGGGTCTGACAGTGTCTTTAGGGGTCTCTGACAAGGACAGCATCCTGGACTCCATGAGCCTATGTGCAAGCAACATAGTTGAGGTTTTATCTGGAGGTGTTGCGGGCTGGGGAGGGACGCCATCAGATTTGTGCATCATGGGGAAGTATCTGAGGTGGGTCCAGGTGGCAGTAAGGAGACCACTGCCCTGGTTCTGGAAGAGCTTAGTAAAGGCTTGAATCAGGTCAGCGCAGTGGTGAGAGGCCAAGCCAGAGTGCAGGGCCGGTGGGGCTGTGCTAGTGCCGACGACGCAGGGGCAAAGGATGTGGGCTGGTTGGACCTATTGTTAAAAAAAGAAAAAAGAAAAAAAAAAGATGTGGTTAATGTCAGAACAAATAGCTGACTATTTGGATTG
Source organism: Mormoops blainvillei (assembly GCA_004026545.1). Taxonomy (NCBI): domain Eukaryota; kingdom Metazoa; phylum Chordata; class Mammalia; order Chiroptera; family Mormoopidae; genus Mormoops; species Mormoops blainvillei. The sequence goes on from PVJD01002915.1 coordinate 164,190, forward strand.
TCTCTTTTCACAGTTTATTGAGGAAGTTTCTGTCTTAGTCCCAATCAAAGTGCTGTTCAGGTTCAAGTAAAGAGGAATTTTTTTTTCCTAGACAAGCATCGTAATAATGAAGGATGAAGTTTAGGCTATTGAACCCCAGCTGCTTTGGATTATTTTATCAGGGGGCAGACAAAGTTTCTTAAATTCTCCAGAGGTAAACAAGCTAAGAGCTTGGGATCTGCAGGAGACTGGTGAGCACTGGAATTTAGAGCCATTTCCTGACCGAAACATGTCTTGACTCAAAAGTTCAGGATGTAGGCAGAGCTCTAAAACTCAGGACCAAAGAGATAAGCAGTCAGTGATCCCCAGAGGGTCCAGCATCAGAGCAGGTGTGACCTGACCTGTGGTCCTCCCACACTGGCCTCAGATAGGTCACCTGCCCCCAGCAGAAGCAGTGTTTATCTTGGACCCGTAGCTTGGCAAAAAGTTTTGCTTGCGTAAAACACAGTTTTCCTGGTAGATTGCTAGCGCCTAAGATGTGTGTTTCCCTCCCTCTCTGCCCAGATCCCTAATGCTCCCCTGCCAAAAAAAAAAGTCCTCGCCTAGCAGGTGATGCAGAGGCACCACAGCTCAGTCACAGCTGCCAGGTTTCAAGCAGCAGGAAGAACTGGCTGCAAAAGCTACCCTTTCAATTCATCAGAATAATAATAACTTATTACATTTCCTGTTCAGTGTTGGGAGGACAAGAGCCACTTCCTCTAGGTACTAGAAATTTGAAGACTTTCCATCAAAAATGAGGAAGAAAAACTTTAACTTTTTGCAAATGTGATAGTTTAACTTGGCAAATGGGAAGAGAGGATGTGTGGTATTGCATAAATCCTATTAGCAGCCACAGTGTTGGCTGCTTTGGGTTCTCATAACATCCCCCAAATGAGAAAGGAACCACTTCCCTAATGCATCAGTTTTTTAAAAACCTTCACCTGAGGATATATTTATTGATTTTAGAGAGAGAGGAATGGAGGGTGGGGAGAGAGAGAGAGAAAGAGAGAGAAACATCAATGTGAGAGAGTAACATTCATCGGTTGCCTACCGTATGCAAACCTGCAGCCTTTTGGTGTATAGGACGATACTCCAGCCAAGTGAGTCAGTCACCTGACCAGGGCAGGTATTGATTTTTTTCAAAAACATTTGTTACTCTTTCTAATTTAGTTAGCAACTAACTTAAAACTGTATGCTTAAGTAGCCCAAACTGCCAAACTCCTGTTCAAAGAAATCTGCAAAGGACCCTTCCCTCCTGGCGACTTTGAACCCAGGGTATAAAAGCAGGGTATAAAAAAGAACAAGGTGTAAGACCTCTGAAACTTTCATGGCAATTGAGAGTATCTGTTTCATTAGTAAAGGTTAGCCAAGAGTTTTCTCATCTGCTGTTGCTAACCCTGGTCGATCTTAATAATTCTTAATGTTAGGAGCTTCCCCAGACAAGACCTTAACCTCATAGGTCACAATTTGACCCCATTTCCTCAAATTTGTTCTCTCGTAGGAGTAGAGATCACTTTGTCAATGTCACCTTTATTTTAATTCTATTATTCTATTATTGAAGATTGCTTACCCACAACTTCCCCTTGCCCAGGGTTATTCATTCTAGTTCCTTAATCTCTCTGTCAGCTTTTATTTCTCTCAATTCAGTGGATACTTATTGCACTAGTGAAAACCAAAAAAACAAACAAAAGCCCGTAAGACATGGTGGAAAACCCAGACTTTTACCCTGACCCAGAAAACTCTCCATCCAGTAGGGAAGATCAGACATCACAGTCTTCATTTCTCGAGGTTCTGTGGGCCCAAGCCACTGCAAAACAGGAACAAACAAGATGCCCTGGGAACACAGTATAGGATCTGACTGATGAGGAGAGCTGGGCAGGTAGTGCTTCCTCTGGTACTGGACAGACAGGAGAATTGGCGAAGATGGGACACGCAGAGCACACAGGACAAAACTGTGTCCCATCCCGATGTCTGGAGTCCAGGACTCCTGCGATGCCTGCAAGAGGGACCAGGGAAGAATTAGACCAGCTGGGGAGAAGCTGGGTCTGAGTCATGAAGGGCTGTGCGAACAAAGTGCAGGAGCTGTGACCCTGCCCTGTGGAGAGTGTAGTCCCTGGACCCAGCACCTGAAACATCTGGGGACTTGTTAGAAATGTACATTCTTGGGCCCCATCCCACACCCGCTGAATCAGAAACTCTAGGGTGAGTCCCAGCAGTCCGGTTCAACATTCAGGGTAATTCAGGCACACACTCAAGTTTGAGAACTGCTGCTGGCAACCATGGGATTCCATCAAAAGGTTCTGAGCTCTGTTCTAATAGGAGATGAATAAAAGTGCCTGTCATTTGCTAAATCCCTCCTGTAGGCCTGTCATGTGCTGCGGGCTTTATAGAGATGATCTCTAATCCTCACCCCACCTGGCCAGGGAGATGCAAAAACTGAGGCTCAGAGGGGCTACGTAACTTGCCCATGTTTGGAAAGCTTTTAAGTAGCAGAACCAGCATTTCTCCGAGGTGTCTGCTTCAGTGGCATGGTCTTCACCCCTCAGGGAATCTTCTAGTGGGGGTGTTCCCCAACACAACATCATAAATTAAAACATTATGAGATTTTTTTGTGATTACGTGTTGCAATGTATTTAATATGTGGCCCCAAACAACTCTTCTTCTTCCAGTGCAGCCCAGAGATGCCAAAAGCTTGGATACCCCTGTAAGTGACCTGTGTGACGGTGTGGGGAGCAGAGAGAGAGGACCCCAGGAATGGTGGGGCAGGAACGAGCAGCTGAGACCCTGGGGGAAACCGTGTGACCAGTGTGCACAGGTGGAGGTCCATGCGAGGGTGCCCCCTCGCTGAGGGCTTTCTGTTCCTACCTGTTACTAAGCAGAAAGAAAAAGGCTGTGACTTTAAGGCCAGTCGACTTTGAAGTGGCTCCCTGAGCACTCTCAGTACAGGGTCCTTGTGCCAGTTAGTTGATCCCTGACTCAGGAGGAAAAGGAATGTGACACATTGAGTCATCTCTGCCACTTCCTGAAGCACAGGCCTCTCTGAGTCCTCTGTGCACCCCCACACTCCCCGGTCTGTGCCACAGACGGGTCTGTGTCCATCCCAGTCCTGTCACCTGCCAGGCTCTGTGCTGGATGGTGGGGGTGGCGGGTGGGAGGGGAGACAGGCCTCCGAGCCCCAGAGCCGTGTCCAGTGAGCGGGTGAATATAGCTCTATTACATTTTTAAAGGTTCCGTCTGTCTCAGTATTATTATAACTACAGTGAATTTGGGGACTCCTCTCTTGGCCCAAATGACTTGGGATCCTATTTGGATATGTCTACGGTGGCACAAATCTAAACCATTTCCGTTGCCGATGTTTTCTTTTGTTGTTGTTTTTTTTTTTTTCAGTACCATCAAAGGCACTCCCCTAAGTACTAGGAGGAAAGTTGGAATAAGACAGAGGGGCCAAGGGCAGAGTGGCTCGTTTGGTTGGAGCCTCTTCTGTAGACCAAAAAGTCACAGGTTCATTCTCCAGGCAGAGCACATACCCAGGTTGCCACTCGGTGCGCATACGAGAAAGCAGCCAACCGATTGATGTGCCTGTCTGTCTCTCTCTCTCCGCCCTCTCTCCCCCACCACCCGTTCCTCTCTTTCTAAAAGTAATTTTTAAAAGTCCCAGGTAAGGATTAAAAAAAAAAGAGGGTCATAACATATATGGCCTCTGGGCCACTGCCAGGCCTCAAGCTTTCCCTTGGAGTGCGGTAGGCAGGTGCCAGGGGTTTGGTGGAGGGTAGCAATGTGTTAGTAAATGCGCAGCCATGAGAAGCCTAGGAACGGACCCCCAGCCCCGTGACAGTGGGGCGTACCAATGACATCCAGTGGGAACACAACCAGAACCTCGGTCCTAAACTTTAATCCGTGAATATGTAATGGCCACAAGGTTTCATTATTTAACAATGACTCCATAAAAATAAAGCCCCTTTCTGTTGGGCTCAGCTGTTCCTTGCCCCACTTGGGGTCCCTATAGCCAGACCATGGAGGACCTCTTTACGTGTAAAATGACAAATGACCAAAGCGCCCTCATGCACAACCAACTGGTTGTCACCGACTGCGCAGAGCAGCCCTCGCAGGTGAGGGACGCAGAAGTGGTGGGCACTGGTCCAGAGTGGCCTCGCGAAGGGGCCTCATCCAGCATGAGAGGTGCCCCATTCCCAGGTGTGGGAGACAGGCCTGAGAGGCTGGAGCAATTGCGTGGTATGTTACTTAGGCAGACCCGTACTCTGTCCCGATTAGGAAACAGAATTTGAGCCCAGAAGGAGGTTTCCCATCCCCCTCCTCCCTGGGGATCCCTCATTTTGCATATCCTTGGTAGAGTCCCTCCAAGCCCATGTTTGGCAATGCGCTCCAAAACTGGTAGGGAACTGTTATAGTCTTCTGTAAAGGGCCGTTATGAGGTCAAAATTGTCTTTCCGGAAAAATTATTCGTTGGTCGAACAAGAGTTTGAGCATTTGCTCCATGCCTAGCTCTGTCCAGCCTACTCATCACTCACCGTTTGAGCATTTGTGAGGATGCAGGAAGGTAAGGAAAGGCAAGTCGGCCTAGATCCTGGCAGGCACACAGGAGATTTTTCCTAAAGGCCAGTTCTTTCTTCATTCCCTCTCAAGATAAATGGCGTCTGCACCCAGCAATGGGAGAGGTGATTCTCTCTGCGCAGCGTCTGGCTCGTGGTCTTTAAGGTGATCCCACAGACCATCAGCATCACCTGGCAGCATTGTTAAAAATGCAGCATCTCAGCCCTGGCTGGTGTGGCTCAGTGCATTAGGCCTGCGAACCAAAGCGTTGCCGGTTCAATTCCCAGTCTAGGGCACATGCCTGGATTGCGAACCAGGTCTCCAGTAGGGGGCGTGTGAGAGGCAACCACACCTTGATGTTTCCCTCTTTCTCCCTCCCTTCCCTTCTCTAAAAATGAATAAATAAAATCTTTAAAAAAGAAAAAAGGAAAAACAATGTGGCATCTCGGACCTCACCGCAGACCTACAGAGTCAGGTCTGCCTTTTAGTAAGATTTCCAGGCGATCGATGCTCACGCATGGTATCGATTGAGCAGCACCGGTATGTGAACGTGGGAATGCAGGAGAGGTCTCAGGTTCCCATACCTGCCTCAGGGCATTGCTCACAGGTACCGATTAAACATGGGTGGGTGGAGTTTATTTTTTTTTAATGTTTAGGTCAGTCGTAGAGAAGGTAAAGATCAACTGCGTTAATCAAAGAGAAAAAAACAAGGTGAGAGACAAATTCAAAAGCATCCAAGGGTAGCACTGATGTAGGGTGTTAAGGGCTTGAAAAGCAAGGTAGATGGAGCGTGTTAGCATGGTCACGGCCACGGCAGAGGTGGGGGCCATGGGGTATCATGCCTCCACCCTAGCCACCATGGGGGGTGGTGCCCAGCCCATTCTCTGCCCAGGTCCTGTGTCTTGTGTGCACTGACTTGGTTCCTCAGGGAACCTGGACATGGACACCATTCCCTCCCAGGAGCTCCTAATCCAGTTGGAGTCCCTGGATGGGGCCCCGTGAGGACACCGGAAGGCACTGAGATGTGGAATACGTGACATGTGTATGAGGAAGTCAGGGAGGATAGAGGGCTTGGTGGGCTGGAGTCCCCAGCAAGGCTTCCTGGGAGAACCTGGACACGTGACCCACCAGGAGGGAGGGCCGGCATGGGGACTGGCGACGCAGATGTGGGGGTGGGGGTATGACCAGAGCTCAGGGTCAACAGACTGGCGTGTACCCACAGCAGTGGGTACAGCAGCGGGCAGTTGGCAGGTGTGGGCAATGCAAAACCAGGCTGTGGGGACTTGAGATGCTGGTGAGCGGAGTTAACTGAGGTTACAAGCAGGGCATGACCCTGGGAACACTGCAGGGACATCTAAGGACAAGTATGGGGGACAGGTTACAAGTGAGTTCGGGAAGACGGGCAGTGTGCTAAAGTCCTCGTCGCAAGCTAACGGTCCACCAGAAAGCGCAAATAAACAAAATGCAACCAGAGACCACGGAAGGGACAGGGTAGGAGGGAGTCCAGGTGACATGAGACTGTCTGGCATGAGGGTCTCCCCAGTCTCCATATGAGGGAGAGGCGAGGTGAAACTCACATGGCCAATGTCACCGATTTCACCTTGCAGCCTCTGACTTACACAGCCTCAGGGCTGAGGAGGACCACTAGACGGGGCCCGGAGGACATGGGGCCGGAGGCTGCCGTGAGTCCCGGCTCAAGGCAGGGCTGCTAAGGGGAGGGTAGGAGACATGGCTGGAGGTGAGACTGAGCAGGCAGGCAGCTTGGGGACCTCACTGAGGAACCGGAAGTCATCTCTGTCCTCGCTGCTCCAAGACCAGCAGTGTGACATCGCCTGGGAGCTTATTAGGAATGCAGAATCTCGGGCCCCACCCCAGACCTAAATCAGAATGTACATTTTAATAAGATTTCCAGGTGATTCCATGCACACTGAGAAGCACTGGACTTTGCTCTGAGGACCAGGGGCAGCCTAGCCCCTTCCCTGGCCACTCTGAGGGCTCAAGGGAAGCCTGGTGCTCCCTCAGAATGAAGACGGAGCCTAGAAGGGTCCTTGGCCTCTGGAAGACCAGGGCACTATTGCGAGCACGGGGTTCATTGACATTTTACTGCGGGAAAGAAGAGCAATTCTCATTTTAGTGAATGCAAGTTGAAAAAAACATCTAAGAATGGAGTGGGGAGCCTTAACCCCCGGGAGAATAAAGGGGCATTGATTGGCGCTTTGGGAAGCCGAGTTGAGTCAAGGCGGGGACAAGTTGGAGCTACCCTAATTGCCGTGTTTAGGAAACAAAGCTACCTCGCACTTTCATTTCAGGGAGCCCACAGCGGCAAACCTTTTAAACTCTTTATCTCTCTGAAAGACAAAGAAACTTGCAAAGTTTTGACATGCAAGGCTATTTCTTCACTTTCCCTTGGGCCATATGTTTTCTTTCTGGGGAGCGTAGAGAATAAATGCATTGTGAGGAGAGAGAGGAAGGGCTGAGCGGAGATCAATGGACCTTTGAGATGCTCCGCCGCAGTGGGAGCGCCTGCTTCTGTCCTTTAAGGAGCACGTCTGGGATCAAGGCAGTCAGGGAAAAAGGGCGTCATGTTCGCCAAATCCAAATGGAGACCATGTCAAGATGTCTAATAGACCACAGGTACCCTATATTTTTAAGGGTTTTTAAAAAATCAATCCTGACCTAAGTCATATTTTTTGTGTGTGCATGATATCTATTCCAAAAACATCTGTGGCAAAATGGTTAAGACAGTTTTACATGATGTTTATTTTATCACAATGAAAAATAAAATTAAAAAATTATCTATGGCAAATGTAAATCCTGCCTGGTAATGAAAATAGCATGAAGAGCTTATTATTTAAACCTTTATGGACTGACTGCAATGTCCAATATGAACCTGAAGTCAACGTCACACAGTCCTGGTGCTGCGGGTGCATATTACTCATGATTCGGGTCAATTATGGGGTCGATTGTGTGACCACATGCTACCCTCCCTCACTGCACTAGTCTCACGGACCTCCTTGCTATGCCTGACCACGTCACGCACACCCCCTCCCAGGCCCTTTGCCGATGCCTTTTATACATCCACCTGGACCCTCCTCCCGACCTTGCTGTCACCTTGACTTGTTCCCTCCCTTTACGCAGGTCCCCACTGAATGTTGTCTTTTCAGAGAGGCCCCCCTCACAATCCCATCACCTTACCCTGTTTCGCTTTTCTCACAGCAATTACTACCCTCAGATTTCAGGATGCGTTTGTTTATTGTCACTCTTCTCCCATGGACTATACAAAAGGACTCTGTCTGGTGTCACCTCCTGTACCCACAGAACCTAAAATTGTCCCTGGCATGTAGCATGTGTTCAGTTAATATTTGAGAAATCAGTGACGGCAAGTTTAACTTGTCCCACTTTTCGACTGCACACGCCTTACCTAACCCCCTCGATTCCTCTCTAGAGAACCATGCGGTGACACTGTGTAGAGTAAGAGCATTTTTCTTAAATAGGAAAATCAAGCATGTCTTTCAGAATGATGAAAACAAACCTAAGAGTCCCTCAGCCCTCTGACACCATTCCTTTCTTGTGGAGTCAGTGCTGTTAGGAGCTTAACCGAGTCATGTGAACAGATCCAGGCAACATTATATTACCCCACAAAACATTGCCAAGGGCTCGAGTGGACATTTCTCCAAAGAAGATATACAAGTGGCCAGTAGGCATGTGAGAAAATGTTCAACATCATTAGTCATTAGGGAAATGCAATCAAACACACGACGAGAGACCACTTCACACCCTTTAGGGTGACTATTACTAAATACCCAGAAAATGACAAGTGTCGGAAGGATGTGGAGAAAGTGAAACTCTCTTGCATTGCGGGTGCGATTGTGTTAAACAGGTATAACTACTACAGAAAACAGTTTGGTGGTTCCTCAAGAAGGCAAACATGAATTACCATACAACTCAGCGGCAGACTCCAAAGAATTGAAAACAGGGATGTAAACAGATACTTGCGTGTCAATGTTTATTGCAGCACCACCCACAATGTCCGAATGGCAGAAACAACCCAGGTGTCCAGTAACGAATGAATGGATAAAGAGACTGTGGGGAATGCGTGCACTGGAATGTTACTCTGCCAGAAAAGGGAATGGAGATCTGACCCAGGCTACGACAGGGATGCACCTTAAAGACCTCATCCCAAGGGAAATAAGCCAGACACAAAAGGACAAATATTGTATGATACCACTTATAAGGGGCACCTACAGTAGTCAAATTCGTAGACACAAAGTGGAGTAGAGGTTACCAGGGGCTAGATGGAGGGGGAAATGGGGGGTTATTGTTTAATGGAAAACAGTTTCTATTTGGGGTAATGAAAATGTTCTAGAAAAAGAGACTGGTGATGATGAAACAACATTGTGAGTGTAATTAATGCCACTGAATTGTATACTAAAATGTGATTAAAGTGGCAAATTTTGGTACGCATATTTTGTCACAATAAAAAAGTTTAAAGTATCCCAAAGTTTTTTAAAAATGGCATTCAAAGGACAGACGTAGAAAGAACCAAGTCTGGTTTTTCATGATAGGAGACAGCCAGTTCTCACCTCTCTGATATGAGCTTTCTTTTCGCCCTACAACAGTCCAGAATCGCTACTTTGTTGTGATAATGTATTATCTATCTTTCCTTTCTCTCTCTCTCTCTCTCTCTCAGTGCAAAGATCCAGAGTCACTACTTTGTTATAATAATCTATTATTATCTAACACCTTTCCTCTCTCTCTGAGTGCCTGTCCTCCAATGTTTAAGTGCTTTGAGAGGTCTGGGACGGGCTCATTTCTTTAGTCCTGTGCCGAGGCAGTCCCTTGCACAATTATATATGTGATTCTCCAAAGGTGTGAAGATAGCAGAGCTTTGGAAAGATTGATGCTTTCTATTGTTAAACCCTAGACTAGACAGAAATCTGTCTTCTGTTCATAATTATGTGAAAAATCGTTTTACAAGGTAAAGGCAAATGACTCAAGTAATGACTGGCCTTCCTCTGTTATTTTAGCAACTCATAACCCGTTTATCAGGGCAGGAGTTGGTTCGTACTTGTGAGTTTCAATGAGGCCAGGAACGCCCGGCCAGCTGTGATGAGTACCTTTGGGCTGGAGTTTCGAATACTCTTTCGCAGTGGAAACACATTCATAAAACACATTGCAGGGTGCCCCAAATCCTTTAGTAGCAGGTTGATTATAATGCTGTTTGCAACAGTCATCATTTTCTTCACCATTTTCTCAAACTAACCACATTTTTTCATGTTCTGCCAATCAGAGAATACTTGAATCTCACTTTTGGCAGCAGAATTTTTTTTCAAGAGCTGTGTGTGAAATATATTTCTGTGAAATGAATTCTATTTGAAACACTCAGTTTTCCTTTTAAACCCTCCGATTCCTTGTATGCATTTCCATTATGACTTAAGCCAAGGTCCTGGTTGGTGTCACTTGGGCTCTTGCTGGTTTTTAATGTGTTCCACAGTTCAGTGCATTCCCAGGTGGGGTGAACACACCCCAGAAGTATACCAGGTGACCCACCGGGGTGCCCGAGAGATCCCCAAAGCTACCCCTGAGTATCTCTCTATCTTCCCTTTATGAGATACTATCTTTATAAATACCCGTGTAATATTCTGAAGCATGAAATGTGAAGCTTTGGTTTGTATAAAGGAAAGTTGAGTCTGACATTTTCTTTGTAAATCTGTAAGCTTAAAATTCTATCAAGTTTATTTAAAATGAAATGTCTAGAAGGGCGTTCAGTCATAACTTGATTATGTCCTAGTTAACAGAATCCCTGACAGATATGATCTAGCAGCCGCTTTATCTGCAGACACCCTGAGTAAGCTGTCTCTCTGCCCCCAACCCCAGGGTGGCTTACGTCACTGACTAAAACCCCAGACACAAAGCCACCAAAATGACTCGGACCGCTTGTCATGTCTGCAGTCCCACGAGAAAGCACTTCTGCATGTGAAATCAAACATGCCTTTCCCAAAGTAAGTCTCTTTGATTAAAAACCTATTCTTGTAGTCACCCATCTGACAGCTCTTGTTTGTCCTGGACAGACGGCCACGTGAAGAGCCAATTGGATGGAGTGTCAGGACTAGTGTCAGGCCTTTAGGGTTTTTCTGCGGGTCCCCTTTCTTTTCCTCCCTCTTTTTCCTTTCAGCTGTCACTCTTTTTCGTTACCCCCTCGGGAAATTATCTACGCAACTGATGCTTCCCGCCTCTGCTCAGGTGTGTATATTCGCTACTGACTGCAGGCCAGGTGTGCAGAGTGATTAACGTGATTACTTCATTCTCCAGCAGCCTCCTAGAAAGGTCTTGAGCTTCAAAGGGAAGAAGCAAGCCTCATTTTGATTGGGCATTGCTGCCTGCTAATGCTACGTCATTCACGTGAGTCACCGTATCTGATCCTCAATACGGCAAGGCGAGCGCACGTAGTAGGCCCATTTTACAGGTGAGCAGACTAAGCTAGCTTAGAATCGGCTTTTTTTTTCTTGCCCTCCAATTGTAAAAATGTAGATAGTTTTATTAAAGACATGTCAGGCGCCCTTCTGTCCGGGCCACACTGGAAGCTCAGTTCCGTGAGTCGCCCGGGGTAGAAGAATCTTCCTGCCCTGAAGCTCACCTGCTGGAACTAGGGGGGCTGCTGCTCGGGCCTTTCCCCCCATCTTCACCTGCACTCTGGGTACCATACCCGCCCCCCTCAACCCCTGTGCTTCCAGCCCCTACCACTGCTCCATGAAATCCCCACATTCTGGTATGTCAGGCTCTATTGGAGTTAGTATTGAATTTTTCTTTTCTCTGTAGAAACCTGCCTTATCTGATTTCTGAGCAACAAACAACTCCTAGATGTTCCCACGTCCAGTTATGAACTTAGAGCCGAGCAGCGTGACGGTGGGATGCTTGTTTCCACTAACAGACACATGACTGGGCCGTGATCGAAAATAGAAAGCTAGATAAAATAGAGAAGGCCATCTGGAAGCTTCTGGAGAAAAGGCACTAGGAAAGGGACAAAATTAAAAAGGTCCCCTGGAACATATTCATGTAAAGGGTCGGCACTTTGTCTCAGAACAGAAACATTTGTGAGGGGAGAAACTCAGACTTCTCTCTGGCCGGCTTGCTGAGCCAGCCGAGAATACAGGCATTCACAGCAGTGGGCAAGAAGCCACCGCATTGCTTTGTAGGTTACTCTGTTTATTTCAGTTTTCTTTGTTTGCTTCTAAAAACAAGTCTTCAGAGAGTAACAATTTTCTGGCATGAGGCCGTCATTGTAAAGTAGCTGTCTTGGTGTTCTTGGGACACAGTCATTAGATATTTATTTGTATTCTCTTCTGGATAAGAATAATTTCAATCATGGCATTCATTAAGGATTTTGTCTTTTCAAGAGTAGCAGGACTATTAAATAAGGTGTTATTTTCACATTTAATAGTTTCTGTCTTAACAAAAACCCCATTTTTCAGTTCTGTAATATTCAGAAATTTGATACCATCTTTACTTAAATTAGAGCCAAATTCTCAAATATTGTCATGGCCGATATATTTAAAAATGAAATCTATGGAAAATCCCTCATTTGTTCTCTTGGTTTGGGTTCTTTTCTCCTTGATTTGACAGGAGGGGCCACGCTTCTGTCCTTTGTTATATATCAGAATGAATTTTCAGTAAGCCAAGAAAGTAATTTTAGTATCTCTAATAACTTGCACTGCCATTGGGTTGATGAGCAGCATGAAAAAGAAATATTTCAGTTCACCTTTCCTATAGGATCCTAAGCACAGACCCGCTAGTCTCCGTAGCTCCACCAGCAGAAATGCTAGGTTCCTCCAGAAGCTTAGGGCTTTTTAGAATTAGACCCATCTTGGCTAGACGTCAGGAAATAAATCCGTGGGGCTTTAGAAAGACAGTTGTGATTTATAACGTCTTATCTTCCTCCTGCCTCCCGGAGCCTTACCCAGACTGTGGACATGCTTATTCCAGAAGAGTTTGTCAGCTGTGTGCCCCCAAACAAATATAGGCACAAAACAAAAACCACAGGAAAGTGAGGCAACAGAAGCCCGATAAATTAAATGTATCACCACACCACTTTAACTCCTTTCAAAGAAAAAAGACTTTTCGAGGAATTCACATGGAAAGGGGGGGTGGGGTGTGAAGGGTATTGGTTATAAACACATTCTAGTGTTCCTTATTAATTCAGAGCCAGCCAATTAATTACTTTATTGTTAGAAAGTAAGCGTTACTTGTTGTAAACTCTGGGGGCCAGACATTTTTGTAGATTACTGATTAAGGACTGTAGTAGGACCTCGTCAATCACAGCGGTGATGTATAAAACTTCTAAGTACCAAAAATCAAATTGTATTCCCCGACACACAGGCTCTGCAAACAGACCTGATCTGATGGCCCACCAAGGCAGCTGTTATACACAGTAGCCCCCGAATAGGTCACAGATTAGTTCTTTCTACCTGCAGAAAAGGTGCCCAAGAAATGGTGGCACTGGTTACCTGTGGGGGAGGCTGCTGAGGAGACTTTCCAATAGCTTGCTGTTCCTTTTACATTTTGTATCATGCGACTGTATCCTTTCTTCACTAAGTAAATGTTTTTAGCCCTGGTCAGATGGTTTAGTTGGTTGAGCATCATCCCACACACCAAAATGTTTCGGGTTCAATCCCTGGTCAGGGCACATACCTAGGTTGCGGGTTTGGTCCCTGGTTGGGGCACATATGAGAGGCAACCGTTCAATGTCTCTCTCTCTCTCTCTCTTCAGGTGAGGATTAAAAACGATTTTTTTAAGTGATTGTGCTTTATTTACTGAATTAAACAGCCATGGTTTAAAAGCTCTATTGTTTCAATAGAGTCACTCTTAAAGGCAAACTAGAAAAAAAACCTAGATAACTAAAACTTGGACATCTCAACCCAGTCACCAGAGGCCTTCCGTCGCTGTGTGCTGGGAGAAGAGGGGGCCGTGGAGGTGGCCGACAAAATCACCCCCTTCACTGAAAACCTGGAGGCTAACGCTGAGCTCTCCCCGCACCGTGGCTTACCTCCATACCGCTCGAGAGGGAGCACCCTCTTTCTCAAACCACGGCCTTACGAGGGCTGCTGTCAATAGCCACCACCTGGCAACCATTGCGACCTTGGTCTTGGAGGCCGGAGCCAGGTCCAAGCTCTGACCCACTGGAAGGAAAGGGCCAGAGGGCCGGGAGGAATTTGGGCAGCCTCGGGCTCTTCCCAGCTGCTGGTGAGATTGTAGATACTGAACTAAAACTCCTTAGGGAGAACAAGAGGCCAGACTGGGAGGGGCCGAAGGCTATTCATTCACACAAGAAAATGCCTTTCAGAGGATACACGTGGCAGGCCAACCAGGGAGACTGGCATCAATTACATCCAGCATAAGCCACTGGGAAACGGAGCCCAAGAAGGTGTGACTCAGGGACTCAGAATCTGGGAGTCAGGCAGCAGAGCCAGTCTGGGCTGTGGTAGCAAGAGACAAGTCCCCAGGGGCTCAGCAAAAGCAAGACAGGCCAGGAAGTCAGATCTGGATTTCCAGACACAAGGACTGCAGAGTAGATGCAAAGTGGAAAAGCCGTTTCTGGGAGCAGGCCGGGGATCAGGGAGAGACCAGCACAGGGCGGGCCCCTAACAGTGGGTTCCTCCTCGAGCCAGGTGCTGCAGGCGGAGGGAGAGAAGGCCGGGAGCAGACAGCCAGGACCCAGGATGAGAGAGGACAGCATAGGCGCATTCTCCTGAATTCCAGCTTCTCTTTACTTCCACCTAAACCATACTTCCTTCAGTATAGTTTTGCATGGATGTTGTCTTTCAAGTGATATATTTATTGCCATATTTGAAGGTTGAAGGTATACTGCAAAGTATAAAAGATAACCGGAGAACAAAGTCAGGTTCTGTTTCAGCTGTGCCTTAAATTAGATTAACGCTGCAAAATCCCCGCTGCTTCTCGAAAGCCCTGTAACCCTGTAGGTCTGCCAAGCGCATGTGCCCGTTTGGGGGTCTTTAAAGTTCTCTGGAACTAGCACTGGACTTTTCACAACGACCACTGAATATATATATATTTTTAAAAATACACCGAGTCGCACCCTTTTAAAGAGTGAATTTTACGCTGTGTGAATTATATCCCAAATGAACAAAAAGAAGACGTGCCCAGGCTCCAGGTGTAAAGTCACAGTGAACTTAGACAGAAATGAATTCTAAGAATAACCCGTGCATATCTGGTTCAGAGCTAGAGCCTCTGGCCACTCCGGAATCAGCGAGTTCCCCATTTTTGCCAGGAGGTGGTGAGTGGGTTGAATGAATCACAGCCACGCTCCTAAGCGTGGAAGCAAATTGTCCGCATGCTCAGCGGCAACCAGGGGCCCGGGGAACGGCCAGTAGCACCTGACCACCTTCCTAAGCAGTTGCTTCAGGGGGAGCCCTGTACCAAATTCCCCTAAAAAGAACCTTTCTGTGTTTGTAACTCCAAGTAGGCACTTATCTTACAGAGACTGCTGCAGCTCTCTTACGGGCCAGAAGCCAACAATAACCTTTCTCCTCTGAAATGTGGCCCGACCACACAGTTATCTTATTTAACTCCGCCATCAGCATTACGGCAGGGTTTACATGTTAGGCTCCGATACATCCTATTTGACACTCATGCACTGACCTCATTCGGCTTTCCCATTGCGCCTCTGCTCGTCTTCCTTCCACGTGCCCACAGGACTGTGCTAGACACAGAGGTGGCGCCGCAGCCCTCAGAGACATGCTTCCTATTAAAACAAATGGAAGAAGAGACCAGAGAGGAATGGGTGGCGGGTTTGTGTTTCGTCAGCCTTCCCAGGTTCTGCTGGGCTCACGGAGCTCTCCCTGAACCGCTGCCCTGCGGTGACTGGGCGGAGAGCAGCTGGCGCATGGTGTCCTTCTCACCTTATCCGGTGCCCGAGGGCGTGTTCGCTGGGTCTAGGAAGCAAGTCTAGATATGACCTTCCTGACACCTGCCCCCAGGAACACATTTGACTTTCTCATCGACCGCAGAGTAACCTCCCTGGACCCCCTCCCTCCTGTGAGCCCTTGACCTGGCCGGGGCAAGGTCAGAGAGGCCCCCATTGGCTGCATTTCCACCTCCTGCCCCCACTCGGCCGGCCTAGGGTTTTCTGGGCATGAGCTCTCTCGACAAAGCTTCCTTCCACCACTGAGGTATATTCCAAGGTGCATGGCTGTGTCATTTCTGCACCTTCCGTCCTCGTGTGGAGGGAGCCCCCTCTATCATCGTGCTCATCACCCCCTACTCTGCTCATGGTCTCCATGGCCACCCTGCCCCCTCCACCTGCCTTCCTTCCTTACTTCTGTCCCTACTGCCACCTACCAGTTCCCTTTTCCTCATCTGGCCAATTGCTATTTATCCTGCAAGACGGAGCTCACTTGTCACATCCCTTAAGAAACCACCCCCGGACTTCTTCAGCGAGGTGGGGGCCTGTCAGCCTCCCGCAGAGCCCACCCAGGTGTCTAAGCTCCCAGAGGGCTGGGTGCGTAAATTTGGATCCCATGACCCCGTGGGGAACTTGACCCTTGTCTATCCAGCTGAACCCTGCACTTCAGTTTCACTGTTCCGTTTCTACATGACTGCCTGTCAGCAAGTGTTGTTTTTTTTTTGTTTGTTTCATACACTAAGAAAACTGTGAGGAAAAGAGCTTTTCTGCAGCACACTGATAAGAATCTCCAAGTGAACGTAAGACACTTGGTTTTTCGTTTTGTTTTACTTAGATAGGCAGATTTGGAAATTAATGTTTATATTAGAACCACGCCGAAAGGAAACCGGGACTCAAAAAGCTCGGGCAGCGTGTACGGCCCCTCGGGCAGCCCGCGGGCGGGGCTCCCGGCTCCCAGCCCCACGGCCCCTTTAGCAGCTTGCTGTCCCACTTTCGAAGTTCTCGGCATGTTTAAAATCTTAAAAAGTAAGCAGTGTTAAACATCCTTTTAGAAATCAGATTTAGCTTGTAAGGCCAAATTCCTCATCCCCTGGTATAATTAATATGTAAGGGCAAGCAAAAGTCGATTTACAATCGTGAGCGCATGAAATGCAGTTCATTCTTGTATTATTATTTATTAATGACTGCATTATTTTCCATAAGAACAGCTGTAAGCCTACTTTTGCCCGCCTGTACATGTGAAGGGCTCCTTGTATTCTCCTAAGGTTATGACCAAAGTTGACGGCACATTATCCACCATGTGGCCCACAGAAGTGGGACCAATTTTGTATGTGGCTTGTGTGAAGCTCTTTCCAAACTTCTGCGTCCCGTTTGTAAATGTTCCTCGAATTCATCATATTGCCCTGAGCATAGCCAAAATATGTTCAAATGTATAAGGGGCTTCCCATGCCAGGATCAGTTGGATGTATACATTCTTAGTGGGAAATGGACTAGCATAGGAAAGTGACATGGCAGGGGGCGGGGAAGAGATAATAGTAACATAGAAGAGTTTTAGGACTGTTTATGGTGTTACGGTTTTCCAAAATGTAATTTGATGACTCATTTTTTCGTTTTGTGTGGAAAGAGCTTGTGCATGACCTCCGCCTGTGTCAACTGTCTTTCAGGTGACTTATCAGATCACCCCTCCCTGTGCCAGCGAGAGGCACTATGAGCGTCTGGGACGGTGCTGTAGCAAATGTGAGCCAGGTATGTACTAAGGAGCCACCTTCCATCGTCCCCCACAAGTCAGTGGGACTCCAGTATTGTGTGTGTGTGTGTGTGTGTGTGTGTGTGTGTGTGTGTGTGTGTGTGTGTGTATATGTATATATATTTTATCTAAGGAATGATTTCTATCTGCCAGATGAAAAAAGAAATTGGATAGGCTTTTTATGGTAGTGGCAGGTGGTAATGTCTGTCACTCTGAAGACAAAAGCCTTTCTCTCAGTAAATTAAATCACTTAGAAATCAAAAACAATTTCAGAAACTGGTACTGACTCCATGCTGGAATGCCATTTTCCGAAAACAGTGTTTCTTGAGAGGGCAAGAAGGCTTTTAAAAGCATGTTTTAGCACTTTGTGATTCAAACTCTCAAAATATGAAATTCAAACCCTTATTGAAA